>JALJCO010007499.1:0-54127 GCA_023101725.1 Atherinomorus stipes
GTTTTAAAGACACACAACGGAACTTTTAGCAGTTTTCTCAGTGACGCGCCCCCTATCGGCGACTAAACTAGCAACCATCTTGTATCATACCTGCACCGTGATTCACTCCAGCCAGTAAAAGACAGTCTTATCTTGACTCTTGTTCTGTCCCTTCCTCTCTTCCTTTTCCTCTCTTCCTCCTGTAATGTTTCCTTACCGAATCCGACATGATGTGCGTTCAAAACACTCGTGGGGTTGATCCCTGGTTTACATCCAGTTGCTAGTGAGTGACGCGGTGCTGCAGCCAATAGTCGGCTGCAACGTCACAGTCGCGTCCCGGATGGGAATCTTACATAGTGCTGTTTCTGAGCCCCAGGACGCCTCTGGGCAGTGACGGCTCGAAAATGCGCAAAATGAATGTTGGTGTGCCATCAAAACGAGTCAGAAACGCAGATTTTTAAGGTCTAAAAGTTACGTTGTGTGTCTTTAAAAAAAAAAATTTCTCTTTATTGCGCCTTGTTTTAACAGCAGCGCAAGTCGATGGCGTCATATCGTTGATCTCCTGAGATCCTGCTCGTACATTTATTAAACTAAATAAAGTAAATAAATGCAAGTGATTTTTAGGATTAGCCTACACACTGAGCACAAAAAATATCAATTTGATAGTGATTCAAAAATTTAATACCCAACCAGTAACATTTATTACTTTTTAACATTTAATGGCCTTAATTTTTGACAGTTTTATTTACTACCTTTTGATACTTTTTACAACCTGCGGACACCCTGTATAATGTCACATGAAATTGCGAGTGATGCCGGTTTGATGCTGAGAGGAGCAGCTGCAGACGACGACACTGAGGGAACAAAGACTGCGCGCACTCCTGCGGCTGTCTTCAGGGAAACAATCACATTTAGGAACATCACCTGTGCTGCAGCAGAAGAGTTGTGATCCATCTCGCTGTGACTTTTAAACAGTAATAGTAAACTACTTGTTTTAGAGGGGCCAGAGTGCGGTCATGCCGCTCACGTGCCTATATTAGATATAATAGCAGACTTTTTTTTTTTTCTCCATACAACCAACCATCAAGTGGAGCCCCTCCTGGTAACCTGAGGCCTGCGTGATCTGTGTGTATCCTCCGTTCAAAACACCTTCCTATCTCATTTTAGACAAGTCTGATAAAAGAAGATGGTTTTGATGGTTTTATTATATATCATTGTCTGTTTTATTTGGGCTTTTTAGAGCGATCTCTCAAGCACGGAAGGTCTCCACGTGCTCTAGCAGTATACAGCTGTCAGCGTGTTAACTTATGTAGAGATGTGAGACACAGACACTATTAAAAAACCTTTTGCACATCTAATCTGAAAGATTGCCAGGATGATTATAACTCGAGCTGAATACATGTATTACACGCTGATTATGGCTGGACTCTGCAAGAACACGCTGTGTGTCCCTGGATGCATTTGCATCATAGAGGCCGAGTTGACGAGGCCGAAAAACCTCTGCAGTTTGGTACAACTGGTAAGAAACCTGAACCAGTTCATCAGTTGGTAGGTTAAGTGTTAATGAGACTATTATACAGTGTCTGACTTCACGCAGGTTTTACTGGTGCTCATGAATTCTGAAGTTAATGTTTTCATTAAACTAATTTTTAAAAAGCTTCAACTAATGTATCTTGTTGCAATTCTATGTTTGGATATTTTAAAAGCTGCTACATTGCTACTTAAAATCTAGTTTAGTCCCGAGTTAAGTGAAAGATCTAATTTTTTTAATAGTTTGTAAAATATGGCAAATTTATGTTGCTAAGATGATTTTGTGAATGAGTCTTTCAAAACACATTGTATCAGTTCCCATTAGCCGATGTCCTATCTCTTGCTGCAGTATACAGCTGCTTTTTTACATTTAGAAATGGTCTACTATAGCAGGGAATCACCAAATCTGGACATCTTGGGCCAGTGTCCAAAAGATTTTCAATTTCCCGACTCAAATTAAATGGATCCAACAACAAATGAAGTTCTGCACAATGACTAATTAATTTGAGTCAGGTGTGTTGCCACACGCACACAGCCGTCCAGACACTGGCCCAGGAGGTCCAGATTTGGTGATCTCTGTACTAGGGCTGCACGATTCTGGGAAAAATGTGAATCACGATTTTTTTGCTTAAAATTGAAATCACGATTTTTTTCCCCCATTTAACCTCCTAACCAGCTACAGACTGTCCTCAGTTTCAACTCTCGCCTCGCTTACTTTTTGGAAAACCAGCTAACTGCAGGTGGGCTTGCTCCATTGTTGAAATTTTACCATTGGTTAGGGGGTGGGGAGGCAACGGCAGTGCTGCGTTTGAGGGCGCTTGAAAAAAATCTGTGAAGAATGGAAACATTTATTTGTGATGCAGCTCGTGATTAGCTCATGATTAGCCTATGATTAAAAATGCTTCAGAATTGTTGTGGGTAGAAAAATGAGATCATATGTATGTGTGAATTGAGATCACGATTTTTTAACGATTAATTGTGCAGCCCTACTCTGTACTATAGTGAGGGATGGGTACCGAATTCGGTACTTTTATTGGTACCTACCAAACTCCATCGGTACTACCGAATACCCGATTCACGTTAAATCAAACAGTACAATGTTTCAGTGCCTAAATGCGTCCTCTTGACTGTGAGGGAGTGGAGGAGTTGGTGATTTCTATGCCGGACATCAACGTCGCATCGCACGCATGACATCAGTCACTACGTCCCGCGTGTTCAGTCAGAACAAGCAGCTGATTTCTTTAAAACATAAAGCGCGCTGCATTATTTGTGATGCAAAATGCAAGACCATTCTCTGGAAACCCTAGAGATGGTTGTGTGTGAAAATCACAGTAAATACTAAGACCAACAACCATTAAATCCCCTTTCTTCCTCATTGTGATGCTCAGTCTGAACTTCAGCAAGTCATCTTCACCGTCTCTACATGACTAGATGCTGCCCTGTGATTGTCTGATAAGCTGTTTGTTTTAAAAAGCAGCTAAACAGCTGATAAAGTGGGTGAGGAATATATAAAAATGTGCAAGCCATATAACCATGGAGATTTGTTTCACTTACTCGGTGCCGGAGTCCAGTCCTCAAGAGCTACTAAACTGCAATTTTTAGAGCTTACCCTCTCCAACACACCTGAATCAAATAGCCAATTACCTTATGCACGTCATTCAGTTCTGCAGAGGATCTTGTGATGGGCCGTTCATTTGATTCAGGTGTGTTGGAGAAGGGATGCAACCAAAATGTGCAGCGTAGTAGCTCTCGAGGACATGTTTAATCTGAGGAAGCAGCTACTTAAACACAATGGCCCTCATTTATCAAACGAGCGTAGAAATGAGCGCACAATGATCTTATGATTAGATCCACATGCGATCCCATATTAAATGCTTCTGGAAAGCATTTAATATGGGAGAACATACAACTTCCATGACACAAATGTAAAGTTATATTGTGAATAGAAGGTTTTTAATTGTCAGCTTAAAAGTTGCTATTTTGTGGATCACTATTCTGTTTTCTTATCTGCTCCTTCCTAACCTTGCCTCTCTCTCCTTTCCTTCCTCTTTTTCACCTCTCCTTCTTTGGACTGACAATCAAATAGATTGTATCAAACTTGATCAGGGTTTCTCAATCCTGGTCCTCAGGGACCCCCTGCCCTGCATGCATTCCAGGTTTTCATCTCCACCACACCTGATTCAGATCAACTCAACTGCTCATCAAGTTCTTTGCAAGCCTGCTTGCGAGCATTTCACCTGAGTCAGGTGTGTTGAAGTAGGAATATCTTGAAAACCAGCAGGGCAGGGGACCCTGAGGACCAGGATTGAGAAGCACTGAGATGGATGAAAAAATTACACAAGTGGGGAAAAAAATTACTATTGAGATTATGTATAAAATCTGCTTTTCCTCTCTTTAAACAGTCAACCAAAAGGCAAATGACCAAACAATGTGCTTCATATCAGAGAGATAAAGTTGGTACAAGTTAGGGCTTTGACTCCGAACTTCGTTATTCGAATATAATTCGAACATTAAAAAGTAAACAAAGTTCGAACTAATATTCATATTCAAACCTGTTATGGGTATTACTTTATATCAACGTGTTGGACTGTAAACGTTATCAACAGGGTTAATGCGCAGCGCTTTCTAGAGAACTTCCGGTTCAGAAAGTCAGAGCATCCAGCATTGAACAGGTGGATATAACAGTAGTATGATGAGATAAAGCATCTTACAAGTTTCAGCGGCGTGAAGAGCCGACCCCGTCTGCTAAATAATATAATCCTACAATCAGTTTTCACGCATTTCTCTCGGATGATCAACTACGAAGATGGATTGTGAACATCAGGTCACACCGTGTCTGGCGTCAGAGAGCCAAGTGAAGGAGGAGGAAGGAGCTGAAACCCGGCGCTGTTCTGGTTTTAATTCATTATAACAACTTTTCTCTTGGTGAGAGAAGACTGTGTTTGGGAACGTACAGTTGGACTAGAGAAGATGGAAACTGGAGAAGCAGTTCGCGCTCGTGTCGTCGGAAAATGAGAAAGATAAGTAGCAGCCTAGTGGCTTATTAGCAAATCCAGCTAGTGCTAACCTAAGAAAATAATATAAATAGCAACAATTTATCTCAAAGAACAGTACAAATAGATTTCTGTGTTAAAATGTGAGCGTAATATTCGTTCTTACTACACGGTGTCATAATCAGACAAATCTATTTGTGTCACTGTCTTCTGATGATGCTGCCACCGAGCTACCGCTGTTAGCTAAACATCGTCAATAAAGTTGGTTATACAGCTTAAATCGCTTCACCCGCTTGGTGGCAGACGTCGTTGTGTGTTTCTGATAACATCGTCCACGATGATGTGCGGCAGGTCTAAAAAAAACAAAAAAAAAACGTGTAAAATGCTGTTGTGTCCGGATGTGACAGGTCTGAACTAGAAGTGATCATCAGGGATCTCTCGCGTCTGGTGAAGTTGAGAATCGCAACCAACGGAGCATTAACTGTGTCGTAACAGCATCTTCTGTTATATTCTGCTCATTACATCTGCACCATTACAATGAATTATCTTGTTTGCTCATTAATAACAATTTTAACTCACCTAAATACTTTGAAAAGCCTTTCGTGCACGTAGTACATTGACATTAATAAAGCTACACTGCCCTCTGGTGGCCACAACATGTACAACTCTAAGTTGATGCCAATAGGTTGCTTGCACCATACGTCACGTTCATAAGACTCTAGCGCGCGAAATGCAGACGGAGGGCCAGAAGGAAAGTCGCCTGTAATATCTGTGTGGAAAACGCCTCTGTGTCTGCAGTTTATAGCAGCTCCAATCACGCTATCAGAGAAAGGATACTTTTTTTTTTTGGAGTACCTAAAACTGTTGTTAACAAAGTTGAAAAATGTGGAAAACTGACAAAACAACGCTGCAAAATGTGGATTTTAAACCTCCGCCTTCGGTTGGTAGGAGCAGAGTCTAACAATGCCAAAGTTTACAGCGACCACTTTCTAAAACAGGTAAGATAATTTATTATTATTTTATTATTATTGTTAATGATATTTCCCCACTCTCTCTGGCAGCAAACCAGTTTTTAGTGGGGTTTCTGTGGATCTCTGTGAATAATAGACCTAGTTTGGAGAAATGCGGTTTGATTTATGCACAGCCTCAAATTCGATTATGAATTTGGGAAAACAGAAGTAAAATAAATTAATATACAAGATCCAAGCACATAAAAACACTCAGTGTTAGCAATATTATGATCTAGGTTATTTATTTAAAATAGCATAACTCACTATTACCCGCAGAAACAGGCGACAGCCATTCAAAGCTTATTTGGATCCTGGTTGACCCGACATGAACCAGAATAACTGTCGGCTTCTCGGCTGCTGATGGCTTCATTCATCAGACAGACAAAGTCACGAGCCTTGCTTTCTTTTTTTCTTTTTTTTTTTTTTTTTTGGCGACCTCGGATGGATCTCTGCCCCGCTTGCAGCCTCATTCTGGGCTTTGCAGCACATGATGAAGCAAATTATGCTATATATGTATAAGTAGGAGTCCATTTTACGGTTAAAAAACAAACAAACAGCTGATCGTCCTCGTGTCCTCGTGATGGTGGCCGAGCCTCACACATCCTCCACTGCTCACATACAGGTTAACACCGCAACAGTGTGGAAAATCCCTCTTAGGGAGAGAAAGCGCTATTGGAAAGGCAGCTCAGCCTCATGGGGGAGACCGACGCGTCCAAACCACGTTAACTTATTTATTTTGGACACCTGTCCCCCCTACAGTTGTAATTTTTAAGATCGGATGCCCAGAAGTAAAGTTATGAGTGCTGCTTTGTCAGCAGCGAGATGGTTTGTGATGTAAATCGCAGCACGGCGGTAAATCTACAAGATTATGAGACCAGTATGAGACCAGTCTGGTTTATTTAGACTTCATGGCTCATATCTTTTGTATAAATATATTTTTTGCCAATATGGTGTCTGGACCAGCCCATTCAAAGCCCCAGCATACCCGCTGTCATTCATTTCGCTGTGTTTTGAACTGGAGGAAAACACTTGTTGCCCTCCGTCTGCATTTCGCGCGGCGTCCGGGTCACGTGACTGAAAGCCACCTATACAAACTTAATGGTTCAATTATTATAAATAAATGTTGGAATATATTCGAACTTCGTTATGAAAAAGCAAACGAACTTCGAATTGGATTTCGGAGCAAAAGTCAAAGCCCTAGTACAAGTTACAACTTTGTTCTTTAAATACAGATCATGTGATCTCACTCTGACCTGTGAACGGAAAATGGACGCTCTATTTTTGCTGTTAAAATATTACATTTCAACCATGTACTGTCTGGTATTTAGAGAATACGAAAAATACAGAAAAAGGAGGAAAAAAACAGCATGGTATTGTTTGACGGCACACCTCGTTGTGTGAAAACAGACTGGGATCTTTCTTTTGGGCAAGGCAACATCAAACTTGGCTTTATTTATTAATTTTTTAAAGATAATTGTACTGTTTCACTTATTTAACAACTGCACACACACAGCAATCTTGAATAAACTTTAACAATCTTAAAGCAGCTTCACAAGCTTGCGCACATAGGTAAAGTTATAACAAAACATCCTGGTTCAGTCAGTGCAGCTAAATAAATGTAAATTAATAAAATGCTGAAACTGAGGGGAAAACAACAGCCCGACCTCCTCAGGTTGAAAAAAAGAAAACAAACTTCCCCTTAAACAGGCTGTAATCAACCAAGTCTTCAACTTTTAATAATTGCAACTTCATAAACAATGGATGTGATGGATCTCCCGATACTTCCACTTATGAAATGAAAATGACTTTATTAATCCCAGAGGGGGAATTTGATATATTTGTTCTTGCCGTTTTTTGTAAAAAGAAAACTAGTTTAATATTTGTTTTATATGTAGTTCCCCAAATTTCTATACTGAATGACAGATATGGAACAATTAAGGAATTATATAGTAACAATAGTGCATTAGTAGTGCATGCAAGGTAGACAAAGGAAAGCTGCTGGCTCACAAGGGAGACCCCAAGCTGCTTCAAAACCACTTTCCCTTTTTATTTTAGACACTAGCTACCCTTACATAGGGAATTTTTGAGTTCGGAGGTGCTCAAGTTTAAAATCCCAGTTTAAAGCTTGAAAAATCTTTTTTGCTTTGTTGGTAGTTTTGATGTTATGATTAGGTACGTATAGTATGCGTGTATCCGCTAATCAGTTATTGCTACCAGCCTTTATGAGCTAAAATTTATCAGTTATAGGTATCGGTTTGAAAAAGAAAAAAGGTTATTGTGCATGATCTCTGTTATTATTATTATCAGTATTATATTATGGCAGCACAAACAACTGGCAATGGCGTATTGTTAATTAACTAAACCCAAAATCATTCAACCAAACTGCAAAAGGGCATATTCCGATCAAATAAGAGCGCACTGTCCCTGCTAGAGTACAAAATACAAACAGCAGTTTCCCCAGTTAAATGTACATCATTATGACTATTGTGCTGTGTGGTTAGCGCCAGCACTAATCACACAAAACACAGAAGCTAACACTAGCATGCTAGCTCCTGGCTAACAAAAAGTTGACTCACCAGTTCCCACTTCATCCATTATAGCTGACAACAGTTTCTCCGGCGCTCGATGAGCTCGTTGAGAGGCATATCAGTCAACAGCAACGAATATACAAGATTATTTTACAAGTTTAAGTGGTCAGAAGGACACCTGCTATAGCTGAAAATGTAGCTCGTACCATGAATATGCGGAAGTCTCGCAGGACGTCTCGCGACAACGCCACGAAACTTGTGATAACCAGGCGATAACGCAGGGAAATCCCGCGAGACTCCCGACAGCAAACCAAAAGAATGAACAAAGGAAATAACAGAAAATATGAGGTAAAATGGGAAATATATCCAGTTCTTCAGTTTTGGTTTGAATTTCGAAGCTGGTTAAATCCAAATAAAATGGTATTCCCCCTCAGTCGAATACTACTGATTGTTTGGTCTGGATAATGAAAACAAAACATTTGAGTTTTTGGAAAACTTGGTAAATCTTGGTTTAGAGTGGAAAGTTTTTATCCATAAATGCCTGTATTTCAAAACTAAAACCACATTTAACCACTTGCAGAATGATTTTTAGTTATATCCTAAATCTCTCAGGCTGGTCAAAAATAAACATGCATTCAAATTACAATCAATACTTGAACATTTTAACTTGCAGTGATCATAATGCCCCTTTGATTTATTTTATACTTTATTATTATTCTATTTCATTTAGTACTTTACCTTTTTACAAGGTATATACTTTTGTGCTGAATATCAGTTAAATTGTAACCTTACAGGAAGGGTAGCAATTTTTTTGTGCCCTTCATACTGTATTTTGCTCAATCTGTGTTAATTACGTTGATTGGACTCTTGGAATATGTACAAGTACTCTATTTTTTGTTATGTATGTTGTTAATTTGCAATTATATTGATCCCTTTTGTGGAAACACTTCTGTTGTTTTGCAGTTTGCTTTTGTTCACTGTAACTGAAGTGCAGTAGTAGTCCATTAGTAGTAGTCCATTAGTAGGGTGGCTCGGGCATCTGATCAGGATGCCTCCTGGACGCCTCCCTGGTGAGGTATTCCAGGCACGTCCCCCCAGAACACGCTGGAGGGACTACGTCTCCCGGCTGGCCTGGGAACGCCTCGGGATCCCCCCGGATGAGCTGGCGGCTGTGGCCGGGGTGAGGAAGTCTGGGCTTCCCTGCTTAGGCAGCTGCCCCCGCGACCCGATCCCGGATGAGCGGAAGAAGACGGTACGGTACGGTACGGTATATATATATATATATATATATATATAGTGTTTTCTATTCCAGAAAGAGATGTACTGGAAGTCAGTCCATGGCTAAAAGCTGGTTGCCAACATTTTCAAGCCCAGGAAGTCTGGTCCTGAAAATGTTGATTTCTGCTATTCAAACAACTAAAATGATGTTAACCCAGAAACAGCTAGAGAAGGTTAAACAGATCCAGAGTTAGATGAAGCAACTTCTTCCACTTGTGGGTCAGATTTGGGTAACAAATCCACACAACCAGACAGGTCACACTGACCAGCTAAGATCGGTGCATCTCATCACTTCTCATGGCAATAATGAAGATGAAGACAGGCCAGATATAGTTTGAAATTTATAAAGAGTGAATAAAGAGGTTGATACTTCTACCATGTCAAATTATCACTCTGAGCTGTAAATTCTCTCCTGAATTATTTTGCTGTTTTCTACATGAAAATTAAACTACAGAGTAAAATCTTGGTTGAATTTATCTGCAGAGCAGTGATGGTTCAGAGCTGCTTGCTGGTTCGTTGCGTCACAGTGTGGCAAGGTACAAGAGGAGGGTCAGAGCGAGATTCTGACTCCCGGGAGAGAGTCATGCGTGCTTACCAGTCAGCTTAAGTGATATCTCCTTGGCCAGATAGCCAGGGTGCATCATCACTTGGAGGCATAGTGACAGGACCGTCAACTCTCACAATAGCAAGGAAGGAGGTTCCTGGTTCAGTCTTGGCTGGAGCAGTTTTATGTGGACGTTGTGCATGCATGACTTCCTCTCACTGTCCAAGACAATGCATGTTAATGAGTGTGTCTATATCAACCCTTAGAGATAGCATCAGAGACCTGAAATAGCATAAAACAGGTATAGAAAATGGACAGATGAAGAGACTTGTGTGGAGTGAAATTGGATATGATGCTGCTCTGTTCAAACATTGAGTATTTATATCACAATATCCTGAAGAAGTCAGCAAGAGCATGAGATCATGGTAAGTTTCCTCATGTCCCACACAGCTTTGTGTCTAAAGTAACGCTAAAGTGGCCTAACTAGAGATCATCATAATAACTGTCATTAAAGTTTGCTTAATGCATTTTCATATGTATTAATCATATAGCCTACAATGCATTGTTTTCTTTCTGATGGATTAGGCTGTTGAAAGTGTGTTTATAGATCTTTTCATTGTTTCTGACCAACAAGCCTCTTAGTTGACGCTGTCGCCTCACCTGCGTGTCTGATCGCAGCTGTGTTGTACAGAATGTGCACCAGAGTACTGCAGCTGTTTGGATACGGAACAGAGTTTTGAATTATATATCACATTTCTCTGCCACTTACCTTTTATTTTTATTACAATCCAGTTTAAGAAGAAAACAGCATCATATGTTCAAGCCAGAGATTTCCCTGAGTTGTTTCTCTCACCCATGACCTGAGTGCAGCTCATAGTTAATGTTGAAGATGCGGATATATTACACTGTAGTTCTGCACTCTGGATCCATCTTCATTTGACTGGGAGCAGTGAAGAAAGAGAGATGATGAAGATGATTGATGAATTGTCATTGCAAACTCGAGTCAGTATGCGCACCTGCACACGCGCGCATAACCACACATACATACACACTAGACCAATGGTGACTTCAGAGAAAACGTGAAGAATTGTAAGCTGGAATCACAAACGTGATGAAAACTGTTCTGCTCTTTCTTCATGGTGGCTGGAAGCAGTTATAACCACGCAGGCCTGAAGCTCCTCTCGTGAGGAGGAGACGGAGCTACACAGAGATTTTCTGCTAGTTATTTATTCTGCTAAGTTTCCATTACATTTATTAGTGAAATTCAACGCTGTGTTACCAAACGTGATTTGTGCATCAAGGGCGTAAGTTTTTCATGCAAAGTCAATGGCCGACTCGCGTCAAGGAGTGTCCACCCTTTTTGCGCAGTGCGTTTCAAATGCCAGAGTTGTAAAATCTGAACTTTTGCAGTGTTGATGCGGGGCGTTAACCAATCAGAGACTCAGTATGTCAGTGTCGTGATGCAGACACACATTTTCTGACAGGAAATGTCAGAACAGCTGTCTCTGGACAGCTGTTCTGACATGCGGAATATAAAGCTGACGTGAATGTAGACCCTAATGTTGTATGCTAGTTTTTGATTATTTATCCTGCCTATGAATGATAATTCGCTGCAGAAGCTTATCGAAACAATGCCACAGCAAATGCATGCCGTAATCAAAGCTAAAGGGGGGTCCAACGAAATATTAGTGTCAGACCTTTTTTTGGTGGCAATTTTTTTTTGGGCCAGGCATTATACAAAACAAAGCAGAAACTATTTCTTCCATAATTATCTTCAGTATACACCTTCCCCCTATTTTCCTTTTTTTCCCCTTTTCACAGCTAATCTTTCGCACTTATCTGGAACTATGTGTGGCAGTTGATGGTCCTATCACTATGCCTCCGAGCGATAGTGTGCCCTGTCTCCTTGGCCAAAAAGAAGTCCCTTTGGCTGACTGGTTGGCACGCATGGGGAGTCTGGGGATCGAATCCCACCCAGGCCCTCCTTCGTCCTGCCACATATGCACTTCTTGTTTTGTGTGAAGTTGTATGCATATTTTAAGACAATGCAGATGTTTTGATCCTCATCAAATCAAACTTTATTTATAAAGCACCTTTCATGTCAGAGACAAATAATATGCGAAGAAAACAAGGATATGCATACAATATGCACACAAACATACATACAAGAACACACACCTGATCACACTTTTCTTCACACACATTATCACAATTGCACCCACACAATTCACAAATATAACCCCCACCCCAACCCAAGACATTTTCTCTCTGAAATCTCTAACTGAAACCAAAAGGTTTCTCCTCTGTGTGGACTTTCATGTGGCTTTTAAGATTATGTTGCAGTGTAAACCTCTTACCGCAAAAATCACAACTAAATGGCTTCTCTCCTGTGTGGACTCTCATGTGTGTTTTAAGATAAAAGTTAAGTCTAAACCTCTTACCACAAAAATCACAACCAAATGGCTTCTCTCCTGTGTGGACTTTCATGTGTGTTTTAAGATCACCATGCTGTGTGAACGTTTTACCACAAAAATCACAAGCAAAAGGTTTCTCTCCTGTGTGGACTTTCATGTGGCTTTTAAGATTATGTTGCACTCTAACCTTTTTACCACAAACATCACAACTAAATGGTTTTTCTCCTGTGTGGACTCTCGTGTGTGACTTAAGATCACCACCCTGGGTAAACCTTTTACCACAAACATCACAACCAAATGGTTTCTCACCTGTATGGATTCTCATGTGTCTTTCACGATCACAACGCCATGTAAAGCTTTTTCCACAAACATCACAACTAAATGGTTTCTCTCCTGTGTGGATATTCATGTGTGTTTTAAGAACAGCACCTTGTGTAAACCTTTTACCACAAACATCACAACCAAATGGTTTCTCTCCTGTGTGGACTCTCATGTGTAATTTAAGACCGCTACGCTGTGTACACCTTTTCCCACAAACATCACAACAAAATGGTTTCTCTCCTGTGTGGACTCTCATGTGTCTTTCGCGATCACCACGCCATGTAAACCTTTTTCCACAAACATCACAATGACTTTGTTTCTGTTTTTTTCGTACTCTCATCTGAGAACCTAAATTTTTATTTGTTTTCAAAAACCTATTCTGAACTGGTGCCTCGCTCATCTCGTGACCACTGTCACCGTCTTCAGTTTCAGCTCCAGAATCTGGCAAAGGTTTCTGCCAGTCTTCATCACTAGCATCTTCATCATCACTGACCTCAGTTTCAGATAATGCTGAAATTTCTCCACTTGTATCTGGACCTGGGTTAGTGATTTGTTGTTGTGTTTCAGATTCCAATTTAATCTCTTTAACTGAGCTGCTGGTTGGAGGATCTGCCACATCAATGTCTTCAGTTTGCCACTGAAGTTGTGGAGAGTGATATTTCTCTGCATCTACTTCAATCTTTATATCAACTGTGGTCAATTTGTTCATGATGATTTTCTCCTCCAGTCCAAAAGCCTGCTCTGTCTTCTGAATGGTCCCCAAATTCTCCTTCCTTTATGTTGAGAAGTTCTGGGTCCTTTTGGTCCAGAATGTCGTTCCATTCATGAAGAACCTCTTCTTTAATTCTTGACAGATGACAGCCATCTGCAGGGAACATAGGAATGTGTGTTTTATTGTAGTACTAAATATAGTCAATAGCAACACTTGCAATGTATCATTTCAAGTTGATTTACTCCATCCAGAACAACTATAATGATCCAGATAGATTTGTCCTTCAGTGCGTCCAATTAGTATTGTACATAGATCATCTGCGGTTGCTGCTCCTGATATTAACACCGGTCTTACCAACTCTTGAATTTTCTTGATTAAATATTCATCATTCCTCCCATCTCTCAAATTTATTCGATCCCCGCATTTCACCCAGGTGTTTCACTCATTAACTCTGCCTTTCTTATGTAAATTCATCCAGGAAAGCATCGCCCAGCTGAACCCACCTCTAATTAGCACATACTCAGCTTAAGTTATCCTGGCATCGTTTCAGATCCGATGTACTGATGGAATTGTAATAACATGTCTGCGTCGTCAGATCTCTACACCAGATATTTAACACGTGCCACCGAACAGTGGCAGAAATCAGCTGATTTCTGAGCCCTGCACTGTGACTCGGGAGCAGGGGTCGCGTTAACCGAATATTTTCCGTCATTGACTGTTTTTTTAAAACGGTGACAGAAAAATCTGAAGGCCATCAGTCATTTTGACAGATTGAATTTACACTGCTGACCACTAGATGGCGAGTTAGCATATTGTCTCTCTTGATGCATGGCCTGATGGGTTCACCCGGAAAAATGTCATGGCAGCTGAGTGTCCGAAGCTTCTTCAAAAAGCCCAATCGGTCTCCGCCGAGCAACATTTGTTGCTTAACCAGCAGTAACCAGCACTTGACGCCATTTCAGGCATAAAACTGTCAGTGGTCAAACCGGCGTGGAAATGAGCGCACATATGATCATAAAAATGATCTTATGACTGAATCCATGTGTGATTTATAAAATGTTTGTGTCTGACCAAACAACAGAATATTGGTCAGAAATGCACCGTCATCCAGCTGTTTCTCCTGAAGCAGCAGCAGCGCTGACAGATGGAGGCTGGTCGGATCTGAGCCTGACCCGGACATGAACATAAGAAACGATAACTTTCATTAGTTAAACTAAGAAACAGTCTACCGAATGAACACTTGTACAACGTTAATGTATAGATTCATTTATAGAAACGGATCTCCTCCATTCAACTCCGTGTCTCCTGGGAGCTGCAGTTACCAGCGCGTCTGCCCTTCTGGCTGCCATAATGTTTATAAACTAGTATTTCTGCTATTTAAATTGTCAATAAAGTCTTGACAAGTTACAGCATCGTACAGATCCACACAGGTCAGGGTTGTGTTGCAAACTTTCTCTGAGTCTGAAGCAGCGTTTCCCGCTGGTCCGATGCACCTGCGCCTTTCTGCAGCCCGACTGTCCGTCTTCTTACAAGCAGCCGAGTTTTCTTTCCTCTATTCAGACATCAACAGTGAGATAATAAAGTCTGATTTATCTTGACATTGTTGGCGATCAGTTGTCGCCTTCATCAGAAGTTATAACACTCTGCTGTTAAGATCATCTGGCTGGTATGACACCTGCAGCTCCTGGAGACAGAAGACAGGAGGCGATCCTCGTTTCTATTAAGTAATCTGTACCCTAAAGTTATAGTCTATAAGTGCTCAGTCAGCAGACTGTTTCTTAGCTTAGCTAATGAAAGTTATTTTTTCTTTTGTCTCTGTGCGGGTCAGGCTCAGATCCCACAGTCCGGGTTAAGCTTGGACAGCCTCCGCCTGTCTGAGCTGCTGCTTCAGAAACAGCTGGATGAGGAGGGATTTCTGACGTAGATTCTATTGTTTGGTCAGACAGGAACATTTATGAATCACACGTGGATACAATAATAAGATCATTTATATGATCAGATGTGCGCTCTTTTCCATGCTTGTTTGATAACGCTGACTTTTATACGCCTGAAATGGCGTCTTAGCAACAAAAGTCACGTGTTCGGCAGAGACCGATAATGAATATAGTGTTGACAAAAGAGGTGAAAAAAGGAAGACTGATGCAGTGGAAGATGAGGGACAAAAAAGTAATCAGTAATCAAAGTAACCAACTAAGCAACCAAGCATTTAATGGAAAAATGCTACAGAATATGTCATTATTATATGTATATATTTTAATTAAAGTGACGGGTAACAAATAGATTATGACTGAATTTTTACGACCCTGTCAGTCAAAATGACGGACAACAAAAAAGTCTAGCGCAACCTCTGCTCGGGAGTCACACACAAATTGACTTCTTAAGCTGGATTTGTACTCGTGTCATCTGCGTAACCGCCATAGGCTCCACGTGGTTTCTGCATTGGTCCGCAGAGGCCTGACGAGCATGCATCTATGCCAATGCAGAAACATGGAACGAACTACTCCCTGGTGATTGGTCAGTGTGGTTACGTGCCTCGGGATGTTCGGGATGTTTGGGTTTTGCAGCTGAACCAATGAATGAATGAATGCATGTTGGCAGCTATTGTTGTTCTAAAAGAGGAAATACTTGCCGGATCTAAAGCGAGCCATCAGATTAAAAAAAAAAAAAACTTCACCCTGCGGAGTTTCCTTTAGATCTGGAAAAGAAACTGCAGCATGATGCCATAACACTGTTTCTGCGTCAGCTACGCAGACCCAACTGGACGCAGACGCCACGCAAGTATAAATCTAGCTTTATAGTTAATCCCCCATAGTTGAAATTTTAAAATCAGAAGTCAGAAGGGCAGATGTAACCACTGCTCAACTCAAATGAGACTCCTTTATGCTGAAATGGATAAGTGACATCACTCTGATAAATCATCGGTGCTTCTCCTGATAAAGAAAACTGTGGGATCTTCATTATTTTTTTTTATATATATATTCCATTGCAGCTTCACAGGGCACAGCACAGTACAGCACCACATGCCAAGATAACCAGGACAGTTTTTGTTTACATACAGTAGAAGTAGTAGTCTACCACCTGGAAGTGGGTGGAGTTGGCGTGGTTGAACTGCTGTGACGTGACTGCTGTGCTGCAAGGTGTTCAGTAAAATAAAAACAACAATGGGGGCATTGGGTGATAGAGGCGTTACTGCTGTTGTTTTCTCTGTGGCTTGTATTCACCGAAAATGCCAAAAGACAGAGCCAGATATTTTTAGAAGAGACGAGGCGGAATTTTTTATTTTTTTAAAAATTCTAATTGCACTTACTGAATCATTTTAAAAGAAGTTTGGATCCTGTTTATTTTGACATATTTTACATTTATTTAACTGCACCGACTGAACCAGGGGAAGTTTTGTTCCATTTTTACATAAGAGACCAAGTTTGTGAAGCTGGTTTGAGATTGTGAAAGTTGTTAAATAAGTAATTCAGTACATCTATCTGTTTAAAAACTACTTACAAATTTTTAAAGCCAAGTCAGATGTTGCCTTGCACAAAAGAATGATCCCAGTCTGTTTCCACACAACTAGGAGGTATCGGCAGATACCGAAACATCAAATATCTGTATGGGATCAGTGCCCAAAAAAGGCGGATCGGTGCAATTCAATTTCACTGCTTTGTATGTTTTACTTTTATGTTTTAACACAACTTAATTCCCACATTTTGGGGGGAATTGGTGACTAAACCATCAAATCAAATCTGATAAAGGCTATTTAAATTCTGAGACACAAAAAATAAAAAGCAAAAAAATATAAAAAACTCATTTTGATACCGCAGCTTCTCCGCATACACTTAAACTGTATGTATGTTTCTCAACCAACATATACAACATAACATAAACATGCAAGCATGTGAGTATATGTATCATATGCTCACATGCTGTTTATGATATCCCATGCTATGAAACTCAAGGATATGGTCTACAACAACAGGGTTTTTCAATCCTTGTCCTCAGCGACCCCTGCCTTGCATGTATTCCAGATTTCCAATTCCACCAAACCTGATTCAGATAAACTGAACTGCTTATCAAAGTTCTTTGTAAGCTGCTAACAAGCCATTCATCTGAGTCATGTGTGTTAAAGTAGATACATCTTGAAAAACCAGAAGGGCAGGCGTCCCTGAGGACCAGAATTTGGGAAACCCTGTACTACGGTTCTGCTAATAATGTATAAAGCTAGGTCAAATGTACTTCCAGTCAATTTGAAACTTTTTTCCATTTCAAGAGACAAAGTATGATTTCAGAGATATCTGCAAATTTATTGTACCAAAGGCCAATAAAAGAAATTAAAAGATGTTTATCTGTTGTTGGGGTTTCATTATGGAACGATGCTACCATAAACATAAGAAATAATGAACATTTTTTGCTTTCAAATGGATGGTTGCTGGAACCATTTTTGAGGGCTATGTGAATTTATGTGATGGAATTGTGTTACTTATGATTGTCTCAGTTTTATTTTAGGTGACTTGGTTAATATGTATTGATATTTTTCTGAATTGTTCTTTTCTTTAAAAAATATGCATAGTCATGGGTAGCTTATGTTAATTAGGACTGGCCTGTGCCTTTTCAGTCACCTTAAATGTTGTTTTGTACT
Source organism: Atherinomorus stipes (assembly GCA_023101725.1). NCBI lineage: Eukaryota > Metazoa > Chordata > Actinopteri > Atheriniformes > Atherinidae > Atherinomorus > Atherinomorus stipes. The sequence continues at coordinate 17,940 of JALJCO010007499.1, forward strand.
GAACATGCAGAATTTATTGTTTGGATATGTGACTGAATAAATCTCAACTGAAACTAAATATGACATTGCAGATTCAGATTAAATAAGATCGCTCTGCTAAAATACAAACAGCAGTTTCCCCATTCAAATGTACATCATTAAGACCATCATACTGTGTGTTTAGCACCAGTACGAATCACACAAAACACAGACGCTAGCACTAGCATGCTAGCTCCGGGCTAATAAACATTTCGACTCACCAGTTCCCACTTCATCCATAAAAGATGACAATAGTTGTTCAGGCGCTAGAAAGGGTGCCTAAATGTTGAGAGGCATATCAGTCAACAGCAACGACCATACAAAAGTATTTTAAAGGTTAAAGTTGTCAGAAGAATACCTGCTGCAGCATCAAATTAGCCTCCAACCCCACTCAAACACGCATGAGAAATGGTGAACCTGCTGAAGTCTCGCGACAATGCCACGAACCCTCGCGATAACGTGATGAAATGCCGTGAGACTCCAGCAAACGAGGCTCGTTCGGTCTACCGTCTGAAAGTCTTCTGGTATAACAAGGATATTAAATCTACACAGAAATTCATCATATGTGAGGAGGTGGCCATCTTAATTAAACAACTGATCAACAAAGGTCTACCGTCTGACTTGATGGTCAGACGAGAGCAGCGTCAGTCCTCAGGGGCGGACCATAAAAGCAGCTCAGCTCAGCCTATGTGAAAACTGCAGGGATAGAGGATCGCGCAGCATTTGCCTTTATTTAGCTCACCTTTATTGAATGTTGTGCAGATCTGCCAAAGTCTAATTTCAGAGTATTGAGACAGCATGTTGTTGATTACATGAACTTGTACTGTACTGTAGTAGAAACGTCTTGCAGACATAATGTTATTTACCTGTTATTGATGTCATTTACAGCAATCTGGTAAACCTTCAACCAAATATACAAAACTTGCTTTGCCATGTCATGAATTTAAAACAAAAAAAAGGAACCTTTTTTTCTTTTAGATGGGGGTAGAAATAAATATTACAACTTTCCCATAAATAGTTCTAGGAGTTGGTTAATTCACATTTACACGGTTCTCATTTCTTTATTAAATCTGTATTCCTTCTTATTGTTAAATGTATTGAGGGTCTGAAACAGGGCCGGCTCCTGGAACACATACATGAGGGGGCATGCAGAAATGCTAAGGGGGCATGTGTGTACACGTCATGCTTTAGCCTATTTTTTGTTATTAATGAGTGTTTTCTTAATGGGACTGGATTGTTAGCAGAGTTTAACTCCCAAGAAATGAATTACAGTTCATCAGGCCTCTCCACTAACCCCTGTCCTGGATGTCCCACCTGAAACCAAAGCTTCTGCTGATATAGCTCTTAGGGTCACTGAGGCACGCAAACCCTGCAATCCCTTATGGGGAAAACAGAAAATATCAGTTCTCATAAATAAAACTAAGAAATGAATCAAATATCTTTTGCCAAAGATTTAGCATCTAAAAACATAAGAATTGTCTTATTGGACACCCATTAGACATCTATGCATCTCAAATCAATTTGAACCTAATAAACTACACACACACACTGTGTGATGAAAAAATTAAGAGACCACCCTTGTTTTCTCATATTTCTTGGTCATTTTAATACCTGGTACTAGAAGTACATTTGTCTGGACAAACATAATAACAACAAAAAAAGCTCAGAATTTAATTTAACCACTGATATCTGCCATTTTCATGCTTTTCTTGATAAGTGATTTTGGTTATTAAGTTCTTACATCAATAGCTATGGCATTGTACGGCCAAAAACAGTTTTGAGGCATTATATATTTTTTTTCTGTCTCTTTTAGTCACATGATTCACACCACAGTTGGTACTTGATTGCATAACCAATATTTTTGATGACAATGGTGGTCTCTTCATTTTTTCCATGGCTGTATGTTTTCTCATATAAACGCAATCAAATAAGCTGACCACCTGACCATTAAACCCCTGACCACAGTAAAGTTGCAGTCCCTCAGGGGGAAATTGGAAATATAAAAAATAATAGGCTAAATAGGCCTAATAAAAATAAAGAAAAATCAAATATTCTTTATCAAAGTTCTAACAACCATCAACAACGTACTTTTTATTCTAAGCTACATCAAGCTGTCGTCTACAGTCTGAGTTTGGGTAAAACAGATGCAGAAAGTCACATGACGCTCTTTGAGCTGCTGAAAGCAGCAGGAGTGAATAAAGAGTAAAACTTACTGCACGGGTCAGGACGTTTATTCACATGCGCGTTCTCTATCCCCCGCCTCTCTCCTCTTCCCTCACACTGTTGGTGACAGCAACTTTCTCAGCAGCATGTGACGTTTGGCCTCCACAGAAAACGGAGCAACCTCCCAAAACATGATGTGAAAATGAGCTGAAATTAAACCTTTTCTTTTGCTCTCGTGCGCTGGTCCGCGATTGCACATACATATCAATCTATTTTCTTTGTCCTCTCGTGCACGGTGCGCCCGTCACAAAATGCGGTTTGGGCACTCTGCATATTATAAACACTAACTCTGCAGACACCAAGCCATCAGGTGATCGTCAGTCTCACTTAACATGGACGATGTGACGTTTATATATTTTAATTCACTTATCCGTGGTAGATTCGCATAAAACAAGGAGAAGTGATGAGACAATGAGCAACCACATAGTTGGACTGGCTAAATAGCCCTTTGCTTGATTATTTTTCATCTTAAACGCTCGCATGAGCAAGTAAACTGGAAAATCCAGCCGTGGCAGAAACATTATGCTCTGAAACGCTTCTGACAGACGGAAAGTGCAGCGCAGCTCCGCGGTGTTTCCACATTTGGTATGAGGATGCAGCTGATGGTCCTCAGAGCCGAACCAGCAGAACTAGCGGCTGAGCAGAGCTCTGCAGACAATAAATCCTCCTGCAGCCGACACCCGGCGCGCGCAGGGGGGCGCACAGAGTGAAGCGGAGTGGTGCAGGGAAAAGAGCTTAGGGACTGCTTGCCTTTTCGTCCGATTTTATTTAAGGGGGCACAGTGTTTGTTTGGGGGGGCAGTGCCCCCTCTTGCCCCTGCCTGGCGCCGGCCTCGGTCTGAAAGGCACCAATAAATACAATATATTATTATTATTAAGGGTTTGGGTGCTCATGGATAACATGAGGGGGGAGTACAAAGGGAGCATGTGGAAAGGTATGGATACACACCAATAAGTCCAACAAATTCAAATTATGACAAGGATTTGTGAAGGTTTTGGCATAAGTTAAGCTTCATATAACTTGTGGAATAACTTGTGGCTACAGCACGTTTGTGTTGCTTTGCTGCAGCAGTCAGATATCAGCCTGTCCAGGTTTTCTAAACATCAGCCTAATTGGAATATGTTCAATTTAGGTGTTTTCAACAGGCCACAAAAATGGATTTATTACCGGGAGCATCACATGGAAGTCCCGCCAGAAAATCGGAGCTTGCGTCAGTGAGAGGTGAAACCAATCAGGACCAGGTTCTGTCGGCGGTGGAGGCAGGCCCAGAAGCTGCAGTTGCTGAGTTTTAACTGCATGCTCAGACTGCAGTATCTGCAGACGTCTCCTACGATGTTTTATGATCATGTGGTATGGTCATGTTTTCCAGTGCAATGCAGGTGCAGTCTGGAGTCGGACAAAGTTTCTAACCAGCAAGCTATGCTCCAGGGCCACACTCCCTCACTTCCAGCTGGGTTGCGCTGCAGATAGCTAAAGTCGAACAAGCCTAATGAAGGGAACACAGGAGAAAAGAAAATTAAAACCAAACAAAATGGAAAATACAGCCAAGCCACACTCGCAGCTCCATAAGGTGGCTTGAAACTGTGTGTATGTTAAAACTCAAAACATGACCACACCACATCCCCTAGCATTTTCATGAACCACTTTGAATGTTAATGTTCTTAGTAATAAATATATTAAGAAATAAAACCAACTTTGCATAACTGCTTAAACAGGTTTTTGTGTTTAACAAAAAGCAACACAGAATTATTTGCTGCAAGCAGTGTTAGAAATTAACTTTTTGACTCACCGGCGAAGCTGGCCGGTAGCTGAGATAATCCACCCTCCAAGTTTGGTTTTTTATTGGCCAAAATATGAAACTATTTCACATACATGTACCTTCAGGCATGTTATATATTACGGTATTATGTTGAATGCAAACTGATAGGAGGTTACAGCAACACTAAAACATCAGGAGCAAGAAAAATATTTGCATTTGATAAATGGTGATTTCTGAATTTATTTAACCAGACTCCTCGCTCTCTAATTAGTGCTGGGATGGATCACTGAAAGCGAGTTAACAATGATAAATTTTGAATTGAAAAGTACTTTCTGGTACTGTCTGGCCAATGTCATCGTGGTTACTGCGGTGAGGCACACCTAGATTATCAATTTGCCCAGTAATGAAAAGACAGGAAACAAATGAGCTGCAAAATGAAACAAATCTGCCTTAAATTCAGGAAGAAGTGGAGTTCTGCATAAAGCCCACTAACATCACTAGATAGCAGAACTCTGTTACAATATCTACTGCTTCAAGTGTTGTTGCACAAAATAAACTGTCTCATTTCAATTCCTTCATGGATGAAACAGAAGTGTTTTACACACTTCAAGTGACAACTTCAAAAATGAGACAAAGTTTAATTACAATAAAGATTTATTTACTTAAATGAGACAGAAATCAAAGTATAGGCAGAAGATTAAAAAACAAAGAAACTATTTCTTTTTATGTTCTTCAGTGCAGAGATTTCCTCCTCATTTTTCTTTTTAATTTTTACAGCTAATTTCTAACTGGAACCATGTTCTTCTCAGGGCATAGTTTCATGGGTTTTCGCAAATGAGCTAGACTTGAATGAGCTGATTCTCGCTGCAGAGGTCTGACAACTCTGCGTGGTCTCATGGTTGTGGCTTTCTGAAAAATTTTGAGCATGAAACGATCGCCATCACGTCTTGATCCAATAGAAAACGTGTGCATTACTCCTGACCTTTACAGTCGTTTCCCCACCTTCCACGAACCTTTGCATCTAACCATTCCGGGCTTTGTGATCGTGCAGCTGACCACCAACCATTGCGCTCCGACAACTATTCTAAATTTTCTGCGCAGTAACATGGCGCATCAAATACAGATCGGATCCCTTTTCTAGACTCAGAATGGTTTAATAGCGACAAAAATGTCCATGCGACTTTGCAATTATCCCTTGTCAAGTTGGATGCATGACCATGCTGATATTTTAATCTTCACAAAAACATTGAAATGGTTTCTATCCTGTACGGACTTTGATGTGGCGTTTAAGATGATGAAGCTGTGTAAACCTTTTACCACAAATATCACAACCCAGAGATGGGGACTCGAACTTGAGTAGCACTTAAGTCCCATACCCAGAGACTTCTGACCTTACTTGCGCTTGCCCTGAAAAGACTTGAGACTCAACTCATCTGCTGAGACTCGTGATTTTTTGTCTTAAATTTTTTTAAAACCCATTTTCTGCGCTCAGCTCACATTGAGCCTTTAAAGATGATTTGTCTGATGCTCTCATGCAGGGATCACCAGTTGTGGACATCTTAAGGCACGGTCCTGCAGGTTTGGACATGTTAACCTGTTGCAATAACCCTGAGTCAAATTATTAATGGCTCATTGTGAGGTTTGTGCAGAACCTGACTACAAACTAGGGCTGGACAATAATTCAATATCAATATATATCGATCGATAGAGGTTTTTTCAATATAAAAAAAAGAGGGTCAATAAAAGTTCAATATAGAAGCACAGTTTTCTGCTGTAGCCTATTGGGTTTCAGTGTTATGCCCCTTTCAGACTTCCACTGGAAAGCGGTAATATTGCAAACTCTGTCCTTTATAACGTTTGCATTCAGACGTGCATACCGGTCTTTTACCTCTGAGATATAGCGGACATGTACTGGCTGGTCTACATGTCACGAGAGCGGAAATGTTGCGGCACGTCGTTTTGGCTGAAAGCACAAGAAAATGATCTGGGCAGAGTTGAAGGGAGAGTGGGGCTGTGCTGACTTTTCTGATGTCTGAAAGCGCCCAGACACAATAAGTCTGCAAGGAAGCGGCATGTTTGAAAAGACGAGTCTGTTTAAAGAGCGGATGGACTTTACCGCTCATGTTCTACAATGCAAATCTGAAAACGGCTTTAGTTTGAACTTTATTATAAGTAAGTAATTCAGCAAAAGCTTAAATGGCTTTTAATTTGATAATGGCTTTTTTGATAAATATCGATATCGATCGATAAAGATTTTTTTTTATCAATAATCTTTTTTTCTATATCGTCCAGTCCTACTACAAACTTTCATGTGGATCAGGTGTGTTGCAGCAGGAGACATCTTAAACCTGCAGGACAGCTGGTGATCCTGCAATATGGTGCAAAAAAAAAAAAAAAAAAGGAAAAATAAAAAAAAGCTATGACCTGCAGGATTAGTTTTGAAAAATTCTCTATGGGTCCAAATGGATTTTTGAACATATTAGGAACCTCTTGGTTACGTTAGAGAATATTTAATAGTCTGAATAAATTTCCAGGTTTATCTACAGGTTTTCCTTATTCGGTACAGCAAAGAAATTGTCCAGTGGAAAGGAACAGAGCATTTGTCAGGTAAAGTTAAAGGTCAGTGCAGGTACAGACTGCTGGGAAATAAAGGGTGAGTACAGATTTTGAATTTATTGGATAATGGAATGGAGTCCTTTACTCAGACCACACAGCGGGTGTTACATGTCAGATTACACAATACAACTGAAAGTGACTTGAGATTTGACTAGGACTTGCCGCTCAAAGACTTGAGACTTGACTTGGACTTGTCACAAAAGGACTTGAGACTTGACTCTGACTTGAGGTCAAAGAATTGTCAACATCTCTGTCACAACTAAATGGTTTCTCTCCTGTGTGGACTCTCACATGTCTGTTCAGATCACCACCCTGTTTATAGCTTTTACCACAAACATCACAACGAAATGGTTTCTCTCCTGTGTGCACTCTCATGTGTTTTTTAAGACCATGACTTTGTGGAAACCTTTTACCACAAACATAACAACTAAATGGTTTCTCTCCTGTGTGGACTTTCATGTGTATCTTAAGATTATGACATTGTGTATACCTTTTACCACAAACATCACAACCAAATGGTTTTTCTCCTGCGTGTTCTTTCATGTGTGCTGTAAGATGATAATGCCGTGTAAACCTTTTACCGCAAACATCACAACCAAATGGTTTCTCTCCTGTGTGGGTCCTAATGTGTCTTTGAAGATCCTGAGATTGTGTAAACCTTTTACCACACACATCACAACAAAAGAATTTCTCTCCTGTGTGGACACTCATGTGTGTTTTTAGACCTTTCTGATCAGTAAACATTTTACCACAAACATCACAAATGAATGCTTTCTCCCTGTGTGGATTCTCATGTGTTTTTTGAGAAGTTTGTGACATGTAAACGTTTTATCACAATCATCACAACCAACTGTTTCTTGTCCTGTGTGTTCCTTCATATGTGTATTAAGATGATCATGCCGTGTAAACCTTTTACCACAATCATCACAACCAAATGGTTTCTCTCCTGTGTGGGTCCAAATGTGTCTCTGAAGATCATGAGATTGTGTAAACCTTTTACCACAAACATCACAACCAAAGGGTTTCTCTCCTGTGTGGATGCTCATGTGTGTTTTTAGACCTTTCTTATCAGTAAACATTTTACTGCAAAGATCACAACCAAATGGTTTCCCCCCAGTGTGAATTCTCATGTGTGCTTTAAGAAATTTGTGACATGTAAACCTTTTACCACAATCATCACAACCAAAGGGTTTCTCTCCTGTGTGTTCTTTCATATGTGCATTAAGATGATCATGCCGTGTAAACCTTTTTCCACAATCATCACAACCAAATGGTTTCTCTCCTGTGTGGGTCCTAATGTGTCTTTGAAGATCATGAGATTGTGAAAACCTTTTTACCACAAACATCACAACCAAAGGGTTTCTCTCCTGTGTGAACGCTCATGTGTGTTTTTAGACCTTTCTTATCGGCAAACATTTTACCACAAACATCACAACCAAACGGTTTCTCCCCTGTGTGGATTCTCATTGTGTGCTTTAAGAAATTTGTGACATGTAAACCTTTTACCACAATCATCACAACCAAATGGTTTCTCTCCTGTGTGTTCTTTCATATGTGCATTCAGATGATCATGCCGTGTAAACCTTTTACCACAATCATCACAACCAAATGGTTTCTCTCCTGTGTGGGTCCTAATGTGTCTTTGAAGATCATGAGATTGTGTAAACCTTTTACCACAAACATCACAACCAAATGGCTTTTCTCCTGTGTGGACGCTCATGTGTGATTTTAGACCTTTCTTATCACCAAACATTTTACTGCAAACATCACAACCAAATCGTTTCTCCTCTGTGTGGATTTTTACGTGTGCTTTAAGAAATTTGTTACAAGTAAACCTTTTACCACAATCATCACAACCAAATGGTTTCTCTCCTGTGTGTTCCTTCATATGTGCATTAAGATGATCACGCCGTGTAAACCTTTTACCACAATCATCACAACCAAATGGTTTCTCTCCTGTGTGGACTCCTTTGTGTCTTTTAAGATCACAAGGCTGGGTAAACATTTTACCACAAACATCACAACCAAATGGCTTCTCTCCTGTGTGGATTCTAATGTGTTTTTTTAAACCACCCTGATCAGCAAACATTTTCCCACAAACATCACAACCAAATGGTTTTTCTCCTGTGTGGACTATCAAGTGTCTTTTAAGAGCAGCAGGCCATGTAAACCTTTTCCCACAAACATCACATTGACTTTGTTTCTGTTTTGTGCATAGTGTCATTTGTGAATCTAAATTTTGATTGACTTTCAAAACCTTATGCTGAACTGCTTTCTTGTTCATCTTAAAACCCGTGTCACTCTCTATAGTTCCAGCTGCAGCTGAAATGCTAGGTGTCTGCCATTCTTCATCACTAGCATCTTCATCATCACTAGTTGGAGGATCTGCAACTCCACTGTCTCCAATTTGCCTCTGAAGTTGTGGAGACTGATATCTTTGTGCATCTTCTTCATTTTTTGTATCAACTGTGGTCAATTGGTTTATAATGATTTCCTCTTTCAGTCCCAAAGCCTGCTCTGTCATTTGAAGGGTCCCGATTTCTTCTTCTTCTTCCTTTATGTTGAGAAGTTCTGGGTCCTTACTGTCGCTCCATTCATGATGAACCTCTTCTTTTATTCTTGACAGATGACGGCCATCTGCAGGGAACACAGGAATACAAGTCTGTAACTAGGGGTTCGCCATATCGCATCATTCATATCATATAGTGATAATTCTTGTATATATTTTTTTTTACATCGGTAGAAAATGTACTATTGTGACTTCATATGACCTGTGCATTACAGTGGAGCTCAGATGACAGCTGTCTGCAGAAAACATAGGCATACATGTGTGTAACTACTGTAGTACTAGTCAATGGCAAGACTTATATCGTATCATTTCAAGCTTATAAAATCCACACAGAACAAAAGTTGATGATCAGGACAGATTTGTCTTTCACTGCAGGAAATTACTGTTAAACATAGATCATCTGTGATGGCTGCTCTTGCTATTAGTTGTTTCTTTGACTTGATTCTTCAGATTTGTGTAACTGCACTTTTAATTTGGTCTTACTTTCAACTATTTTTACCTTGTGCATAAACTTGTGTCATTGCTATAAATCACCACAAAAAAGCCGCTTCGAGCTCACAGGGGGGTCTGACTAATGTTTCGTAACAAAACATTGTTGAAATAAAGGAGTTTGTGGCAGATAATGCCTTATTTAGAGGCTACAGGCGGTTGCCCCATCACTTCCATTATATTGGACATACTCTGATCTGGAGTGGATCTAAATATCTCTCGAAGGAATTCTCGTTGCACAAAAACTGTCTGGGTGAGGAAACTAAAGCATTTCATGCTAGAAAATAGGTCCAGATTGAAAAAAAAAAGAACGACGTTCCCCTTTAATGCTGGGTAGGGTCGCAGGTTAAAACATCACCGGGTCAGGTCCAGATTTGACTAGTTTTTTCATTTGAAGTTTTCTCAAGCTTCAACTTCTAATCAGCAGCATCCATACAAATAAAAGCTTGAAATATATTGATTCACATATTATCTGTCTATACATTATGTAAATTGCACCTTTTAAGTTGAATTATGGAAATACATGAACTTTTTCAGGATATTCAAATTTTTTGGGTTGTACCTGTACAAGTTGGAAGCATTCATGTTGTCGAAGTGGGAAAAATGGGAAAAGCAATATGGATGCTGCCAGAAAACGTTTTGTTTTGCTGAATTATTATCTCGTGTCCTGTAATATAATTAGATGCCTACAAGCCTCTTCATTTCATTGTTCATAGAACACATTTACTATGTGGCAATGTATTAGTTCAATTTCAAGCTTCACTGAAGTTTAAACAAGAAAATAAATAGTTGATTATAAACTTGTAGATTAAAACCAAAGGAATCTCAGCCAGAACAGAGCAAAACTCAGTTTGTTTATAACCCCCCTTTTCAGTTGTCAGAGGAAGAGATTTAACACGCAAACCCCGTTAGCCACTGTTGTTATTTTTAACAGCAAAAACTTATGGATGCTGCATTATTTAATGTTTAAACATATTCATATTTACACACTTAGGCCTGATTTACAAAGAATCCAAATTGCGAGGCTGATGTCTTTGCCTTGCAGACAAATAGTGTGCGCTGTCTTTTCAGCGTTTGCAGGTAATCTACAAAGATTACACGCGCACCTCTCTAACAGTCGCAAACAGCAGGATTTAAATGAGGATTTAGCGTGCGCTCTCCCTGCGGGAATCGCGCATAATACCATCAATTCCCGCAAACCTCGCTCTTATAATGCAGGAAATTCCCGCTTGCAATTGCAGCAACGTAATGTGCAGTGAACGTTTGCATTGGAGCCATAAAATAGCGAAGCACAAAGGGCTCAACACATTGAGGCGACGCCGCTCCTTCTCCTTTCATTCAGGAGGAGTGACGTTGCCTCCCGCGTTGGCCATTAAACGCGCTCCCTTTCTCTCTCCCTCTCTGACCCGTCAGATGTCGCAGCTTCCCTCATGTTTATAAACCAACCCTTGTTGGCAGATTTCCCACTGGTAAGACCATCCTTTTTACGGAGTCTTATAATGTAAATGTGACTTCGGGTCCCCTGAAGGGAAGCGGGTCTGGACCAACACCAGTAAAGACCTGCGCTGTGGCGGCGCCGGTGTCGGTCTCGTTTACGACCCAAATCCTCCGGATCATCATAATGATGGAGACACGAGCTGCTCAGTTTAATGTTGGTGTGATGAGACCAACATCAGCGCTGCATCCCCGTTTCTCACATGGCAGCTGAATGTGAGATCGATTCATAGATCAAGATAATATTGATGAGTAATAGGTTGATATTATGACTACATTTTATATTTTGATCGCATAGGCTAAGCAGCATTAAATATGCCATATTAAAAATCGAAATTTGGTATTATTTTGGGGAAAGAAGCTGACTTGGAGAGTGTTTCCTCATCATTTTCTCACATTCTCACTGCTCTTCACTTGTTCTTGTTTATCTTATCTTCTTTATTATATTTTCTGTTTTTTTATTTTCTTTCCTATTAAGTATCTTTCGGTGTTCTTAAAGGTTTTATTAAATGTGTTATTATATTCATTAAGTTTCTGACAGTTTTCTAGCCTTGCATGAAGATGCTCCGTCTTCCCCAAGACCAGTTTTATTTTAACAGAACTTTTATCAAACACAAGAGATTATGTAGAGGGTAGAGAACAGAACAGAGCTGGAAGAAAGAACCACCAGAATTATGCAGTTGAAAGATGCAACAGATTATTGCAATATATACTTTTTATACTGAGTTGGTAAAAACTGATGATAGCTGATAAAGAGAACGGAGACGGGACAAGAGAGCTGTCTAAGATGGAAACTAAGAAGGACGAAAAAGATAAATTCATGCTCCTTATTAATCTGAGGTACGGGTAGGACGCTGTAAGACCTGTGCTAAAGCGCCCTGTAAATATCCCCCCCCCAAAGTATACAAATCCCTCCTTGGTGAAGCATGTAAGGGGGAATTCCCCCCATTTTGAGAAGTAAATTTCAAGCCCTGATCTGCAGCACATGCGCAAAATGGACAGCGGTGCTATTTTGCCCATTAACAGGCGCAAACCTCCTTTTGCCCTGCTTTGTAAATCAGCTCCTCGGATTATTGCGTGCGTAATGGCGATGCCCGTTTTAACATGCGCAAACCTTTTGTAAATCAGGCCCTTACTGTGCAGGTAAACGTTGCAAATGCCTACAAAAACATTTGAATGAATGAATGAATGAATGTTTATTACTGGGTTTAGTAAGTGTTGACATGGGAGCAGACATCTTTACGTGGAGCAATCGGTCTCTGCCAGTCACGTGACATTTATTGCCAAGATGCCATTTTAGGCGGAAAAAAGTCTATGGTCCCATTTATCAAACAAGTATTGAGCGCACATCTGATCATAAAAATTATCTCATGGTTGAATCACGTGTGATTTATAAATGTTTGTGTCTGACCAAACAATAGAATCTATGTCAGAAATCCCTCCTCATCCAGCTATTTCTGAAGCAGCAGCAGCGCTGACAGGTGGAGGCGAATCCAAGCCTGACCCGGACTGTCAGATCTGAGCCTGACTCGCAAAGGGACAGAAGAAACGATAACTTTCATTAGCTAAGCTAAAAAACAGTCTACCGGCTGACCACTTATAGGCTACAACCTTAGGGTACAGATTACTTAATAGAAACGACTGATCGCCTCCTGTCTCCTCCATGTCTCCAGTGGGAGCTGCAGGGTGTCGTGCCAGCAGATCTTAACAGCAGTGTAATAACTTCTGATGAAGGCGACAACTGATCGCCAAAAATGTCAAGGTAAATCAAACCGAATATCTCACTGTTGATGTCTGAATAAAGAAAAGAAAACAGGTTGCTTGTAATAAGACTGACAGTCGGGCTGCAGAAAGGCGCAGGTGCATAGGACCAGCAGAAAACGCTGCTTTAGACTCAGAGAAAGTTTGCAACACAACCCTGACCCGTGTGGAGCTGTATATATGTTTTTGTATGTGTTTTTGCCGAAAAGAAGACATTTAAACCTTGAAAACGAGCGCCCAGACATATTTGTGCGATGCACCAAGCGGAAGTTCCGGGCTGTCGCACTTCCTGTAATTTTGGCGACCTATCGCGTCAGCAAGCCAGATTATGTGAGGCAAAATATCCAATTGCAGAGCTGTTTTTTTTCACGGGGATGAGCCAAAGATGATTTATATAGTCAAGGTCATTCACTCTTTGTTTCCCTCGGCATCGCTGCGGTCTTCAGGATGGTTGAAATTGCAATAATTTAGGTATAAAGAACCGTTTTCTCAGCGATTTTGTGCGTAATTGCGTAAAATATGGTCTCTAATGTAACTGTTAGTCCTGTTACCTATTTCATTAGTTTATTGTCAGTTGAGTTGAATTGGGCATGTCAGCAAACGATTACAACAAAGTGGAGGAGCGACTCATCTTTGCGTCAGAGACGCTGTGTATTGTGCGTCTCTGCGACAGACGCACTGAGGGAAGCACGTGTAGCCTGTCATTGAGAAGCAGCTCAGCGTGTGTTTTTACATGTTTGTTGTAAAAGAATTGGCTACAAATAATTACAGTTCAAGTAGCTCTTGAAAAAATAGCTTCTGGCCAGCGGTATAAAACTGTATGGCTGAATATCCGAGCAGCGATCCGGAAGAGGGCGGGGAGCGCACGCGAACACGCGCCATCCAGAGTGGTGAGCGTTGAATCGCCCAGTTACAGTAAGAATACCAAATGGTTATAGTTACAATAAGAAATTTAGTAAAATGAAATAATGTGAGAACAATGTTGCGTTTTCTACTTAGTTTCCTTTAGCATACAGATGAGAGAAGTGTAGCTTGCGCCCCTCTCTGCATTGCAAAGCATCCGCTCACAGATACATTATGTAAACAGCTTCTGCTTGTTTTCTGTTTTGTTTGGATCAAATTTGAAGCGTTTGAGGGAGAATTGCCCCCAAAGTTACTGATCCAGGCTGATATATTCAAGAAGGCCAGAGCAGATCCAGGGCCAACAGCTAGATTCCCACTTGACCAAAATTGGGCTTCAGATGTGAGGTAAGACATTCTACAACCCCCTCACACTCACTGTTGTAACTAGGGATGCACGGATGCATGGGTTGGAAATGGGTATGGGCGGGGGTTTGCCTTGTTAAATGGGATGGGCGGAAAGAAATGACATTGGCGAGGGCAGTGGCCAAATAATATATAGACAAAATAAAAATGTATATATATATATATATATATATATATATATATATAAATAATGATTCATATAAATTTTTTCAAAGATATTTATAAAATCCTTTTTTTTTCGCGTGTTGGGGGGGGGGGGGGGAGGTATGGGGATTCCAAAAATACAAAATAGAAGAGGGGGTGGGGGGGGGGTAGTGTGGAAATATAGAAAAATATAAGAAAAAGATCGTTAGGAGGAAATGAAAAGAAAAAAAAAAACAAATAATATAGTAACTGAGTGTATATTTGTGTAAAATAAGAAAAAAATCAAAATTATATAGGGAAATATTCTGAATAATTCTTATTAGTGATTATCAATTGGAATGTTAAAAGAAAAAGAAAAAAATAGCTAAAAATAAATTAAAAAAAAAAAAAAAGAAAAAATTGATTCATAATATAAATAATGAATGAAGTAATTCTGATAAAAAAAGAAAAAGATGAAAAAGGAAGAAAAAATAAATATAAGAAAGAAAGAAAAAAAAAAAAAAAAAAAAATAGAAAAGATGGAAAATAAAAATGAAAGGCGGAATCTCAAAGGAAACCGTTGTAACCCAAAATCATTGTTATGGCATTTCATGCCACACAAGAAGGAAAATTGGCATCAGGAACAGTAAACGAGTGGGAGATTTTGCCATTATATTCCATTTTTTCTTAACATTTGTGTTATAGTTACAGGTTTATTACTTTCCACCATTATCCCAACGACCCCAAATAACATTTCTATACTGTCTAAATAGTTTGTTATAGCAGTTTACTGTGTGTTTTCACTGAATTGGAATTTTACACAAAGAGTGCCAGGCGAGAATATGCCCAAAAAATGCCCTGACTCCAGAGGTGCTCGGTTGGTAGACTGTTTCTGAGCTTAACTAATGAAAGTTATCGTCCGACCGGCCTCCACCTGTCAGTTCTGCTGCTGCTTCAGGGTAGAAACAGCTGGATGACGGTGCATTTCTGACGTAGATTCTGTTGTTTGGTCAGACACGAAAATTTTATAAATCACACATGGATTCAGTCGTAAGATCCGTTTATGATCAGATATGCGCTCATTTCCACGCCGGTTTGACCACTGACTTTTTTCCGCTTAAAATGGCATCAAGCCTGGTTACTGCTGGTTAAGCAACAAATGTTACATCACTCGGCAGAGACCGATGGGAGCTGGTGAGACTACCCCAAGTTTCTGAGTATAAGAAATCCGACTTCAACGGGCGCTGGAGTTGGTATTCCAGCTGGGAACTCGGGAAAAAATCCGACTTCAGAGTTCAACACGAACGCAACATTACTACACAAAACACAGAAGCTAGCACTAGCATGCTAGCTCCTAGCTAACAAACATTTCGACTCACCAGTTCCTTCTTCATCCATTAAGGTTGAAAACAGCTGTTCAGGCGGGAGAAGCGCCATCTAAATGTTGAGAGGCATAGAAGTTGACAACAATGATTGTATAAGAGTATTATAAAAGTTAAAGTGGTCAGAAGAATACCTGCTGCGGCTTCAAATGTAGCGTATCCGAGGAAATCTCGCACGAAGTCTCGCGACAATGCAACGAAACCTCGCGATGACGTAATGAAATCCCGCGAGACTGCAGACAGCAAACCAAAAGAATAAAGATAAATACAAAACGAAAAATATGGAGCCTCACTTGTACGCTGTGCGTAAATAGGACTAAAGATGTTGGCATAATGTTAAAATGTTCACATTTACATATAGTTTATGTAAAAAAAAGAAAGAAAAAAGTGAGCTTTTACAATACTGAATTTCCCTTCGGGATGGATAAAGTATTTTTTTTTTTTTTTTTTTTTTAAGCATGATCTGACTGTAAAACAGTGTTTTTTTTGTAATAATATTTACTAATTATCATAAATAGGCTATTTATCAGTTTATCATTGTCCCCTGATTTCATGTCAACCCTGTTACCCAAACTAAAAAACCATAGAATAACAACGGTGCATTCCAAATTTGGCACAATCGACAGCATATTGCATCATCTCTGAGCGGCTCATTGACATGTATGTTTTTGTCATCTCTGGTGTGCTAGCCTATCTTTAATGTTTTATCAAGCTTTAACCAGGGGGGACGAGCATACAATGCCGATCCTGTCACCACTTTTTAACATTTTTAACAACTTTCTCTGATTGGCTGCTACCTTGGCCAGGTCTCTCTTCTAAAAGAGATTTATAATCTCAATGGGACCTCCTTGTTAAATAAAGGTAAAATAAAATAAAATAAAACAATTTTCTATTTCTCCAAATATAATCAATGTCTACAGTACAAGTAATTACCTTTCAAAGTAGCATACAGTTTAGCTAGAACTTTTTCCCCCGTTATATACAGGTAAATTAGCTTAAAATTGTCAACCCCGTTGATGAAAAACAAAGACCTCCTAGAAATGTAATGTGCTTCACTGTTACAATAATGCCAATCATGTACCAAATAATATTACCTGCTACAACTTATTGACTTGGGCAGTAAAACTTCATGGTGTCGCGTAGACAAAGATGTCCAGTGTCAACAGGAGAATGTGTGTTCTGTTACAATTATAGGCTACTGTTGTCAGCCATGTTACCATAACGTCAAAAACCTTGTCACAAATTTAATAAAAATGTAAAAAATGATGTTCAAATTGACTTTAAACTCTCTAACTAAACTACATCATATTTTAAATTTGACCATTATTTTACAATTCTCCTCTAAAAAAATAACCTCATGTATGACAGGAGCCATTCAAAATTAGGTTGCATTTGATCATCTGAAAATCTACAAATATCTATCTGGAGAAAAAAAATCCACAAATGAAAATGATTTCAATAGAAACAGAGACAGAGACTGCTAATATATGTACCAAATATTGCATATTTCTAATCAGAAATATTGTATATTTTTAGAGAAAAACTGTTTAAGCATTTTTTTTTTTAAAAAGTGAGATGGTACAATATAATTTCCATTCCAAACATTCTTAAATTCCTCTTTAAGAAAAATGAATAAATAAAACAATTAAGTTTAGTTTAAGTTCAAGATTTTCAAAGTTGAAAAGGCATCAAATTCATGGAATGACCCTTAAATAATAGCCCATTTGAGGAAAAAAATGTTTTAAAAATGAAACAGAGAACAGAAATGTACCTATGATCAGTTGTTCAACAGTTAATTCTAAATCCATTTCATTGCATGGGGTTTTTCCAGTCCTCTACGTTCCACAGGTGATTCATTTTTTAAATTTTTGTGTCAAAACATTTAATTAATTGTCTGAAATCAGGGTGTGAAGAAGACTTTGAGCAACATAGTAAAAAATGGTCCTGGAAAACATCATCCAGCCTGCCTATTAACTAAATAAATCTTTGTGGTAATTGAAATTTGTCTCATTTTTGAAAATGTCACTTGAAGAGTTTGAAATGCTTACTTCTGTTTTGTCCATGAAGGAATTAAAATGAAACAGACAGTTTATTGTGTGCAACAACACTTAAGGCAGCAGATATTGATCTGCTATAGTGATGACATGTGTTGCTTTCTGTTAAAAACAAAAACCTGTTAAATCAGTTATGCAAAGTTGAATTTGTTGTTGCTATTGTTATTTATTAGTAAGAACATTAACATTTGAATAAAGTAGTTCATGAAAATGCTGATGTGGTGTTATCTTTATAAACTCATATCTGTCACTTTTCTTTAAGAAAGAAGTGAAAGTTGATCATTTAATGAGAAAATGTTTCAGAAAATTACATGTTTTGTGTAGATACAGTTTTCCAAAGAAATCTTCTGATTTTAACATTTAAATGGACCAAAGCAAAATAAGACAAATTCATGAACATTGATGGAGGGATGGAAGCAAGGCGTTAAGTTTTACAACGCCATGGCGGATCTCCAAAGTAACTTTATGTTTGCTTTAATTTGGATTATGTTGAGCTAAACGACCAAAAGTGTGAGAACTGGCTGATGACTGAACTTTATGAAGAACCTCACTGCCAACTCTTGCTGTGAAAACAGGTACAAGGAAACAGAAAATGACCTGCAGCATCTGCAAGAAAAACAAAGCTGACAATCATCAGGAGCATCTATGAAAGAGAGGTTCAAACAGAAAGGCGGGAAAATCCTGAATCACAGCATCCAGCTATTTATTGTGGTGCCTTGTCAATGGTTCTGCGTACAGGTTTTCCATTGTGATAGCGTCTGATACTGATCAACGTTGAGGTTTCAAGTGTGCCAAACTGATACCAAATGGCTCATTCAATTCTTAATTTTGGGTATCTTTAGAATAGCTGCATTCATAACTCCATATAGTTATGCATGCAGAGCATGCGGAGAGCAGACATCAGCTAAGCCAGACCTCTTGGGCCAGTGTCTAGAAGGTTTTTAATGTGTCCCAGTGCCAACACACCTCCCTCAAAATTATGAGTTTGAATAGAGCCATTTAAATTTAGGCTGGTGTGGTGGGGGAGGGGGGGATTGTTGTCCACCCGCCAGAGGCCCAAACGGTCCAGATTTAGTGACCCTGTCCTCTGAAAATAAGATTTCAGAGAAAGTGCTTTCTTATGTCATGTCATACCTCGTCTATATTGAAGTCTTTTGTTGAGCCACACCTTCGAATGAATCAAATAATAAAATTTTTAATAAAATCAATTGAAACTTATTTAATTTAAAATTTTTAGAAAAAGGAATAAAAAAAAAGGTACTAAAAAAAAATAAAAAAAAAACAATCAAACCCCTGCCCCCCCATCCCACCTATGGCCCAAATCGAACATATACACATGCACGCACACACTCAGGACATAGTAAAATGACAATAAGCGAAAGCAAAGTAGAAGAGCTGTTATTGTAATGATCTCTAGTCACTGTAAAGTTATTTTACACTCAAAGCTGTGTGGGACATGAGGGAAGTTACCATGACCTCATGCTCCTGCTGACTTCTCCTGGATATTGTGATATAAACACTGGAAGTTTGAATAGAGCGGCGTTATACCCAATTCCACTTCCTATAAGATAACTTGAGGGTCTCTTCACCTATGTATTTTCTATATCTGCTTTATTCTACTTCGGATCACTCATGTTCACGCTTACCCCGGCTTTACACCGGGTCTGTGCACGCTGTGTCCCATCTTCGCTACGGCTTTGCGCCGACCTTCATGGCGCGTCCATTTACAATGTGCACCTGAGCGCTGCAACTAGCAAAGGACACTAGCAACATGAGATCATGGAATCACATGAGAACTGCAAGGTCTCGCATGATTTCATCAGTCCGCACGAGAACAGCCATGGACAAAGAGCTGCGTGTAAACAGAACAACACTCGACTTGACTTCCTGTCTGATTCGATCTCAACTGCTGAAATTTACGCAGTGTTGGTGCGTGCTGTGTCAAAAATAGAGCTTAGCCGTATATTTTACCCAGTGATGCGACACAACAGAGCAACAATGGACCTATCACACGCTGTGGCATGCTTGACCATTTTAGTCAATGCAGCCATTGACAAAAATGGCCGCATTAAGCTGCGCATGGTGCGGCGTGCATGGGATGATGGGCTTATGGACCCAGTGTAAACCCGGGATTAGGGTTGATAGACACACCAATAAACATGCATTTTTTTTTTAGACAGTGACAGAAAGTCATGCATGCACAGGGGGAGCACAAAGTTCACATAAAAGGCTCCAGCCAGCCCAGGACTGAATCAGGAACCTCCCTCTTTGCTGTGATGCAACTGCCCTTTGAGCAGTCTGTTACAGATCACCAATGCTGCTCTGCAGATAGATTCAACCATGATTTTACTCTGCTCCTCCTCCTATCTCTAGGGGGAGTCGGCCACCCTGCGGAGGAAACTCATTTCAGCTGCTTTTACCCGCGATCTCGTTCTTTCGTTCATGACCCACAGCTCATGGTCATAGGTGAGGTTAGGAACATAGATCGACCGGTAAATCGAGAGCTTCGCCTTCTGGCTCAGCTCCTTCTTCACCACGACGGACCGATGCGGAGTCTTCATCACTGCAGACGTCGCACCGATCCGTCTGTCCATCTCCCGCTCCATTTTTCCCTCACTTGTGAACAAGACCCCGAGATACTTGAACTCCTCCACCAGGGGCAGGACCTCACTCCCGACCTGGAGGGGACACTCCACCCTTTTCCAGGTGAGAACCATGGTCTCTGATTTGGAGGTGCTGATTTTCATCCCAGTCGCTTTACACTCGGCTGCAAATCGCTCCAGCGAGAGCTGGAGATCACGGCCAGATGATGCCAACAGAACCACATCATCTGCGAACAGCAGAGACCCGATCCTGAGGCCACCAAACCGGATCCCCAGTTAGTAATTCATTTATTTATTAATTAAACACGAGTGGATTTCTAAACATATATTTTACAAGAACAGATGAAACAGATGCAAGATGATGGAGGATCCATCACTGTCCCAATTCTGCCTTTTTCCCACACTTGCAACCTGCACACTCCAACCCTTAATGTGCACTTTTACCAACTGCACACTTCATACAGCACCGTAGGGTTTAATGTGGGTATTGGGACAGGGCCACAACATGTTAGTGACGCTTCAAAAAATCAGACCTTGTTTTCTTTTTAGTGCTGATTTATTGCAGAATGGCCTCAAACCATTGCACTCTTAAGGCCGTAAAACTAAGAGCATACAAAAAATGAATATGTATTAGCTCTCTGAATAGCTTAGGCTAATAGGAAGCACCACACATCGGATAGTTTTATGTAAAATTGAAACTTTACATGCAACAACACAAATAAATCACATTTTGATATACAAACAGATCTTACGGACTTATCCTGTCCAAGCCAACAACGAATAAGTTCTACATCAGTTCAACCCGAGAACAGATAGGCAATGTGGACAGCCATCTTGGATTTTCTCTCTTCCCAACATACTACTATGTTGCTAAGCAACCAAAAAGAGGGCGCTCATAGGGCAGCATTAATCAAATTAATCAGTAAAACTAGCTCACAAAGGCTCAGAATAATAATACCTCATTTGAAACTTAACTTAGTTTCTGTTATGTTTCTGTACTGATCTGTAACTCAGACGTGTGCATGTTTAAACATGAGGAAATATAACATATATTTAGATAGATAATTGATACTTTATATCTTTTTGTCATTAAACTGAAGCAGAAAATGAAGCCAGTAAATCTTTCTTCACCGTGGCTCTCAGAAAAACACCTCCACAGATCAGCTGCTACACTGTGGCACCACTCTGCGTTAGCCATATGCAAATTTATGCTCCCTCTATTTGCAATAGTAAATCACTCCTACGCAGAACAGGAGAATGTACTGAAGGAGGAAAGTGGGAAGCAAGCCTATCATTTAAGAAATCTCTTCCACGATCAGTGCTGGTTTTAAATACCTCTCTTTAATTGCTGTGTCATGACAGGATAATTAGTACTGCCTGTACAACCGTTCCGGGCGACTAGCAGGCAAGCAGACATCCACTTTCTGTTTGCATGTGGGAAGTTGTGACTGGTTGGCAGCAAAATGATGGAGAGATGAAAAGAACGAGAGAGCCCATGCAGGTGGATCACTCAAAGATGGAAAAAGGGACTGAAAAGCGCTTTTATTCCAGCTTTGATTGACACTTATTCATTAGGACTAATGCACTCCTCATATCAACACAATGATTCTCAAGAGGCTCAGATCAAGGCTGGATGAGCAAGCTTTTTAGATCAAAACACTCCTGTGAACCTGTGAAAGGGTCATTTTGCAGCCTTTGTTTGGAAGACAGTTGCCATGCTGTAAAATTCAGAACAACAAATGTAGCCTTTGGAGTAATCCTGTCTATAATAAAGGTATCATTGCAGTATGAGAGGCACAGCAAACATCTGCCACATGAATTAATGCAGCATGTAAAACTTGTAATTTAAATGTGGTGCTTACATTTTGCATGAGTTTATGCATCACAGCTGGCAACCCAAACTATCAGGAAGGTTGAACCTGAGGTGAAAAGATTTTAAAGAAGTGCTTGAAAATTAAAAAGCAAAAAAGGTTCAATTCAGTGTGATTCTCACAGACTGGAGAAATCAGCTGGCTGCGATTTCAAGCTCCTCTGACCAGCTGGATGCATTAGAGGTGCTAAAAGGGAGAGTGGTAAAAGGCGACAGAAACCTGCATAAGCGATCACTGAAGAGGAAGCTGAGGGAATGTTGATGTGTAATTAACCTTTATGGTCAATAACCTCATCAAAGCATGTTTGTTACAAATCACTGAACCAGAGAACTTAAAGCTGCTGTCATGCAGCTTTTAGACGTTTCCCTGCTGCAACAGACCTGATCCACATGAAAAGGCTTGTCGTCAAGTTCTGATGCACTGTGTGAGTCAGGTGTTGTGGGAAGGCATCTAAAACCTGCAGGACTGGGGCCATTGAGGACAGGAACTGGACATGCCCGCTTGACTGAACAATCATTAAAGTGTGAAGAGAGAAAAAACAGATTTCTGACTTCTGTATAATAATTTTACGTCAAAAAAGATGAATTTCAAAAACCAGTTCTGTCTTTCAAGCTAATCTTAATCTGATAAGCAAGAAATGAAATATTCAGTCAAGTGAAAGACGTTTATGCTGAAATAAAAAATAAAGAGTAAAAAAATGGCATTCAAATATAAAGAGAGGCCCTGCAGTGGGAACCTGTCCAGGGTGTACACTGGCTCCAGCCTGGTAGCTGCATTAGAAAAGGTGGGTATAGAGGATGAATGAATGCATGCATGTCTTTAGATGGGGTCACACGGGTGTGCAGTGGGTAGCACCACACATGTTGCCTCACAGCAGGATCCTGTTTCAAACCTCATCTGAGTGTAATCTGAATATTCTCCCCCTGCGTATGTTCTTACATACTCAATAGAAATACAAGGATTTTATTTTAGTGTGGTCAAAGTTAGAATTTAGGGGCTGAAATTTAACAGAAAATTCACATAAACTGCAGCAACAACAGTAAAAAGAATCACTTGCAAGCCTCATGAAGTTTTTCATCAACATCTCCACAAGAGCAGCTCAAGACAGTTAACTGCTGCAAATCTTGCAGAGTTTCATTCATTTTCCAGAAATTTGACTTTAAAGGCTACATGGTTACTAGTGTGAGAGAATATTTATACACTTATGTAATAAACTGTTTTAAAACAGATGATTACACACTCTCATCTGGACTTTTTTTTTTTTTTTTTACACAAAGCTTTTACTTTATTTTCTGAGTTTTACTCATTGTGGCGCTCCAGGATCTCTGAGGAAGTCTTTGTTCGGCCAGTTGGAAATACATATTGATTTAGATTTAATTAAAACATGGTTCACTGTTTGGCACTGACTAAGTCATCTTAGCCCCTTGACCTGTGAGAAACCCCTGCCATTGACTGGATAACAGCATATTCCACATGATTTCATTGCCATGAGCACCACGTCAGCTGGAATTTGGCTCAAAACTAAAGAAGTCCAGACACTGACATGTCATGTCACTGCTACTGATGTACATAAACGGGGTCTGATCA
Source organism: Atherinomorus stipes (assembly GCA_023101725.1). Lineage (NCBI taxonomy): Eukaryota > Metazoa > Chordata > Actinopteri > Atheriniformes > Atherinidae > Atherinomorus > Atherinomorus stipes. Next base: position 41,755 of record JALJCO010007499.1, read on the forward strand.
TCTGTTTGAGGTATACTACATGGTTGATTTAGCTGATTTTCCTGTTGTGGCTCAACATGGTTCAGACAAACTGTTCAGGTTGGCCGTGTAAGAGAATCAGAGCTTATCATGCATCCAGTCGACACTGGTTCAGTTAAATAAATGAGGTTGATTATGTAATGGCAGGGTTTGACTCAGCAGGACGTCTGAAAAACATGATGAACAGCTTTCAGTCCAAATGAGGCTTTCTGATTAGAATACAACACACCTCATCAGGAAACAGAAACAGTCCAACAACATCCTGATTGTAGCTTCAGAAAGAACATAATTCATTATAATGACCCTCTTTGTTGTTTGAAAGTATGAAGCAGAGGAAACTAGCACTTCTTCTGAGGGATTTGATTATAAAGCTATGGTTCAGACTTTGATTTTCTGTTCTACATGATGTTTAGGCCTGTTTCCCAGCTCCCCATCTGTCATGTTTTGAGTAAAGTGAGTAATTATGGTGAGAGCTTTTCCAAAAGTTTGCCCTCATTAACGTGTTTTTATGTTATTTGATTTTTCTGACAGGAACGCAGCACAAGTACTCCATGGGTCCCTCATGGTGTGAAAGTGAGAACATTTTAGGTTTTTATCGCCATCTACTGGTTGAATCATGTATTGCATCCTCCCTCGTTGTCAGAAAGCTTGTTATCCATCCATACTGGCTTAATCTAGTAAATATCGACAAAAACTTGGTTTTATAATACTTTTTTTTTTTTGCTCTGATTGCCCATTAAAGTAATTTTGAACCTTATTAAAATCTTATTTTAATTTTTTTCATACTTGTGTGTATTTTAAAATAAATTAACATTAGCTCTATGTTCATTCACACTTGTCATAGGGTCAACGTGAAGTTACTTGTTAGTGTGATTATTAAAAGTTTTTCTTTTAAAAGAGGCTAAAATCAAATGTGAACAGTGATTAAGATACACTGTGGTGATTTCTTCGGCTGGCTTGGGAATGCCTCGGGGTCCCCAGATGAGCTGGAAGGGGTGGCTGAGGAAAGGAAAGTCTGGGCATCTCTGCTTAGGCTGCTGGCCAATTACCTGGCACTGGATAAGCAGCAGAAGATGGATGCTGTTGGTTGGATATTCAGAGACTCTGTCTCTGTCTACTAAACTGTTACGATCTGAAAATATACCTAATCTTGACTGTGTGTGTTCATGATTGTTTTCCTTGACAACAAATAATATTTCCAGCAGGTTATAACTTTAAATGTGTTGATGAACTATTGTGGATGTCTTTTTTTTTTTAAACATACTATGAGTTTCCCTAAAACTGGGAGAAAACAGGAAACCGTATTCACGTTACAGCTGTTTGTGTTTTTATATGCATTTAATCCCTTGTTAAAAAGTAGTTTATGCAAGTATGCTTGAAGTACTGTCTACTAATTTTAAACTTTAAATAAGACAGTATACTTTCAGTTTGCAGTTAATGTACTTATCAGAAATATATTTAAAGTTTACTTTGCATTTACAAATAAATGTACTAGAAGTTTAAGTTATATTTAGCCTTCATTTATATATAAACTTTAGAAGGATATGCTTTAATAGCAGTGCTTTCATAGTACATTTTCACACATACTGGTTTCTTTGTGGCATACTGCAAGATGTACATTCTTTCATGCTTTTAAATCCTATCTTGTAAGATTTAGGCGCTAGCTCGCTTAACCCCCACTTCATTTCATATTACTTTTAGTCTAATTAAAAGTGTACTTTAGTATACTTGCAAGTGTACTTGACTTAGTTTACTTAAAGTGGGCCAGTTTAGTTCCAAGAAGTATACTTGTTAGTATACTGCTAGTACATTGGTATCAGTGTACTTGGTAAATAAAAGTACACTTGGGGGATATATATTCTGAATGCGCTGCTAGGTAGCTGAAATTTGTGAAAGCTCTCCTTAAATTTTGTGTTTTTTTCTAATATAGTTGTTTTTTTTTTTAAAATTTTTTTTTGAAATAAGTTTTTTTTTGAGGAATTTTTTATGGTTTTACGGGGGTGAGAAATTGGGGAGATTTTTCCTCGTATATTGGCTTTTTCACTGGTTGTTATGATGTGTATTCATAGGAAGGAAAAATTGTTTACCACGTGATCAATTGTAAAAACTCTCCAAATAAAGATTTTAGCGAAAAAAACGGTTAAACCCAAGGGGAGAAAGGGGAAGAAAAAGGGGAGGAGGGGAGGGAGAGGGGGAGGGGAAGAGAGGGGGAGAAAAAATAAGTTTCTTCTAACGGGTGTGGTGGGGGGAGGGGGGAGGCTAGAAGAAAGAAGGGGGAGGAGGAAAAGAAGGTAAGAAAAAGAGAAGAGAGAAGGGAATAAAGCAAGATAAGTTTTACCGTGGATGGATGGAAACATCACCACATCGATGGGTATGTAATTGGTCTGGGCATTAGGCAGGGCAGGGAAATCAAAATATAAAGTAAGGGGAAGGGAGGGGGGGTGGAAGTGAGTGCGGTAGGGGAGGGGTGGTGCAGGACAGGTCAAGGAAAGGAAAGAAAAGGAGAAGAAAGAGAGAATGGAATGTAAGGAGTAACTGTCAATATAATCCATATTAATTAGTGAGAGAGTTTGTCTGGTTGATGGTAGTAGAGAATAAAAGAATACGGAACCGAAACAGAAAAGATGTGAGAAGTCAATCAGGTCATTATAGACAAAACAACAAAATAATATAAAAAGATATTTGGGGATATCTCAAGATATTTCAATAATCTCTCTCTCTAATATACTATCAAATTTTCAGAAGATTTTCTAAAGAACTTCAGAAGAAAAAATAAGTTGATGTAATTATATAAAAAAAATACAAATGATTTGTGCTGCTCCTCTGGGAGACCTCATGAAAGAATATATTATCATCATCTTTTTTTCATCTCATCCTAAAATATAATCAGATCGTAGAGAATGAGCAAAAGGATGAAGAAGGAAGTCGGGGCCTTTGGGGGTGAGGGGGTATGGAGTGGGAGGTTCTATGAGAAAGAAAAGAAGAAGATCTGAAAACAATATGAAGGAGAGAAAAACAATATAAAAAATTATGTGAGGAAAGAATAAATAAACTAAGAAGAGAGAAGTGTTTCAAAAAAAAAAAAGAGATGATTGCTTAATAAAAAAAGATGGATAAAAAGAGAAAGAAAGAAAATAGGGAAGGAAAAAGAGAGAAATTTAAGAGAAGAAGAAAGGGAGAGAAAATGAAGAAAAAAAAAAGAAGGAAAATGAGGAAGAAAGTGGAAAGGGGGATAAGGAGAAGGATGGGGGGGAAGTAAGAGAAAGAAGAAAAGGAATGGTGGAGGAAAAGAGGAAAAATACTGGGGAAAAATGAAGGGGGGAAAGAACTGAAGGAATGAAAAAAGCTAAAGAACTTATCATTTAATAAAATAAGTTTCCATTCCCCCTCCTAAAACCTCAATTTTCCCCACGCACCCTCAATGAGTTCACATCCATCTTACCCTGCTCCCTAACACACCCTTCACCTCATTCAAAAAAGTAAACTCTGTCTCCTCTATGCATCAAGAGATCTTTATGGCTCTTTCCTCCGACCTGAGTATGACTTAATACTAAGACAAGAACAAGAAGAAAGAAGGAAGTCGAAATGGGATCAAGGGGAGAGGTTGAAATGAGTCCAAAGAAAAACTAGCCAGGCTAGCAAAAAAATATAATGTCCGCCTGAGAAAGAACAAAAAACGTCAGGAAGAAAAAAGTTTGTGTGTTTTGAGTAAAAAAAAGCCTGAATCAACTCAATCAAAAAAAAACCTAAACGAACGAAAAGAAATAACAAAAATGAATGTCTCAAAAGATCTCAAATGAGTAATGTCGAGAAGAAAGTCGAATTTTTTCAGAACCAAGAAAAATTCAATATGGACGGGCCTGTTGGAGAAGAGAAATGGAAATGGGGTGGAAGAGAGAGCCCATCTCTTCTTGAAAGAGGTCAGACTGCAATTTGAGGGATGTGAGAGGACTTTTGAGTGAAATTATTTGTAATTTCTTGAATTTGATATAACATAACACCGTAATTTCTGTCGGAAGGCCCAAAACCGAGGAATTTCCACCAACACCATGAAAATCTATACTATGTCTGAAAAAGAGGATGAGGGTTTGGGAAGGTGAAGGGTGTGTGTGTGAGATGGTGGGAGCAGACTGAGCAAACAAGGGACTGTAATCTCACCATTCCTCTTTAAACTGTACACCTAAGACTTCCAGTATAAGTATGAATCCGATGAATCTGAGGAAATGTGGGAGTAATTGTGAGGTGGGGGGAGGAAAAAAGAGGGAAAAAAAGAAAAAGAGAGGGAAATTGAAAAATAATATGAAAAGTGGGAGAAATAATAATAAGATAAAAAAAGATTAAGAAGAAAAAGGGGATGAATGATAAGAGGAGAGGAAGAAAAAGAGGAAAAAGCGGAGTGAAGCTGGAAGAGGAAGGGAAGGAGGAGAAAAAAAAATGGATAAATGGAAAAAAAAGTGTGAATAAAAAAGAAAATGGTCTAAATAAAAAAATATGTGAGGAAGAAATTAATTAATAAGAAAAAAAAATAAATTATGAAATATAATGAAGATCTATAAATATGGAAAAGGTAGAAAGTGAACTGGGGGCAACAGATGGGAAAAAAGAGAAAGAATTAGAAAAGTAAAAAGAAAGGTGAGGAGGGGGATGGTTTGTGGTGGGAGAAGCTGGAAGAAAGAAAAAAAAAGTAAAAACAAGGAAAAAGGGGAGGAAGATCTATCCTCAAAAAGAAAAAAAATAAGAAGAGTTAGGGGGGAATTCAGGTGAGGTGGGAGGGAAAAAGAAGAAATCAGATAATAAAACAAAAGAAAAAGAAAAAGAAAAAATTAATTTAATTAAATAAAAAAAAAAAAAAAAAAAAAAAAAAAAAATAAAAAAATAATCTTTTGGGAGGAAAAAGAATTTTTTAATTATTCTATACTGAGGGGATATAATGACGTACTTATGAACACTTCCTTTTGGTAAGGGGGTCCTTAAACTTTTCTCTTTTTTTTTACATTGGTAAGACAGAACAGCTGAAAAAAAACATTTATTCGTATAAATAAAGTTAAAAAGAAAAGATAAAAATCTGTATTCAGAAATGATGGAAATGTGTTGGTATGAAGTAATTTTTGCCAGAGTATTTAGTGTTTTATTGCCCTCTAGCGGCCAAAGTCTGTAACTACAATCAACATGACTCATCCCAAACTGATCAATCATTTCAGGTTTGTCTGCTCGCTCCTATTCAGTCACCTTTCTTTTCTGCTTCACGCTGTGGCACACGGTCAGTTGGACGCCAGAGATGTGACTTTAAATGACAGGTATAATATTGTTCTCAATGGATAAATAAATTTTGTTGAGAGACTGAAGAGAATGTACATCAAAACGCAAAAACTACGGATTATGCACATAAACTGAATGGATAATGTGAAAATAAATTGTATATTTGTTGAAAAAAAGTGGTCAAAACAAGGCTAAAATCACAATCTGTCTTAGAATATATTAATTTCCATCTAAAACTGAAGAGATATCCGCCATTTTTTTTGTGAGAAACTCGTCAGTCACGTGACCTAAAGTATGCCTGTAGAAATGACTGGAGAAAATCAAATGTTGCCAGTCTTCATGTCAGAGGCCAAATTGTGACATGGGTACGTTTTGCGCTGTGGACAAACGTAGGACCAGAGGTGTCAAAAATTGGGTAGAAGTAGAAAGTAGAAACCCTGTCCGGCAGTTTTTCCAACCAATCACCGAACCAGCTGGGTTTAATTAGCGCCTCTCCCAGGTAGATGAGCTCGTTAGTGAAAACAGCCGTTCTAAATGTACTGGCATATCCAAAAACATGGCAGGATTTGTACTTGAAAACTACTTTTACTTCTACTTTTGACACCTCTGCGTAGGACTCTCATGTTTTGGAGTCACACTGGGTTGGATGAGGAAACTGCAAGGTCTCAGCTGAGTTGACCTGAAGGCCTGAAATTTGTTCTAAAGAAAGAAGATTTGGGATTTTATCCGTGAAAAGGGAAATACACGCCAGGTAAAAAAGATTCTCTTGCATAATTTATGGTCAGAATTGCAATTTGATGGGATTTTCTGATGTTGTCGTTTGTTTGTTTTTTTTATATCTGCAACAATTTTAATCGTGTGGAAGTACCGCTGATGAAGAAACCAGTACTAATGGAAGTGGTGTTATACCAGCTGAAGTCTCCATTCCAACATCTGCTGACTAGACTATGAAAATGCCAGACCCACCAGAGTTTATTGTCTACACAGATTCTGAGCTGGACATGGTGTGCAGCCGGTTTGCATTACTCCGCAGTGGAAAGGACAAAGACTGCAAAATGTCCAAGGAGCTCCGTTGCAGACTTAAGCTGGATTTATAGTCCAGTCGGGTCTGCGTACCTGACACAGAGACAGTGGCCCTCATTTATCAAACGATCGTAGAAATGGTCGCACATTTGATCGTAAAAAATGGTCGTATTTGGACCCACGTGTGATTTATTAAAACGTTCGTATCGGTCCAATCTGGTCGTACGAACAAAAGAGTCTTGATAAATTCCACAGCTGAAATCCATCGTCATTTAAATGTCACGCCCACGGTTACGCCCTTAAACATGCATAATGATGAGGCTTCACCCAGCCAGGTTGAACCGTGGAGAGGAGAGATTCTGCCAGAAAAGAAACTTTGGGGGGTTCAAGACAGAATTTCTCATTTGTGAGGTGGGAAAGATTAAAGAGGTGTTTAGAAGCTTTAAAACCGAAGTCAGAGACGTGCACAAAAACGCTGCACGGAAGAGGATCAGTCAGCCTCACCGGTGTGAACGACTCCGGCTGAGATATTAATAAAAGTCTCAATCTGGGCCTGGATTATACGGTTTATTCGTTATTAGTTATGAAATTGAATAATAGCCCACATCCGATGGCAACGTCACAATTCTTTATCCAATGGGTCAGATAAAGTGGTCCAATATGAAACACGCCACCACAAGATTTCCCTCACCAACCCCCCCCCCCCCCCCCCACGAGTGCAACCTCTGCACTCTACAGGTGACAGGTGGATGCCGGTCGGATCCGAGCCTGACCCAGACAGGGACAGAAAAAATATAACTTGCATTTGCAAAGCTAAGGGACGGTCTACTGACTGAGCACTTATACAACTTTAAAGTATTGATTACTTATTAGAAATGGATCAGCTCCAGTCTCCTCCATATAGCCCGGGGGCTGCAGAGCGGCTCAGGGCGCATCTTTTCCTGCGCATCAAAACTCTCCAGCTGCCCGAGCGATGTGCAGCACTGCACAGGACAGGAGTGTTGTAGATTTTCTCAGAGTCTAAAGCAGCGTTTCATCCCGCTGGGTCCGAGTCGGACCGTCCGACGCCCACCTGCCTTCCTGCAGCCCGAAGCAGCGCTCCACCTGCACCTGCGCATGTGTGCACACTGATGCCTACTTCCTCCTCCTATGTGGCAGTTATACCAGCGGGGTGAGGAGATGCACGAAGAGTGAAAAGCACTTGTCTCCTAGAACTGTATGTTAATAATTTTGATAATTTGTTGAGATAAATGGAGGAATTAAATTCAGTCACAGCTATTTTTGTAATTTTGGGAATACTTTCTTCCCTTTTTCCTTTTTCTTTTTCTTTATAAATGGGTTCATTCTTCGTGCTGATATGTGAATACTTATGTTTAAATGACAGTTTGCGGTTTGGTAAATAAATATTTTCATGTTCTGCTGCGCTGTGCTGCAAACCCCCACTGACTCAAACTTGCGTACACGAACTCAGAGCTGTCGTGAGATTTGATCGTATCCTACGATCACGTTCAAATTGATAAATGCCGAGTCTTGCGTGGAAATGGTCGTACGCACAGATTTTCGTCGTACGATCGTTTGATAAATGAGGGCCAGTGTGTGTGCTTTTACTTGAGCGTAGGGTTATGGCGTCATGCTGCAGTCTTTTTTTTCAGATCTGCAGGTGACAACGGAGCTTTTAATGACCAGGAAACTCCACAGAGCAGAGTTATTTTTCACCCCAATGGTTTGCTACATTTATTTCCTCATTTAGAGCAGCAGTAGCGGTGACATGCATTCATTCATTCATTCAGCTACAAAACCCAAACATCCGGAAGCACGTTACCACACTGACCAATCGTCGGTGAGTTCTTCCGCGTCTCTGCGTTCGTGTAGCCACGATGCGCCAGGCGTCCACGGACCTACGCAGAGCCTACGCGGAGACTCCAGCGGTTACACAGACGCAGGCGACGCGTGGGTATAAATCCAGCTTTATCAGGAATACAATCGCCAGGATGGTTGCGATCCTGCGTGCGAGTGCAATGGGAAAAGAAGTCAAACATTTTTAGAAAGAACAAAGAAAAAACTTAACCCGTGGCTCCTAAGAGACCCTTGGAGGCAGAACATTGCTGTCCAAAGCAGAGGGAATATCCAGGCTGACTTACGCGGCTATCTCCCCAGATGTTGACCAAGGCATATGCAAAAATATTGATCAAATGCTCTGCAATCTTATTTGGAAAAACAAAACCCACTATATTAAAAAATCTGTTTTGATAATTAGCTTTGATAAAAGATAAAATACTTTCAAAGTTAAATGGATTAAAAATTGCCTTAAAAATCCTACCTCCATCTGGCATTTTATTCCTCATCATATATTTTCTAAGATAGGCGGCCTTAAGTTTGTTTTACTATGTAACTATAGGATTGACCGTATTCCTGTTGCTCTCTCTAATTTTCTTAAACAAGCTCTTTTGGCCTGGTCTCTTATTTTCAAGCCCAATTTTTCTCCTAATAGGTATTTTCTCTGAACAACAAAGATATATGTTACAAAAAGAAATCACTTTTTTTTTTTTTTTGGACAGCTGGTTTGGAAATGATATTGTATTGTTAAGTCAACTCTGAAGGAATTTTATATCATTTTAAGATTCCCATGAGCCCAAAACAGTTCGCTATTGTATTTGATGCTATTCAAGCAGGTGTGATGATGATGTATAAGAGTCAGACTCCCCCATTATCTGATGCTCCAAAACCTTCACTGGACCCAACTGATACTCCTATTGGCAGACTATGCTTTCAACTTTGTACCAAAAATAATAAACATATCTGTAGTTTATTTCAGGCTGAACATGTATCTGCTCCAAATGTGATCTCGACCTGGTCTACTTTGGGTGTTGGAGTATGCTGGAGTAAAACTTGGAGTCTTCCCAACAAATACCTGTTAGTAAATAAAGTTAAAGATGTTTCCTTCAAGCTCATGTATCGCTGTTATCCAGTAAAATCTTTTTTGGTCAGATATAAAAAGGTCATTGACATCCCCCTGTAACTTTTGTGTAAAGCAAGCAAGTAAGTAAACTTTATTTGTATAGCACTTTCCACAGACAGGAGTCACAAAGTGCTTCACATGGTAACATGTAAACAAGTAAAAACAAGTAAAACACAGTAAAAGCTAAATAAATGAGTAAATTAAATAATTAGCTATGTGCTAATTGTGGTGTACATTCAGAATCTGTTTCTCATCTGTTCTGGACTTGTGAAAAATACCAGGTGTGGCAAGGTATCACTCGTTTCATTCTGGACAATATTAATGATAAATTTGATCTTTTTTTAAGGATGTTTTATTTGGATTTACAAGCTACAAAAATAAGCAAGCAGAAAATATGTTTTTATTGTAAATGGACTGTACTTATATAGCACTTTTCCAGTCATACTAACTGTTCAAAGTGCTTTACACTGCATATCACATTCAGCCAGTCACACACAATCATACATGCATTCAAACCCGGATAGGGGCATCGGGAGGCAACTTTGGGTTCCGTGTCTTGCCCAAGGACACTTCAGCATGTAGTCAAGGGAAGCCTGGAATCGATCCCCCGACCCTCCGGTTGAATGACGACTGCTCTTCCACCTGAGCTGCAGCTGCTCCACCTTTTCTGCTGTTGGCTAAATTTTACATTCACAAATGTAAAGTGACGACAAACAAACCCTCAAGTACCTCATTTATAAAAGAAGCAAAAACCTATAACTCCAGTTTATCCTCCTCTCAAAATAACAAAGCTATAAAACTGTATCTTTTTTTGAAGTTTTTGTATGATTTTTTTCTGTTTTTATCTGCTTATAAATATCTGTTATCCTAGCCTATTTAAAGAAAAAAAACCTGGTGATAATAAATGTATTGTCTTTAATTTCCTGTTTATGAAATATTACTATGTTTTTTTTGTACAATGAAAAGAATATTACAATAAAATTTACTTTTTAATTTTTTTTAAATAAAAAAAAACGTGTCAGGGACACGTAAATGAGTGGTATGGTTGTTCGTGCTCATTGACTTAACATTGCAACTCCTTTTTTTGTTTTTTTTTCTCTTTCTCACTCCTTTCTCTCTCTTCCCTTTCTATCATTGCTTCTATTAACTTTCTTTTCTTTCATTTTTCTATTGTCTAGCGCAGCGATATGATGTAAAATGTAAATAAATGGTTAATTATAGAAATAAAATGAATAAACACAGAATATCAAGAGGAGCCTTGTGTTCATAAAGCTCCCTTTGGCAAAGTTTGTTTGTTTTTGTGGATGTGAATGATGCCAGGAAACCTTGTGGGTTAATAAATGTCTTTGCAATTCACATTGTAATTCCTGGTCTTTACTTTGGAAGAATATGTCAACATTAACGTTCAAGTACAGGTTTTAAGTTTTGGGGTTTTAGTCTAAGATGAACCGACTTGCATGAAGATACAGACTAATATTTTGTACTAAAAATAAGAAATATAGACCTCAATGACTTTTTCTGTTGCTCCTTCATCTTCATGAATGACAGTTAAGAATGTAAAACATCTTTAAAAGAGGATTATTTGCTTATAATAAGCATATTGCACTTATTAGGCTAAATAACATCAGATTTTAAGCAATTTTATCTAAAATTGAGCTTTTTCAGCTTTTTTTTCTGGTTTTTTATTCTATTATTCAATACTTTTGTGGAAATGCTTATTTCAACATTTTAAGTCTTATTTTAGGATTTCTTTGTATACTGAAATTTACCTGCTGCATGGAAAGACAATTTCACCCATTTCAAGTAATTTTATACTTAAGTGAAGTATTTATATCTTATTGTTTGGCTACCTTACGTTGCAGTGTAGCTAATGTTGTCCATTTTTAATGCAGTTTTCTTTGTGCATCTGTTTTCGTTCCTTCGCTCATTACCTACTTTATTCATTCCTGTTATTTTAATCGTCTCTTGAAGTTGTACCGAATAGGTGTTTAACATGTGTGTTTGCATAGAATATGTTCATGCATTGTGGGTCTTGGTGGGGCATTAAAACATACGTTTTAGCACAACCAGTGATGTGGCTAGCACCCCTGCAGCACCTGCATAAAACATAGGCTGGCGCCTTACCACTGCTTTGGCTCCGTCTCCAAGTCGTTTTTTCCTCTTCCAGTTGTTTATTCTCTGCTCTGAAAGATTTTTGTCCTCTAAATCTTTATTTTTCTCCAACTGGACCACTTTTTTTTCCTGTTTGATCTGATTAAAGCTGGTGTGAAATTTAGATTGTGCCTGAAAGTCTTTTTTTCTTCTCTTCCAGTTTTTTCTTCTCCTCCACTAAAAGATTTTTTTCCTTTAAAAATGTATCTCTCTCCAACTGGAAGTGTTTCTTCTCCTGGTTAAGCTGATTAAGGCTGGTTTGAATTTCAGTTTGTAATCTCACTCTCTCCATCACCAAGCATCTTTTCTTCTCTTGATATTATAAAGGTCTGTTTGAGCTTCAGTTTGTACTGTGTTCATCAAAATCCTCACGTCTTTTTTGATCTTTTCCAGTTCCTTATTGTCCTTCTCTAAAAGACTTTTGTCCTCTAAAACTTTATTTTTCTCCAACTGGAAGTCTTTTTTTCTCCTGCTCGAGCTGCGTAAAGCTGGCTATGATTTCAGTTTGTACCTTGCCCAGCATCCCCATCTGATAATCTTTTATCTCTTTCTGTTGTTTTATATTCTTTCTCTTTCTAGAAGACGTTCATGCTCTAAAACTTTATCTTTCTCCAACTGGATCTCTTTTTTCTCTTCCTCCAGTTGCTCCTTCTCCTCCACAAAAAGATTTTTGTCCTTAAAAATGTATCTTTCTCCAACTGGAAGTCTTTTTTTCTCTTCCTCCAGTTGCTTCTTCTCCACAAAAAGATTTTTGTCCTTAAAAATGTATCTTTCTCCAACTGGAATTCTTTTTCTCTTCCTCCAGTTGCTTCTTCTCCTCCTTTAAAAGACATTTGTCCTCTAAAACTTTATTTTTCTCCAACTGGAAGTCTTTTTTTCTCTTCCTCCAGTTGCTTCTTCTCCTCCCTACTAAAAGATTTTTGTCCTTTAAAAATGTATCTTTTCTCCAACTGGAAGTCTTTT
>JALJCO010007501.1:0-10045 GCA_023101725.1 Atherinomorus stipes
AACGATATTTGATTTCCAGCATCTAAGATTTGGACACAAACACCAAAACAAATATTGATCTCCAGGTAACGTAGATACTTTGGTTCATGTCTCCTCTCGAGTATGACGTCGGACACTCGTTGAGATTATCCGAGCCATTCAGGGTGGAAAAAAAAATCAGGTTTTTAGGGTGAACTTAGATGCGGGGGCCAGTTGCCCCATACTTATCATTAGCTGCTGCTGCTGGATAAATACTGGAGCTTTCTGGAAAATTCTTTTCTCCATCACTCACATATATGAGGAATGCAAACACCCCAGGTTAAAAAAAAGTGAAATTCCCCTTTAAAAAGTCCGATTTGAGACACTTGAACCTGCAGTGAAGGTCATTGTCGCCGTGGCAACTTAAACATGGAGCTGCTTTGCTTATTGCTGAGTCACACAGAACGTGACAATTCTTTCCACCAATCAGTGGACTGCAGTGTGTTAAGCTCCGCCCTTCAGTGGTTTTCTCGCGTCTACCTCCAGTTAAAGGCTTCTTCCGTGTTTCTGCATCTTGAGGAAAGTTGGTTAAATTCCGGTTTGTGTTCCAGATGTGACCCCGTCTCCAAAGAAACCTGCGATGACGATGATGATGATACAACATATGTACAGTGATCCCCTCCAATACTCCAAACGTACATTTATCAACAGGCATCAGCATGAAAATACTAAAATCTCCACTAGAAAGCTAATTTCTGTAGTTTAATCTTAAATACTTTTTTCTTTAACTCTATTAATACTGAAAAAGGTAACTCTGTTTTGTTTGAAGGCTCGTCTGCGTTCGCTTCCGCGGAAAAACGTCCTCCCGAAGTCGTATGGCAGCAACTTTGTTCGTAGGAGAACGACAACGAACATCTACTCAGATATATCGACGTACAGTCGCACATTAGTCGGACCTGCGTTTTAAAAAAGGGAAACTTTTTGGAGCGCGCGTTCCCACGGCAACGCTGGAATCTAACTTTTTTTTTCTTCTTGTAATAAATACATTAAGGCCAAGAATAAATAGAAAATAACTTAAAAAAAAAGAAATCTCGTAAGCACTGTAGGTGTTGGGTTTAGAAACACTCGAGTTGGAGGATTGAGCCTCTTCCCGGAGGCGAAAATCGTCATCGCTGAGCACCGAGGGGGCGGGGCTGGTTATTGATTACATCATCCTGGGTCGTCTGCAGGGGCGTGGCCGAGGGACCCGGGGCCGGCGGCGGCAGATGTGCTGGTGGGTTTGATCCATGGCTGGGGGAGCAGGGAGGCGGCGGTGGTCGTCATGGTGACCTGGATGATCTGGTCGTGCTGGATCAGCCTGATGAGCGCTTTGAGGCGGTCCAGCGACGCCTGAGTGTCTCTCTGCTGCCCCAGCAGCCGGTCCCTCTGGTCCATGCAGAGCTGCAGAGACCAGAACCGGATCATCAGGACCTGAATCCGTCTCAGACTACCTGATTTTAGCCGGAGATGCTAACTTCATCTCCCGCTCACTTCTGTTTCATCTAAGATGGCTTTAACTAGGGACACAAGTCTGTATGACCATAACATGTTAATGCCAACGGTTAAACAAAAAGCGTGTGCGTTAACTTGTGTGATGTATGCTGCGCGTTGTGTTTGTGCTGCACGGTGACGTGTTCTTACTTTGTGTAACGAATATGTTGTCTGACGTACGGTGTCTTTGTGCTGCACGGTGACGTCTGCATTTACGTGACGTACGCTGTGTGTTTGCGTGACTAATATGTTGTCTGACATAGTGTCTTGTAGTGCTTCACGCTGATGTGTTTTTTTTTGCGTTCGTACGCTGCGCGTTTGCACGGTGACGAATATGTTGTCTGACGTACGGTGTCTAAGTGCTGCTGTGTGTTTGCGTGCTGCATGCAGACTTTTTTTTTAATTAGCATGCTGCACAAGGACGTGCACGCTTTGTGTGTTGACGTGTGCATTTACTTTGCGTGACGTACCCTGTGTGTTTGCTTGCTGCACGGTGACGTGTGTGCTCACTGTGTGACGTTTGCACGCTGATGTGTGCATTTGCGTGACGAATATGTTGTCTGACGTACGGTGTCTTTTTGTGCTGCACGCAGAATTTTTTTTTTTACTTAGCATGCTGCACGAGGACATTCGCGGTTTGTGTGCTGACGTGTGCATTTACTTTGCGTGACGTTTGCGCGTTCTTTGCGTGTTGCACGCTGTCGTGTGCTCTTACTTTACGTGACGTCTGCTGCGTGCTGACGTGTGCGCTTTCTTTACGTGACGTTTGCTGCGTGTTGCACGCTGACGTGTGCGCTTTCTTTACGTGACGTTCGCTGCGTGTTTGCGTGCTGCACGCTGACGTGTGCTATCACTTTACGTGATGTCTGCTGCGTGTTGCACGCTGACGTGTGCGCTTTCTTTACGTGACGTTCGCTGCGTGTTTGCGTGCTGCACGCTGACGTGTGCTGCGTGTTTGCATGCTGCACGCTGACGTGTGCTCTCACTTTACGTGATGTCTGCTGCGTGTTGCACGCTGACGTGCTCTTTCTTTACACGACGTTCGCTGCGTGTTTGCGTGCGGCACGCTGTCGTGTGCGCTAACTTTACGTGACGTCTGCTGCATGTTTGCATGCTGTGCGCTTACTTTATGTGACGTTGGCGTGCGGCACGCTGTCGTGTGCTCTGACTTTGCGTGACGTCTGCTGCGTGTTGCACGCTAACGTGTGCTCTTACTTTGCGTGACGTCTGCTGCGTGTTGCACGCTGTCGTGTGCTCTTACATTACGTGACGTCTGCTGCGTGCTGCATGCTGACGTGTGCGCTTTCTTTACGTGACGTTCGCTGCGTGTTGTGCGCTCTCTTTACGTGACATTCGCTGTGTGCTGCACGCTGACGTGTGCCCTTACTTTGCGTGCTGCACGCTGTCATGTGCTCTTACTTTACGTGACGTCTGCTGCGTGCTGCATGCTGACGTGTGCGCTTTCTTTACGTGACATTCGCTGCGTGCTGCACGCTGACGTGTGCTCTTACTTTGCGAGCTGCACGCTGACGTGTGCTCTTACTTTAAGTGACGTCTGCTGCGTGCTGACGTTGGCTCTTACTTTACGTGACGCCTGCTGCGTGTTGCATGCTGACGTGTGCGCTTTCTTTACGTGACGTTCGCTGCGTGTTGCATTCTGATGTTTGCGCTTTCTTTACGTGACGTTCCCTGCGTGTTGCACGCTGTCGTGTGCTCTTACTTTACGTGACGTCTGCTGCGTGCTGCATGCTGACGTGTGCGCTTTCTTTACGTGACATTCGCTGCGTGCTGCACGCTGACGTGTGCTCTTACTTTGCGAGCTGCACGCTGTCATGTGCTCTTACTTTACGTGACGTCTGCTGCGTGTTGCATGCTGACGTGTGCGCTTTCTTTACGTGACATTCGCTGCGTGCTGCACGCTGACGTGTGCTCTTACTTTGCGAGCTGCACGCTGTCATGTGCTCTTTCTTTACGTGACGTTCGCTGCGTGTTGCATTCTGATGTTTGCGCTTTCTTTACGTGACGTTCGCTGCGTGTTGCACGCTGACGTGTGCGTGTTGCACGCTGTCGTGTGCTCTTTCTTTACGTGACGTCTTCTGCGTGTTGCATGCTGACGTGCGCTTTCTTTACGTGACGTCTGCTGCGTGTTGCACGCTGACATTCGCTGCGTGCTGCACGCTGACGTGTGCTCTTTCTGCGTGTTTGCGTGCTGCACGCTGACGTGTGCTCTTACTTTGCGTGCTGCACGCTGACAGGTGCGCTTTCTTTACGTGACGTTCCCTGCGTGTTTGCACGCTGACGTGCTCTTACTTTACGTGACGTTTGCTGCGTGTTGCACGCTGACGTGCGCTTTCTTTACGTGACGTTTGCTGCGTGTTGCATGCTGACAAGTGCGCTTTCTTTACGTGACGTTCGCTGCGTGTTGCATGCTGACGTGTGCTCTTACTTTACGTGACGTTTGCTGCGTGTTGCACGCTGACGTGCGCTCTCGTGACGTTCGCTGCGTGTTTGCGTGCGGCACGCTGTCGTGTGCGCTTACTTTACGTGACGTTTGAGTGCGGCACGCTGTCGTGTGCTCTTACTTTACGTGACGTTTGCTGCGTGTTGCATGCTGACGTGTGCGCTTTCTTTACGTGACGTTCGCTGCGTGGTGACTGTTGCACGCTGACGTGTGCTCTTACTTTGCGTGACGTCTGCTGCGTGTTGCACCCGAACGTGTGCTCCTACTTTGCGTGACGTCTGCTGCGTGTTGCACGCTGACGTGTGCTCTGACTTTGCGTGACGTCTGGTGCGTGTTGCACGCCGACGTGTGCTCTTACTTTGCGTGACGTCTGCTGCGTGTTGCACGCTGACGTGTGCGCTTTCTTTACGTGACGTCTGCTGCGTGTTGCACGCTGACGTGTGCTCTTTCTGCGTGTTTGCGTGTTGCACGCTGTCGTGTGCTCTTACTTTACGTGACGTCTGCTGCGTGCTGCACGCTGACGTGTGCTCTTTCTTTGCGTGTTGCACGCTGTCGTGTGCGCTTTCTTTACGTGACGTTCGCTGCGTGCTGCACGCTGTCGTGGGCTCTTACTTTATGTGACGTTTGCTGCGTGTTTGCCTGTTGCACGCTGACGTGTGCTCTTACTTTGCGTGACGTCTGCTGCGTGTTGCACGCTGACGTGTGCGCTTTCTTTACGTGACGTTCGCTGCGTGTTTGCCTGTTGCACGCTGACGTGTGCTCTTACTTTGCGTGACGTCTGCTGCGTGTTGCACGCTGACGTGTGTGCTTTCTTTACGTGACATTTGCTGCACGCTGACGTGTGCTCTTTCTGCGTGTTTGCGTGCTGCACGCTGTCATGTGCTCTTACTTTACGTGGCGTCTGCTGCGTGCTGACATGTGCGCTTTCTTTACGTGACGTTCACTGCGTGCTGCACGCTGTCATGTGCTCTTACTTTACGTGACGTCTGCTGCGTGCTGACATGTGCTCTTACTTTACGTGACGTTCGCTGCGTGTTTGCGTGCTGCACGCTGACGTGTGCTCTTACTTTACGTGACGTTCGCTGCGTGTTTGCGTGCTGCACGCTGACGTGCGCTTTCTTTACTTGACGTTTGCTGCGTGTTTGCGTGTTGCATGCTGACAGGTGTGCTTTCTTTACGTTACGTTCGCTGCGTGTTTGCGTGCTGCACGCTGACGTGCGCTTTCTTTACGTGACGTTTGCTGCGTGTTAGCGTGTTGCACGCTGACGTGTGCTCTTACTTTGCGTGACGTCTGTTGCACGCTGACGTGTGCTCTTTCTTTACGTGACGTTCGCTGCGTGCCGACGTTGGCTCTTACTTTACGTGACGTTCGCTGCGTGTTTGCGTGTGCTCTTACTTTACGTGACGTTTGCTGTGTGTTGCATGCTGACAGGTGTGCTTTCTTTACGTGACGTTCGCTGCGTGTTTGCGTGTTGCATGCTGACGTGCGCTTTCTTAACGTGACGTTTGCTGCGTGTTGCACGCTGACGTGTGCTCTTACTTTTCGTGACGTCTGCTGCGTGTTGCACGCTGACGTGCGCTTTCTTTACGTGACGTTCGCTGCGTGCCGACGTTGGCTCTTACTTTACGTGACGTCTGCTGCATGTTGCACGCTGACGTGTGCTCTTTCTGCGTGTTTGCGTGCTGCACGCTGTCATGTGCTCTTACTTTACGTGACGTCTGCTGCGTGCTGACGTGTGCGCTTTCTTTACGTGACGTTCACTGCGTGTTGCACGCTGACGTGTTCTCTTACGTGATGTCTGCTGCGTGCTGCACGCTGACGTGTGCTCTTACTTTACGTGACGTTCGCTGCGTGTTGCACGCTGACGTGTTCTCTTACGTGATGTCTGCTGCGTGCTGCACGCTGACGTGTGCGCTTTCTTTACGTGACGTTCGCTGCGTGTTGCTGCGTGTTTGTGTGCTCTTACTTTACGTGACGTTTGCTGCATGTTGCATGCTGACAGGTGTGCTTTCTTTACATGACGTTTGCTGCGTGTTTGCGTGTTGCACGCTGATGTTCGCTGCGTGTTTGTGTGCTCTTACTTTACGTGACGTTCGCTGCGTGTTTGCGTGTGCTCTTACTTTACATGACGTTTGCTGCGTGTTTGCGTGCTGCACGCTGACGTGCGCTTTCTTTACTTGACGTTTGCTGCGTGTTTGCGTGTTGCATGCTGACAGGTGTGCTTTCTTTACGTGACGTTTGCTGCGTGTTTGCGTGTTGCATGCTGACAGGTGTGCTTTCTTTACGTTACGTTCGCTGCGTGTTTGCGTGCTGCACGCTGACGTGCGCTTTCTTTACTTGACGTTTGCTGCGTGTTTGCGTGTTGCATGCTGACAGGTGTGCTTTCTTTACGTTACGTTTGCTGCGTGTTAGCGTGTTGCACGCTGACGTGTGCTCTTACTTTGCGTGACGTCTGCTGCGTGTTGCACGCTGACGTGTGCTCTTTCTTTACGTGACGTTCGCTGCGTGCCGACGTTGGCTCTTACTTTACGTGACGTTTGCTGCGTGTTTGTGTGCTCTTACTTTACGTGACGTTCGCTGCGTGTTTGCGTGTGCTCTTACTTTACGTGACGTTTGCTGCATGTTGCATGCTGACAGGTGTGCTTTCTTTACGTGACGTTCGCTGCGTGTTTGCGTGTTGCATGCTGACGTGCGCTTTCTTAACGTGACGTTTGCTGCGTGCCGACGTTGGCTCTTACTTTACGTGACGTCTGCTGCGTGCTGCATGCTGACGTGCGCTTTCTTTACGTGACGTTCGCTGCGTGCCGACGTTGGCTCTTACTTTACGTGACGTCTGCTGCGTGCTGCATGCTGACGTGTGCGCTTTCTTTACGTGACGTTTGCTGCGTGTTTGTGTGCTCTTACTTTACGTGACGTTTGCTGCGTGTTGCATGCTGACAGGTGTGCTTTCTTTACGTGACGTTCGCTGCGTGTTGCACGCTGACATGTGCTCTTTCTTTACGTGACGTTTGCTGCGTGTTGCATGCTGACGTGTGCTCTTACTTTGCGTGACGTGTGCTCTTACTTTGCGTGACGTCTGCTGCGTGTTGCACGCTGACGTGTGCGCTTTCTTTACGTGACGTTCGCTGCGTGTTTGCGTGCTGCACGCTGACGTGTGCTATCACTTTACGTGATGTCTGCTGCGTGTTGCACGCTGACGTGTGCGCTTTCTTTACGTGACGTTCGCTGCGTGTTTGCGTGCTGCACGCTGACGTGTGCTGCGTGTTTGCATGCTGCACGCTGACGTGTGCTCTCACTTTACGTGATGTCTGCTGCGTGTTGCACGCTGACGTGCTCTTTCTTTACACGACGTTCGCTGCGTGTTTGCGTGCGGCACGCTGTCGTGTGCGCTAACTTTACGTGACGTCTGCTGCATGTTTGCATGCTGTGCGCTTACTTTATGTGACGTTGGCGTGCGGCACGCTGTCGTGTGCTCTTACTTACCGTGACGTGTGCTGCGTGTTTGCGTGCTGCACGCTGACGTGTGCGCTTTATGTGACGTTTGCTGCGTGTTGCACGCTGACGTGTGCTCTGACTTTGCGTGACGTCTGCTGCGTGTTGCACGCTAACGTGTGCTCTTACTTTGCGTGACGTCTGCTGCGTGTTGCACGCTGTCGTGTGCTCTTACATTACGTGACGTCTGCTGCGTGCTGCATGCTGACGTGTGCGCTTTCTTTACGTGACATTCGCTGTGTGCTGCACGCTGACGTGTGCCCTTACTTTGCGTGCTGCACGCTGTCATGTGCTCTTACTTTACGTGACGTCTGCTGCGTGCTGCATGCTGACGTGTGCGCTTTCTTTACGTGACATTCGCTGCGTGCTGCACGCTGACGTGTGCTCTTACTTTGCGAGCTGCACGCTGACGTGTGCTCTTACTTTAAGTGACGTCTGCTGCGTGCTGACGTTGGCTCTTACTTTACGTGACGTCTGCTGCGTGTTGCATGCTGACGTGTGCGCTTTCTTTACGTGACGTTCGCTGCGTGTTGCATTCTGATGTTTGCGCTTTCTTTACGTGACGTTCCCTGCGTGTTGCACGCTGTCGTGTGCTCTTACTTTACGTGACGTCTGCTGCGTGTTGCATGCTGACGTGTGCGCTTTCTTTACGTGACGTTCGCTGCGTGTTGCATTCTGATGTTTGCGCTTTCTTTACGTGACGTTCCCTGCGTGTTGCACGCTGTCGTGTGCTCTTACTTTACGTGACGTCTGCTGCGTGCTGCATGCTGACGTGTGCGCTTTCTTTTCGTGACATTCGCTGCGTGCTGCACGCTGACGTGTGCTCTTACTTTGCGAGCTGCACGCTGTCATGTGCTCTTACTTTACGTGACGTCTGCTGCGTGTTGCATGCTGACGTGTGCGCTTTCTTTACGTGACGTTCGCTGCGTGTTGCATTCTGATGTTTGCGCTTTCTTTACGTGACGTTCCCTGCGTGTTGCACGCTGACGTGCTCTTACTTTACGTGACGTCTGCTGCGTGTTGCACGCTGACGTGCGCTTTCTTTACGTGACGTCTGCTGCATGTTTGCATGCTGTGCGCTTACTTTACGTGACGTTTGCTGCGTGTTTGCGTGCTTACAAGTGTGCTTTCTTTACGTGACGTTCGCTGCGTGTTTGCGTGTTGCACGCTGACGTGTGCTCTTACTTTACGTGGCGTTTGCTGCGTGTTGCATGCTGACAAGTGTGCTTTCTTTACGTGACGTTCGCTGCGTGTTGCACGCTGACGTGCGCTTTCTTTAC
Organism: Atherinomorus stipes; assembly: GCA_023101725.1. NCBI lineage: Eukaryota > Metazoa > Chordata > Actinopteri > Atheriniformes > Atherinidae > Atherinomorus > Atherinomorus stipes. The sequence continues at coordinate 8,723 of JALJCO010007501.1, forward strand.
GTGACGTTTGCTGCGTGTTGCATGCTGTCGTGGGCTCTTACTTTACGTGACGTTCGCTGCACGCTGACGTGTGCTCTTACTTTACGTGACGTTTGCTGCGTGTTTGCGTGCGGCACGCTGTCGTGTGCGCTTACTTTACGTGACGTCTGCTGCATGTTTGCATGCTGTGCGCTTACTTTACGTGACGTTTGAGTGCGGCACGCTGTCGTGTGCTCTTACTTTACGTGACCTTTGCTGCGTGTTGCATGCTGACGTGTGCGCTTTCTTTACATGACGTCCGCTGCGTGTTTGCGTGCTGCACGCTGACGTGCTCTTACTTTGCGTGACGTCTGCTGCGTGCTGCACGCTGACAGGTGCGCTTTCTTTACGTGACGTTCCCTGCGTGTTTGCACGCTGACGTGCTCTTAATTTATGTGACGTTTGCTGCGTGTTGCATGCTGACGTGTGCTCTTACTTTACGTGACGTCTGCTGCGTGTTGCACGCTGACCTGTGCGCTTTCTTTACGTGACGTCTGCTGCATGTTTGCATGCTGTGCGCTTACTTTACGTGACGTTTGCGTGCGGCACGCTGTCGTGTGCTCTTACTTTACGTGACGTTTGCTGCGTGTTTGCGTGCTGAACGCTGACGTGTGCTCTCACTTTACGTGATGTCTGCTGCGTGTTGCACGCTGACGTGTGCGCTTTCTTTACGTGACGTCTGCTGCGTGTTTGCATGCTGCACGCTGACGTGTGCTCTTTACGTGACGTCTGCTGCGTGTTTGCATGCTGCACGCTGACGTGTGCTCTCACTTTACGTGATGTCTGCTGCGTGTTGCACGCTGACGTGCTCTTTCTTTACGCGACGTTTGCTGCGTGTTTGCGTGCTGCACGCTGACGTGTGTGCTTTCTTTACGTGACGTTCGCTGCGTGTTTGCGTGCTGAACGCTGACGTGTGCGCTTTCTTTACGTGACATTCGCTGCGTGTTTGCGTGCCGCACGCTGACGTGCTCTTACTTTACGTGACGTTTGCTGCGTGTTTGCGTGTTGCATGCTGACAGGTGTGCTTTCTTTACGTTACGTTCGCTGCGTGTTTGCGTGCTGCACGCTGACGTGCGCTTTCTTTACGTGACGTTTGCTGCGTGTTTGCGTGTTGCATGCTGACGTGTGCGCTTTCTTTACGTGACGTTCGCTGCGTGTTTGCCTGTTGCACGCTGACGTGTGCTCTGACTTTGCGTGACGCATGCTGCGTGTTGCACGCTGACGTGTGCTCTTACTTTGCATGACGTCTGCTGCGTGTTGCACGCTGACGTGTGCTCTTACTTTGCATGACGTCTGCTGCGTGTT
>JALJCO010007502.1:0-63611 GCA_023101725.1 Atherinomorus stipes
GAGCTATAGAGGTCCAAAGTGACCTGGGTTTTGGGCTTTTCTCGGCTGATTCTGAACAAATCCCATTCATTTCTATGGGACCAAAGATCGCAGTTTTTTGCGAAGTGCGTAAACACCGTTTGAGTTTTGCGCGGACAAATAATAAGCACACCATTCCCGGCCGAGACGCTCGTTTTGATATAACATTTGTGGGGGTGCAGTCAAAGCCCTAGGAGGAGTAGGCCGTCAAAGCATAGGGAGGAAACTGAAATAGGGTAGCAAGTAAATACTAGAAAAATTTCTGAAGAAATTTTGAATGCTGCCAATCTGCTACCCACGTCGAACAGAGCGGCAGCCATGTTACAAAGATGGATTAACAGACAGAAAGACAAAGCTGTGAGACAGACTGTGACACAGACAGAGAGTGAGTGAGACAGACTGTGAGTCGAACAGAGACTGTGAGATAGACTGTGAATGAGACATAGACTGTGAGACAGACTGTAAGTGAGACAGAGACTGTGAGATAGACTGTGAATGAGACATAGACTGTGAGACAGACTGTTAGCGAGACAGAGACCGTGAGGCAGAAAGACACAGACAGACAGAAAGATAGATCATCCACAGGACTGACAGGAGGCCAAGACTGGTGAACAGAGGGTTCAAGGGGAGAGGAAGACTGAGAAAGGAAGCACAGACATGTTTGAATATAAAGAGAGAGAGTTCTAGTATTGAGGACATGGTGAGACACCAAATAAGTGGACAGAGGGACAGTCATGATGACCTCAGTGGATTTGATTCTCCAGTTTGATCATACATTGGTTTATAGATGAGGAATTAAGTCAAAGGTGAAACTAATTAACACAGCAGGGAGAACTGCTTAGGTTGTCATGACAACGCAGCACCTGTCTTGTGTGTGTGTGTGTCACAGAATGTCAGTTAATTTCAGTTAGAGACTTTATGCTTTAGTTTTCTATGGGAAAATGCTGAATCGTCCACTGCGAGAAAACCGTAACAGATATCAAAATAATTTTTTCACCGTGAGCGCCATGAGGCTTTCAGGAACTCAGGAATGTATTTTATTTTATCCTAAGTGGAACAGAATTTAAATGGTGACAGTTTTAAGAATCAGGGCTTTTGAACTTTCCGTCTAGATTACAATGGAGACGATATAGGAGCAAAATGGTGACTTTCTAAGATTCCGAGAGCCGTAGTTCGAAAACGGTGCGTCTGAGCAAAAAATGTGCGGAAGGATGAAATGAAGCCAACAAGATTTCCAACGTTTTGATGTAAAAATGATGTTTGTACGATGAACGGTGTGGGAGTTATGGCCATTTGTTTCAAAGTTGGAAATGCTTCAAAAGTTAGAGTGTGGCTAGAGTGCGGAGGGATTTTGGGATTTTTCTGATTTTTCCTAAAACGTAACTTACCATTGTGTCAAAACCGTAACAGATATGTACATGTCCTTTCACATGGTTAAAGTTTCAGCTTTCGTGACCCGTTTAAACTTTGAATGGTGTTTCTATGTTATGGTATGGCTGAGCTATAGAGGTCCAAAGTGACCTGGGTTCTTGGTTTTTTACTCGGCTGTTTTCGACCAAATCCCATTCATTCCTATGGGACCGAAAATCGCAGTTTTTTGCGAATTGCGTGAACACCGTTTGAGTTTTGCGCGGACAAATGACAAGCACACCGATCCCGGCCGAGACGCACGTTTTGATATAACTTTTGTGGGGGTGCTGGCAAAGCCCTGGGAGGAGTAGGGCGCCGAAGTTCATGACGGAAACTGAAAAAGTTTAATAATAATAATAATAATAATAACGGAATAAACGCAGGCAATAGTAATATGTTGCAATGCTCTATAGAGCATTGGGACAGTATATAGAGAGCAATATACTGCCAAGCTCTAAGAGATTGCAGCATGAACTAGAAAAAGTTGTTACTCCGTAACAACTGGTGTGAATGCGTTTATGCTGAAATCGCTGAACTGAAATGCTAAAGAAGCTGAAGTAGTTGAACTATAATGCTCAAAGGCGGAAACAGTTCAACTATAATGCTAATAGGCTGAAAAAGGGGGGAAAATTGGAAGAAAAGGGCGGAGGAGGGGGAAAAAATGAAGAAGAAAGAGTAAGGCTGGAAAAGCTGGAAAATCTGGAAAAAGTAAAAGAAGAAGAAGAAGAAGAGGAGAAAGAGAAAGAGGAGGGGGAGAAAATGAGAAAAAAAAGAGGAGGATTAAAATTTAAAAAAATTATTTTAATTTTAATTTTAATTAAAATTAAATTAATTTTTAATTAATTTTTAAAAAATTAATTTTTAATTTTAATTTTAATAATTTTAAAATTTGATTTTAATCAAATTTTTCCCATTGACTTCAATGTTAAACCTTCAAATCCTTAAAAAAAACTTAAAAAAAGGGAGGATGAGGCTAGGAGCCAGGAAAGCGAGATGATGAAGAGGAGAGAGGATGACAGAGGAGCCACGAAAGAGAGATGATGAAGAGGAGGGAGGATGAGGCTAGGAGCCAGGAAAGAGAGATGATGAAGAGGAGGGAGGATGAGGCTAGGAGCCAGGAAAGAGAGATGATGAAGAGGGAGGGAGTATGAGGCTAGGAGCCAGGAAAGAGAGATGATGAAAGGGAAGGGAGGATGATGGAGGACCCAGGAAGGAGAGATGATGAAGAGGAGGGACGATGAGGGATTAACCAGGAAAGAGAGATGATGAAGAGGAGGGAGGATGAGGCTAGGAGCCAGGAAAGAGAGATGATGAAGAGGAGGGAGGATGAGGCGAGGAGCCAGGAAAGAGAGATGATGAAGAGGAGGGAGGATGATGGAGGACCCAGGAAGGAGAGATGATGAAGAGGAGGGACGATGAGGGATTAACCAAAAAAGAGAGATGATGAAGAGGAGAGAGGATGACGGAGGAGCCAGGAAGGAGAGATGATGAAGAGGAGGGAGGATGATGGATTAACCAAGAAAAGAGAGAGGATGAAGAGGAGAGAGGATGAGGGAGGAGCCAGGAAGGAGAGATGATGAAGAGGAGGGAGGATGATGGAGGAGCCAGGAAGGAGAGATGATGAAGAGGAGGGAGGATGATGGAGGACCCAGGAAGGAGAGATGATGAAGAGGAGGGACGATGATGGATTAACCAGAAAAGAGAGATGATGAAGAGGAGGGAGGTTAATGGATTAACCAGAAAAGAGAGATGATGAAGAGGAGGGAGGATGAGGGATTAGCCAGGAAAGAGAGATGATGAGGAGGAGAGAGGATGATGGAGGAGCCAGGAAAGAGAGATGATGAAGAGGAGGGACGATGAGGGATTAACCAGAAAAGAGAGATGATGAAGAGGAGGGACGATGAGTGATTAACCAGGAAAGAGAGAGGATGAAGAGGAGAGAGGATGACGGAGGAGCCAGAAAAGAGAGATGATGAAGAGGAGGGAAGATGAGGCTAGGAGCCAGGAAAGAGAGATGATGAAGAGGAGGGAGGATGAGGGAGGAGCCAGGAAAGAGAGATGATGAAGAGGGAGGGAGGATGAGGGAGGACCCAGGAAGGAGAGATGATGAAGAGGAGGGACGATGAGGGATTAACCAGAAAAGAGAGATGATGAAGAGGAGGGAGGATGATGGAGGACCCAGGAAGGAGAGATGATGAAGAGGAGGGACGATAAGGGATTAGCCAGAAAAGAGAGATGATGAAGAGGAGGGAGGATGATGGAGGGTCCAGGAAGGAGAGATGATGAAGAGGAGGGAGGATGAGGAAGGAGAGAAGAGCTGTGGTGTTGAGGACATGGTGAGACACCAATTAAGTGGACAGAGGGACAGTGATGATGACTGCAGTGGCTTTAAAGCGTCATCTTCATCATACATTGCTTTGTAGATAAGGAATTAGGTCAAAGGTGAAACTAATTAACACAGCAGGGAGAACTGATCAAGTTGTCATGACAACGCAGCACCTGTGTGTGTAAGAGAATGACAGTTGATTTCAGTTACACAGACTTTATGCTTCAGTTTTCTATAGGAAAATGCTGGAGAACACTCCCCGAACAACTGTCCACTGAGAGAAATCCGTAACAGATATCAAAATAATTTTTTTCACCGTGAGCGTCACGAGGCTTTGAGGAACTCAGAAATGTCTTTTATTTTATCCTAAGTGGAACAGAATTTAAATGCTGGCAGTTTAATTCTGCATGACTTTTTTGTCTCCCCGTCCAGATTACAATGGAGTTTAATAGGGGCAAAATGGTGACTTTGTAAGATTCCGAGGGGCGTAGTTCGAAAACGGTGCGTCTGACGGATTTTTGACCCGGGGAGTCCGACGAAGCCAACGAGTCAAGCTCCGTTTTGATGTAAATTTTATTTTTCTGTGACGAAAACTGTGGAAGTTATGGGCATTTGTTCAAGATTTTCCTGAGGAGGAAAAATTTTGGCCTGAAAAGTGCAATTTTTCATGTTTTTTCAGAGGGCATAGCTCAAAAACGGTTGAAGATATGAAGCTGAAAATATAGATTGTAGTTGTTCAACTCCTGAAGAGTATTTGAAAGTTTGAATGGTGTTTCTAGCTGAAACTATGTTGAAGATATGAACGCTAATTGGAGCTGAAGGATTTGAAGTTAGAGTGAAGTAGAGTGGAGCTGAAGGTAGTGAAAAAGCTGAATTTCTAAAAGTTGAACAATTTGTAAACTGGCATAATTCAAAATTGGCTGAAGATATCAATTTAAAAAATAGCAAGCTTTAAAGCTGAATCTCTGCTGATTCGTATAAAGTTTGAATGGTATTTCTAGCTGAAGGTATGAAAAAGCCTTAGTCGTTGAAAGAAGAGGAAGTTTTTTGAAGGATTTGAAGGTTTAACATTGAAGTCAATGGGGAAAATTTGATCAATAAATGATCAATAACTTGAAAACAGTTGAAGTTATCAATACCAGACTTCCGAGCACACATCTCCAGAAGGAGCTGAACATTTTAAAGTTTGAACGGCTAAAATCGGGTGAAGCATTCTGAAGATATGGACGGCCAAAAAACGGCGGAAAAATAATAAATAATAATAATAAAGAAAGAGAAACAGGAAAACTAACTTGTGAATGCGCTGAACGCATTCACACAATAACGCGGAATAAACGCGGAGCAATAGTAATATGTTGCCAATGCTCTATAGAGCATTGGGGGTATATTGCTCTAGAGAAATATACTGCCAATGCTCTATAGAGATTGTTAAGCATTCGCATAACTAGAAAATTTCTGAAGAAATTTTGAATGCTGCCAATCTGCTACCCACGTCGAACAGAGCGGCAGCCATGTTACAAAGATGGATTAACAGACAGAAAGACAAAGCTGTGAGACAGACTGTGACACAGACAGAGAGTGAGTGAGACAGACTGAGAAAGACAGACAGAAGGTGAGTGAGACAGACTGAGAAACACAGAAAGATGCTGAGTGAGACAGGGACTGAGACAGACTGACTATGAGTGACACAGACACCGTGAGACAGACAGATAGATAGATAGACACTGTGAGACAGACTGAGAGAGAGACAGAAAGACACTGAGACAGACAGATACTTAGATAGACACTGACAAACAGACAGACACTGTGAGACAGACAGATACTTAGATAAATAGAGAGACACTGAGACAGACATTCTGGCCAAACACCATTCATTTTCAATGAGAAAAATAGTTGCGTAGATAGACAAATAAAGACTGTGAGATAGACAGATACTTAGATTGACAGACACTGAGAGACAGACACTGTGAGACAGAGAGACACGGTGAGACAGACAGATGCATGTATAGATTGATTGTCACTGAGAGACAGACAGACAGATAGACACTATGAGACAGACAGACAGATACTGTGAGACAGACAGATACTTAGATAGATAGACACTGAGAGACAGACAGACAGATAGATACTGTTAGACAGACAGATAATTAGATTGATAGACACAGAGACAGACAGACACTATGAGACAGACAGATAGATACTGTGTTGAGAGAGTGATAGGCACTGAGAGGCAGACAGATACTTAGATAGACACTGAGTCACATACAGACACTATGAGACAGAGACAGATAGATACTGTGAGACAGACAGATAGACACTGAGAGACAGAGAGACAATGAAGCTGACAAGTTTTCCTACGTTTTGATCTATAATTTATTTCTGTATGATGAAAGCTGTAGGAGTTATGGGCATTTGTCTCACATCTGAAAATGCTTCAAACTTTAGAGTGCAGCCAGAGTGCTGAGGGATTTAGGGTTTTTCTGATTTTTTCTGAAAATGTAGCTTACCGTTGTGTCGAAACCTGAACAGATATGTAAATATCCCTTCACATGGTAAAAGTTTCATCCTTCCTGACCAATTTAAACTTTGAATGGTGTCTCTATGTGATGGTATGGCTGAGCTATAGAGGTCCAAAGTGACCTGGGTTTTGGGCTTTTCTCGGCTGATCCTGAACAAATCCCATTCATTTCTATGGGACCAAAGATCGCAGTTTTTTGCGAATTGCGTAAACACCGTTTGAGTTTTGCGCGGACAAATAACAAGCACACCATTCCCGGCCGAGACGCTCGTTTTGATATAACATTTGTGGGGGTGCAGTCAAAGCCCTAGGAGGAGTAGGCCGTCAAAGCATAGGGAGGAAACTGAAAATAGGGTAGCAAGTAAATACTAGAAAATTTCTGAAGAAATTTTGAATGCTGCCAATCTGCTACCCACGTCGAACAGAGCGGCAGCCATGTTACAAAGATGGAACACCTGTGCTAAGAGATACACATTTACCTCAATGTACATGTATGGTCTGATAGAGAGACTGTGATAGGAACTGAGAGAGACACAGAAGGACAGCCAAACAGAGCCTGTGAGATAGATAGAGACTGTAACTGTGAGAAAGACAGACAGATAGAGGCTGTTAGATAGACAGACACACAGAAACTGTGAGATAGACGGACAGACTGTGAGACAGACAGAGACTGTGAGACAGAGAGACAGACAGAGACTGTGAGACAGACAGACAGACAGAGACTGAGATAGACAGACAGAGACCAAGACAGAAAGACAGACAGAGAATGTGAGATAGACTAACAGATATACACTGTGAGATAGACAGACAGAGACCAAGATAGAAAGACAGACAGAGAATGTGAGATAGACTAACAGATATACACTGTGAGATAGACAGGCAGGCAGACAGACAGAGACTGTGAGATAGAAAGACAGACAGAGAATGTGAGATAGACTAACAGATATACACTGTGAGATAGACAGGCAGGCAGACAGACAGAGACTGTGAGATAGAAAGACAGACTGAGATAGACAGAGACTGAGATAGATAGACAGAGACTGTGAGAAAGGCAGACTGTGAGACAGACAGACAGACAAACCAGTTGGATAGATAGATATGTGGTTTGTGAAGTCAATAAGTCTTTTCCCTGTCATCTATTTATTCTGTTCAGCCACTGAACCAGGTGAGTCCAATCAGCCCAGTTTAATTTACTGTACTGATTGGATTCACCTGGTTCAGTACCTGGGCAGAACAAATACATGGCATGAAAAAAAACTTGTTGACTCCACATTTCCCACAGATAAATTAGATTAGGATGGACAGATAGATAGATAGATCGATCAATCACAGGACTGACAGGAGGATAAACCTGACGAGCAGAGGGTTCAAGAGGAGAGGAAGACTGAGAAAGGAAGCACATACATGTTTGAATATAAAGAGAGAGAGTTCTTTTATTGAGGACATGGTGAGACACCAAATAAGTGGACAGAGGGACAGTGATGATGTATTACAGTGTATTTGAACCTCCAGTTTGATCATACATTGGTTTATAGATGAGGAATTAAGTCAAAGGTGAAACTAATTAACACAGCAGGGAGAACTGCTTAGGTTGTCATGACAACGCAGCACCGTGTGTGTGTGTGTGTGTCACGGAATGTCAGTTAATTTCAGTTAGAGACTTTATGCCTTAGTTTTCTATGGGAAAATGCTGAATCGTCCACTGCGAGAAAACCGTAACAGATATCAAAATAATTTTTTTCACCGTGAGCGCCATGAGGCTTTCAGGAACTCAGGAATGTATTTTATTTTATCCTAAGTGGAACAGAATTTAAATGGTGACAGTTTTAAGAATCAGGGCTTTTTGAGCTTTCCGTCTAGATTACAATGGAGAGATATAGGAGCAAAATGGTGACTTTCTAAGATTCCGAGAGCCGTAGTTCGAAAACGGTGCGTCTGAGCAAAAAATGTGCGGAAGGATGAAATGAAGCCAACAAGATTTCCTACGTTTTGATGTAAAAATTATGTCCGTACGATGAACGGTGTGGGAGTTATGGCCATTTGTTTCAAAGTTGGAAATGCTTCAAAAGTTAGAGTGCGGCTAGAGTGCGGAGGGATTTTGGGATTTTTTGGATTTTTCCTAAAACGTAACTTACCATTGTGTCAAAACCGTAACAGATATGTACATATCCTTTCACATGGTTAAAGTTTCAGCTTTCGTGACCCGTTTAAACTTTGAATGGTGTTTCTATGTTATGGTATGGCTGAGCTATAGAGGTCCAAAGTGACCTGGGTTCTTGGTTTTTTACTCGGCTGTTTTCGACCAAATCCCATTCATTCCTATGGGACCGAAAATCGCAGTTTTTTGCGAATTGCGTGAGCACCGTTTGAGTTTTGCGCGGACAAATAACAAGCACACCGATCCCGGCCGAGACGCACGTTTTGATATAACTTTTGTGGGGGTGCTGGCAAAGCCCTGGGAGGAGTAGGCCGTCAAAAAACATGACGGAAACTGAAAAAGTTTAATAATAATAATAACGCGGAATAAACGCGGAGCAATAGTAATATGTTGCCAATGCTCTATAGAGCATTGGCAGTATATTGCTCTAGAGCAATATACTGCCAATGCTCTATAGAGATTGGCAGCATAACTAGAAAATTTCTGAAGAAATTTTGAATGCTGCCAATCTGCTACCCACGTCGAACAGAGCGGCAGCCATGTTACAAAGATGGATTAACAGACAGAAAGACAAAGCTGTGAGACAGACTGTGACACAGACAGAGAGTGAGTGAGACAGACTGAGAAAGACAGACAGAAGGTGAGTGAGACAGACTGAGAAACACAGAAAGATGCTGAGTGAGACAGAGACTGAGCCAGACTGACTGTGAGTGACACAGACACCGTGAGACAGACAGATAGATAGATAGACACTGTGAGACAGACTGAGAGAGAGACAGAAAGACACTGAGACAGACAGATACTTAGATTGACACTGACAAACAGACAGACACTGTGAGACAGACAGATACTTAGATAAATAGAGATACACTGAGACAGACAGACACTGACAGACAGACGGACAGACACTGTGAGACAGACAGATACTTAGATAGATAGAGAGACACTGAGACAGACAGACAGACACTGTGAGACAGACAGATACTTAGACAGACAGATGAGACAGATAGACAGAGACAGACAGACAGACAGACAGACAGATAGATAGATAGATAGATAGATAGATAGATAGATAGATAGATAGATACTGTGACACAGACATACAGACAGACAATGTGACAGACAGATACTTAGACACTGAGAGACAGACAGACACTGTGAGACAGACTGTAAGTGAGAAACAGACTGTGAGTCGAACTGTGAGTGAGACAGAGACAGACTGTGAGTCGAACAGAGACTGTGAGATAGACTGTGAATGAGACATAGACTGTGAGACAGACTGTAAGTGAGACAGAGACTGTGAGATAGACTGTGAATGAGACATAGACTGTGAGACAGACTGTTAGCGAGACAGAGACCGTGAGGCAGAAAGACACAGACAGACAGAAAGATAGATCATCCACAGGACTGACAGGAGGCCAAGACTGGTGAACAGAGGGTTCAAGGGGAGAGGAAGACTGAGAAAGGAAGCACAGACATGTTTGAATATAAAGAGAGAGAGTTCTAGTATTGAGGACATGGTGAGACACCAAATAAGTGGACAGAGGGACAGTCATGATGACCTCAGTGGATTTGAACCTCCAGTTTGATCATACATTGGTTTATAGATGAGGAATTAAGTCAAAGGTGAAACTAATTAACACAGCAGGGAGAACTGCTTAGGTTGTCATGACAACGCAGCACCTGTCTGTGTGTGTGTGTCACGGAATGTCAGTTAATTTCAGTTAGAGACTTTATGCTTTAGTTTTCTATGGGAAAATGCTGAATCGTCCACTGCGAGAAAACCGTAACAGATATCAAAATAATTTTTTTCACCGTGAGCGCCATGAGGCTTTCAGGAACTCAGGAATGTATTTTATTTTATCCTAAGTGGAACAGAATTTAAATGGTGACAGTTTTAAGAATCAGGGCTTTTTGAGCTTTCCGTCTAGATTACAATGGAGAGATATAGGAGCAAAATGGTGACTTTCTAAGATTCCGAGAGCCGTAGTTCGAAAACGGTGCGTCTGAGCAAAAAATGTGCGGAAGGATGAAATGAAGCCAACAAGATTTCCAACGTTTTGATGTAAAAATTATGTCTGTACGATGAACGGTGTGGGAGTTATGGCCATTTGTTTCAAAGTTGGAAATGCTTCAAAAGTTAGAGTGCGGCTAGAGTGCGGAGGGATTTTGGGATTTTTTGGATTTTTCCTAAAACGTAACTTACCATTGTGTCAAAACCGTAACAGATATGTACATGTCCTTTCACATGGTTAAAGTTTCAGCTTTCGTGACCCGTTTAAACTTTGAATGGTGTTTCTATGTTATGGTATGGCTGAGCTATAGAGGTCCAAAGTGACCTGGGTTCTTGGTTTTTTACTCGGCTGTTTCCGACCAAATCCCATTCATTCCTATGGGACCGAAAATCGCAGTTTTTTGCGAATTGCGTGAACACCGTTTGAGTTTTGTGCGGACAAATAACAAGCACACCGATCCCGGCCGAGACGCACGTTTTGATATAACTTTTGTGGGGGTGCTGGCAAAGCCCTGGGACTAGTAGGCCGTCAAAAAAAAGGGCGGAAACTGAAAAAGATTAACTAGAAAATTTCTGAAGAAATTTTGAATGCAGTGCCAATCTGCTTGTAGAATATTATCCATGTTTTCATGCAAAATGACTTATACATCAGATGAAGATTGTAGAGTTCATTCTGAGGGTGAGGTTAGAACCAGGACACCCCTCTCCTGTGTTTTTGTGGCAGCTGTAACAACACACCAGAGGTGGTTCACTGGGTTATTTAGCATTTATTACCTAGTGTAGCAAATCATTTAGGCAGTTTATGACCTGTAGACCCTGAGAACATCTTGCAGGAGGAAAGGGTTGTTTTTACTTGGCTTATCATGTGAAACCGGACACAGGAGACAAGCAAGTATTAGGGTTTTTGTTGTTTTCTGTTCTCCCCCTTCTTCTGTATTTTTCCACTCTTTTAAACTCTCAGGGACCAAGGAGCCAGAAGATGCCAGGATGTGCGTTCAGCTGTTCTGTAGCAGGGGGAGGAGTCGCTGACTCTACAAGATTCAACCGACATGATATAAAAGGGTTTAAGGGACTGTTAGAGTGTGTCAGATTTTCCAAACTGGCTCCAGCACTCTGTTGGTGACAGGGCAAGAATTCTGAACCCAGAGCTCTGTAATGTATTGCCTCTGATTCTGTAATAAATTGTTAACTTTTATTCCGCCTTGTTTGGTTTTCATTTCTGATGCAAAAGGTCCCGCTGGAAAATGGGTAAAGAAGGTTACAGGAGGTTAAATGTTTAGAAGGTATCTTAAACACCCATTTTTCTTACAGTGGCAGGAAGGGAGGAGGTGGCAGCTGCTGGCACAGGCCAGGATATAGAGAGGGAAGAGGATAACCTGGCTGGTATGGGTAAGGGGATGGGCTTTGCTTTCCAATGTACATAGGCCAAGCTGGTGGTGGTGGAGTGGGTTGTGGTACCTGATGTGGTGGCAATGACATAGTTGGCATAGATGGTAGATGGCTTGGTGGATCTGAGGGGCCAGGCCAATCATGAAGAGTGAAAGGGCTGTGCTGCTCTACACCTGGTTTTGCAGTACGGCGCTGGCGTATTACTGCCTCGCCTTCTCTATTCTCTGGTTCCTCAAATGCCAAAACCTCATGTCCGTACTGAACCGGCGAAGAAGGGAGTTCTTTGGGTTTAGGTAGATTAAATGGAGCAACAGAGACTTTATGTGGCAGTTGCACTCCTTGCAGCAGAGAGTCTCGATCAGTCCTCTTTTGACGTGCATACAACCTTAAAAACATAGACAGTTGCCTTAGCAACGTGGTGCTAAAATTCAGTCAGTAAGAATAATCGCACTTGCAAGAGATACATCTCACCAGGACGACACTGTGGTATTGTTGATAGTGACAAGTACCAAGTTGGTCTGGTTCACGATCACCTGGCTGCCCTCCAGCAGCTGCTTGATGTGGCAGTAGGTCTGGACGATGGCCTGAGGGGTTGGCAGGATTTTAGCCCTGCAGTCCTTTGGCCTGTTCCTTGCTGCCTGGTACTCCTTGAAGAGCTTGAGGCAGACACATTCTGACACACGGTTGCTGTCTGGTCTTTGGGCAGCCTGACCATGGATCATGAATAGTCTGTAAAAGAAAAAAGCTGGACAGACACGTTGTGATTATAACTCTGCTTGTTGTAGCTGTGATGTGAATGGCCCATATTGACTTTTGCATAAGCATGAATATGAAAATACATTTTCCAAAATGCAAAGCCTGTATTGTTGTCATTCAAAAACATGTAATTCATTACAGCATAATAGACATCTAGGAGATGATTTACTTAACAAAGTCATCCACCATCAGTAGTTTCACCTTTCAGCTACTTGTTGGCCGGGTGCAGAGCCACTGCGTTTCCTTGAAGTCCTCCAACGCCCAGGTAAGGTCTTCTTTTTGGACTTCAATGAATATCTGGTGGGGCACTTGTCCATGTCATGCAGACATGCGTACAGCCGCAAAATCTCTGCCAGCTCAGTTGTGGACAGGGCGGTGATTGTGCGGTTGAGACTGACCAGATACTGGGCTAAGTTATCGACCGCCTCCCATCCAGGCATCGCCTTGGTGTCATACCTGTCGTCCTGTAAAAGCATAAATGCATACATGCAGACATACATACATAAACATACATATGTACGTACACACACAATACATACAGCTGTGCTTGAAAGTTTATATCCCATTAAAGACGGAAAGAAAATCAGCTGCTGGTGAAATAAGTTGAAATTGGCAAAAGTAATAATAAATAAAAATTCTATGAAAATCATTACATTGATTTTGAATTGTGGTTCAACAGAATGATCAAAAACAAACAAAAAATAAAAAACATAAACATGCATCCTGAACTAAAATGTTGAGCAACACTTTGAGACAATCACTGCAATAAGGTGTTTTCTGCAACGTCCAATCAGACGTCTGCACCTGTTGACAGGTATGTGGTCCACTGTTCGTGAGCCAGGTACTCTAATTTGTCTGGGACTGTTTTGTTGTTTGTTTTAAATTATTTTTTTAAACCAAAATTCAAAACCATTACTTTATTATACCAAATTATAGTTGATTATTTTCCTCAGTTTCTTGTTATTTGATTTACTAATGTGAATTTAGTCTTTTCTTTAATAGGAGGGGATGTAAACTTTCAAGCACAACTGTCAACATACATACTGGCAAAACAAAACACACTGAATCCCACGTTAAAAGTAGGATGAAAATTATGCCTCAAACGTCACAACAAATACACCTCACCTCAGATGAAGTGCTGAACATAGATGGCTGTCTTGGTGCATCACTACTGTCACCACTCTCAGGACCATCAGAGGCCTCAATGCTGCTTTCCTAGACAATGGAAAAAGGGGGGAAATATCCTTGCAAGTCAACCAATGCTATTATAGATTTTTACTGAAAAAGGAAAACCATGATTATCAGATTACCCGAGGTATTGTGAGGCCTTCACAAAGCAACGGACAGCCAGGTGCCATGGAGGGAGAGGCTTGTGCAGACTGCTGTGTCTCGGGGAGGCTCCCAGGTGCTCTGAGGATGTCGTCAAACTGCCAACAGTGACATCCAGGCTCTCCTCCTCAACAGCTTCAGCCTCGATGTCTGGCAGAACCACAGCAAGTTCGGGATGATGCTCCGCACTCAGGAAGTCCCCCTTGTTCGACTGTGCAAGGAGATATTCCACTGCTATGAGCTCCCCTGAAATAAAAGATTATTACACAAGAAAAAGAAGGAAAAAAAGAATGGCATTAATCAACATTGTAAGATTAGAAACTTCAGTTTGTTGATTTTGTTTTGAAGCACAAATGAGAGTAACTGGATAATATGATAGAGGAAAATCTCACCAGTGGGTCTGCCAGGTGGAATAAATTCTGGTAGAAGGGGGAAACCCAGCACCCTGTTGCTCATGTCATTTACATTTGTCATAAGCCGGACATTATACAGCCTGGTTTGTGAAGCCACACTCATGTCTAAACTTTCACGGGCACGATTCGTATTCCATCTTGAACCGCCCTCAAGCATGTACATTTGAGTGTGCACTTTATTGCTTCTCCATCCTTTAAAAAATAAAGCATGTCATGATAATTCATTGGCAGACATATAAAGAAAAGACATTGTACAGAAACATACAAAAAATTACCAGGGATAAAGGAGCATTGGTGGCGATGGAAGCTTTCCACAGATGAAGAGCCACGGCCACATCTGTACACATCTAGTGCCTTACTTGCATCAAGCCGCGTATACAACTCAACGCCAGGTGCGTCTTGAATGCATGGTAAATGCTTCTGTTGCACTTGCCACACCTTTGCCATTGATTCAGCATTAATTATGGGAAGGCCTGTGGTGTCAGTCAGGTTCCACATCTCCTGAAGTAACTGCTGGATCATGGACCGAGTCTCCTCAACCCCTCTGGTCCGTCTTTTACAATGTTTGGCCAGCTCCTTTGATGTGATGCTGGCCACCACTTGAGCATCAGTTGGTGCATGACCTGCATTTTTCCTCTTCAGCTGTGCCTTCTTTACCTCTTTAAGCTGAGTGATGTCCTTTTCGTCCCATTCAAAAATACAGCTGGACAATTTTGAACAAAAAGTCCCATAGAGAGGATGGTGCTCTGTGGTAAGGCCCGATGTAAATCTCCTCATAAAATGAAAAATGTCCAGCCGTACCTTGGAACTCCAGGGTTTAAACCATTCAAGCACTGGGGGGAAATACAGTTACATTTGTGTTTGAAAGTTTACATACCCTTACATGTCTGGAACAGAAAAAAATCAGCTGCCAGTGAAACAAATTGAAATTGACAAAAGTAATAATAAATAAAAATGATGATGAAAACCATGGCATTGATTTTGAATTATGGTTCAACAGAATGATAAAAAACAAACAAGCAAAAAACAAAACAAATAAACAAGCATGATAGGGCTACTGAACTAAAATTTTGTTGAGCAACACTTTGAGATAATCACTGCAATCAGGTGTTTTCTGTAACGTCCAATCAGGCTTCTGCACCTGTTGACAGGTATGTTGGTCCACTGTTCATGAGCAAGGTGCTCTAACGTGTCTGGGACAGTTTTGTTTGTTCGTTTTAAATCATTTTTTAAACGAAAATTCAAAACCAATATTTTATTAAACTAAAATATAATTTGGTAAATATTGATTTATTTATTTTTTTCAGTTATGTGAATTACTATTGTGAATTTAGTCTTTCCTTCAATGGGAGAGGATGTAAAATCACAAGCACAAATGTACATACATACATCACAGGGTTTTAAGATTTGATTATCTTCAAAAGAATGAGGTTTCAGTTTACAGTATGTTCTAAATAGGAGATTTACAGGCATTCCTGTTCTAGACCATCTCTGGTGACACTTTTTTTAAATGTTAATATCAGACTGTAATACCTGATTCCAAGTTTTTCATGCTGGCAATTACATCTACTGTACTATGACAGGTGAATGCATTTGTGTAACCTTTTAAATTATGCAACTGTTAATCCCTCATTTTTAGTTCTTAGCCATGGACATAATGTAAAAATTACATACCTGACTCACTGCAGCAATCTCGATCAACATAGATGACCTCGGGCTGTGACTCTGCAGCATCTCTGTAACGCTGGACAAGACCCTAACAGGCCTCGTGTAGCCCAGCTCCCTCGCCAGTGGTCAACACGGAGTTTAGCACCTGGCCCAATTCATTGGAAATGTTGGTCATCCAGGCTGCTGTTTCTGAGATGCTTCCGGCAAGCTTCTTAGTGATCTGGTTGATTGAAAAAAAAAATCATAAGAAAACATGAGAGCATAAAAATACCCAGCAGAGAAAATATAATCTTCAAAGTTCAGAAAAGGTTTGTGCACACCTTTTTTGTGGAGTCCAGCTTCAAAATCCTGCCATAAGTGGATGTAATTACTCCTTTCATCTCATGCACATGGCTGAGGATCTCATTTGTGTGGACAGTTTCAAACCACTGTGCAAGGGGAAGAGGGCTAAAGGGTGGAGGCTGTTGGTACACCACACCTTCAGATATTGTCAAGGCACACCCCTTTTTGTGAAGTTCACAGTCAGAGAGATATTCAATCGTGCGGCCTGCCCACTCCTCGCTGTGAATTTCTGTTAAGACCTGCTGCAGGTAGCTAGAACTGTTCCCTGCAGTTCTTGGCTTAAGCATGGTGACACACTTTTTGTCCAAAGCAAGTTGCATGGTGAGAACTGCAGGAAACTTCAGTCTGTGGGCCGGATCTAATTGGCAGAGCACCTCAGTGTTCCAGGGACAGACAGGGACCATACACTTGCAGCAGCGGGGATAGTCTCCACCAATTAAATAGTATCTGGAGCTAACATCTATGACCTCCTGCACCTTGGTATATATCCCTGAGTGGTGCATCTTGTTATTGCACTGCTGGCACTTCAGAGGAATGCCCCACATCCGCATCGGTGCCCACAGAAACATCCTCTGTCTGAAGTAGGCCGCGGGATCAGGTGGTGCATTGGTTGGCTTTGGTGGAGGGGGTGGTTGAAGCCAGTTTTGACTGAAGTGTTGCCTAAGCTGTCCTGAGGGCTCATACAGACAGCGTGCTATCCAGTCATGGTCTGCTGGCTTTATAATGCGGAGGAATTGTTTGGGAAGAAAACTTACCCAATTAACCTCTGGACCCCTCATGTGGATGACAGGTGGCGGCACTGCAGTAGGTGGGAGACAAGATGAAGATGGTGGCTTTAGCTGGGCTGCAGGCTGCTGTGGTGGTGGTGGCTTGAAACCTTTTCTGAAGCCTCACTGTTCTGTGTGGCAGGCTGTGCCAGGGGTCTCCCTACACTTGAGCTGCTCTGTGTAGCAATCTGCGGTGCGGCACATGAGCTGCTTTGCACGGCAGGCTCCTGTGCTGTGGCAGGCTGCTGTACTGCAGCACTCGAACTGCTCTGTGCTGTGTTCTGGGTTGGGGGTCTCACTACCTCGCTCAATCCGGATGTACCTGTCTGTAGATCTGACTGTGAAAAGGACAATTATACTGTACAATTCAGTATGAGAAATGATGTTCTTGGCTATATTGATCATTACAAACACACACACATGCACACATGAATGCATGGGTGAACACACATTTTTGTCCATGGATCTTGTAATTAACCAAATATTACTCATTAATTTAGGACAAATTACATGAGAAAAATACACATTTCTCCTCCCTCTGAAGGCTACACTACTGGACACCACAGGGTTTGAAGTAGTTTGTTTACATACAATAACCTGGTAAACAGTTAGTGCTTAGCCCAACTTATTTCACCTACAATTGTGAGCTGGCAGTTTGCTTACTTACCGGATGATAGGTACATTTACAAGGAATTCTGTTTCCAAATATGTCAAACTGACGGACTTGGTGGCCGTACAAAGGAGTCAGGGGACAGGCACGGATGCGCTCCAACACGACCTTCCATTTTTTGGCCCCAGGTTTTTTACCTGTAGTAAATTTATATTTCCCCTGGGCGTACAGGTACATGACACCTGCCCAGTATCCATCGGGCTTTCCCGTCTTTGTCATATTCCTGAATAAATGTCAAGGTCAGATAAAAAGGGAAATATATACAATGAGAATAGCAGAGAAACGTAATGGAGTAGGGAATATAGGTAGTGCTTTAGCTTATTTTGAACATTCATGAATAGCCTTTGCATTAAATTAAAAAAGACTGCCTACGGATGACACTCATTTGAAAGTATGAAAATCAGGTACTTTAGTAGGTATGTTTAAAGTATATAGTAGCTAACTATAAATATAACCTATAAGGATAATAACACCTGCTTGGATAACCAAAATCACGAGGAATCAGCGTTTGAGGAACGTTCACGGAGCGCTCCTCTGTTACCTTGGTAGCTTGTGAAAATTGGCCAACCAAAACAAGTATTTCTTGACAAAATTACAAAGACATGATTGAACTTTAAGACTGGCTAACAATTTCAACAAGTTAAATTAAGGAACAATTATAAAGATAAGTTTTGTGAAGTACCTTTACTGAGTTGACGAAGTCGTTGCATTCTGCTGATGTACGGATGTAATGTTTTACACAGTAGATTACATGCAAAAGGGGCTGGTTGTTTGTTTAATTTCTTCTGGAATGGTTTGTTTTTTTCCCTTTTTTTTTTATTTATATTTATAGATAGGGTTTTTTTTTGGGGGGGGGTAGTGGGGGGGGGTTGGTGTTGGTTGTTGGTTTTTGTTGTATATGTTTTTTTTTTGGGTGGGTTTGGCTTCTCTCTTCAGGGGGGGGGGGGGGGCCCGTGACAACTAACCTTCCAAACATCAGATAGGTGTGTGGGAGCATGTGCTGAGAGAGACACCCTGGACCATCACATCCTCACACAAGGGGCAGCCATTTAGCAAGCCTGACACATTGAGAGGCAAACAGACAGCCGTTGTCGGCAGGATTCGAACCTGCGCGGGGAGACCCCAATGGATTTCTAGTCCATCGCCTTGACCACTCGGCCACGACAACCATGCACCTGGTTCTATTATGCCCTAGCAAAAGCTTGACATCACGATTGTGTCCAGATAAGACGACAAGTCCTGAGAATGGAAAAGGCCTGAGAAATGTTGCTACAGACATGGCTGTAATTCTGTCCCTAAGTGCTTCATTGAAAGTTTGACATGTCGCACAAATGACCACAGCAAGATTTTCACTCTACATTTAAGCTCCAACACCAATGGGCTAATGAAACAATAGAATGACAAAAAATGGATTTGTACACTCTCTAATCCGCCCACCAAGGTGGACATGTTGGGCCTGTGGCGGTCCAGTTCCTGCACATTGTCTCTTGCCAAGGGCAGTGAGCCCTGACAGCCCTAAAAATCTGTCAGATCAACCACCCATATGGCCCTGATCTGGTTTGGCTAGAGGTTTCTCACACCCATCCATCAGGTTTTTGAAGAAACTCCCACCGAAGGAAGGCACAACAGGCCAGGTGGACTTTTGGTTCCCAGAGCAGTCATCGCTTGCAGAAGCACAATAAGTAGCCCCAGCAGGCGATGTTTGACATGACCGAAGCCGAATGCTCCTCTTGACCAGACTAAAATGCTGGCATTGTCAAATGTCACCATAGATGCCTCTTATTAAGGGCTTTTAGAAGGGATACTTGCCCACTACCATAGGTTTTTGAGAAATTGTGAAAGATGAACGCATTTGTTGGCTTTAACAAGCTTGCAAAGATGAGCGAGCAGAATCCTTCTGAGAATCTAACTGTGAGCTGTGAAAGCTGAATGGTCAAAGCTGGTGGAGCAGAGGGCACTGGGCCAAAGCTGAGTGTCACGTGCATGCTGCTGAGAAAGCGCTTTTGGAGAGGACTCTGAGAGACTGGCTATGACTATGAGGGAACTTTTAGGAGAGTCCAGTGATGATAGGCTGAAAAAGTAATTCAGTCCAAAAACACAGTGTACATATAAAGGCAGAAGAGTCCCATGCGATGGCCGGGAATCGAACCCGGGTCAACTGCTTGGAAGGCAGCTATGCTTGCCACTATACCACCATCGCCACAAAAGCCAGCAAAATGGCCCCTAACCGTCAACTTCAATTCCTGTGAAAATGTGTAGGATTGGTGGGGAAGACAAATAAAGACTACGCATCCAATTAACTGAATTTGAGCATGATCATGATTTTCCCTCAGGGACAAATGAAAAGGAAACAAAGCCATGTACAATAGTGAAAATCCAGCAAAATGGCCCCTAACCGTCAACTTCAATTCCTGTGAAAATGTGTAGGATTGGTGGGGAAGACAAATAAAGACTACGCATCCAATTAAGTGAATTTGAGCATGATCATGATTTTCCCTCAGGGACAAATGAAAAGGAAACAAAGCCATGTACAATAGTGAAGCAGGCTCCAAAATGAGTGGTTATGTGGGAAATAAAAAAAGAAAACGCTGACTGCTGTTTGTCAAATGTAGATGATGAATTGATTATCAGCTAATGTCTATAGTAAAGCATCCATTTGTGGAGTGAGCTGGTCTTAAGATTGAGTTGTGTTTTCACACAACACATGAGCAATGGTTTGAGACAAGCAATTGCTGCTGCCCATCAACACTTGTATTGACATTGATGGGGTTTCAAGGCTGCTTCCAAACATCAGGTAGGTGTGTGAGAGCATGTGCTGAGAGAGACACCCTGGACCATCACATCCTCACACAAGGGGCAGCCATTTAGCAAGCCTGACACATTGAGAGGCAAACAGACAGCCGTTGTCGGCAGGATTCGAACCTGCGCGGGGAGACCCCAATGGATTTCTAGTCCATCGCCTTGACCACTCGGCCACGACAACCATGCACCTGGTTCTATTATGCCCTAGCAAAAGCTTGACATCACGATTGTGTCCAGATAAGACGACAAGTCCTGAGAATGGAAAAGGCCTGAGAAATGTTGCTACAGACATGGCTGTAATTCTGTCCCTAAGTGCTTCATTGAAAGTTTGACATGTCGCACAAATGACCACAGCAAGATTTTCACTCTACATTTAAGCTCCAACACCAATGGGCTAATGAAACAATAGAATGACAAAAAATGGATTTGTACACTCTCTAATCCGCCCACCAAGGTGGACATGTTGGGCCTGTGGCGGTCCAGTTCCTGCACATTGTCTCTTGCCAAGGGCAGTGAGCCCTGACAGCCCTAAAAATCTGTCAGATCAACCACCCATATGGCCCTGATCTGGTTTGGCTAGAGGTTTCTCACACCCATCCATCAGGTTTTTGAAGAAACTCCCACCGAAGGAAGGCACAACAGGCCAGGTGGACTTTTGGTTCCCAGAGCAGTCATCGCTTGCAGAAGCACAATAAGTAGCCCCAGCAGGCGATGTTTGACATGACCGAAGCCGAATGCTCCTCTTGACCAGACTAAAATGCTGGCATTGTCAAATGTCACCATAGATGCCTCTTATTAAGGGCTTTTAGAAGGGATACTTGCCCACTACCATAGGTTTTTGAGAAATTGTGAAAGATGAACGCATTTGTTGGCTTTAACAAGCTTGCAAAGATGAGCGAGCAGAATCCTTCTGAGAATCTAACTGTGAGCTGTGAAAGCTGAATGGTCAAAGCTGGTGGAGCAGAGGGCACTGGGCCAAAGCTGAGTGTCACGTGCATGCTGCTGAGAAAGCGCTTTTGGAGAGGACTCTGAGAGACTGGCTATGACTATGAGGGAACTTTTAGGAGAGTCCAGTGATGATAGGCTGAAAAAGTAATTCAGTCCAAAAACACAGTGTACATATAAAGGCAGAAGAGTTCCATGCGATGGCCGGGAATCGAACCCGGGTCAACTGCTTGGAAGGCAGCTATGCTTGCCACTATACCACCATCGCCACAAAAGCCAGCAAAATGGCCCCTAACCGTCAACTTCAATTCCTGTGAAAATGTGTAGGATTGGTGGGGAAGACAAATAAAGACTACGCATCCAATTAAGTGAATTTGAGCATGATCATGATTTTCCCTCAGGGACAAATGAAAAGGAAACAAAGCCATGTACAATAGTGAAAATCCAGCAAAATGGCCCCTAACCGTCAACTTCAATTCCTGTGAAAATGTGTAGGATTGGTGGGGAAGACAAATAAAGACTACGCATCCAATTAAGTGAATTTGAGCATGATCATGATTTTCCCTCAGGGACAAATGAAAAGGAAACAAAGCATGTACAATAGTGAAAATCAGCAAAATGGCCCCTAACGTCAATTAATTCCTGTGAAATTGTAGATTGGTGGGGAAGACAAATAAAGATGCATCCAATTAAGTGAATTTGAGATGATCATGATTTTCAGGGACAAATGAAAAGGAAACAAAGATGTACAATAGTGAATCAGAATGGCCCCTAACGTCTTAATTCCTGTGATGTGTAGGTTGGTGGGGAAGAAATAAAGACTAGCATCCAATTAAGTGAATTTGAGCATGATCATGATTTTCCCTCAGGGACAAATGAAAAGGAAACAAAGCCATGTACAATAGTGAAGCAGGCTCCAAAATGAGTGGTTATGTGGGAAATAAAAAAAGAAAACGCTGACTGCTGTTTGTCAAATGTAGATGATGAATTGATTATCAGCTAATGTCTATAGTAAAGCATCCATTTGTGGAGTGAGCTGGTCTTAAGATTGAGTTGTGTTTTCACACAACACATGAGCAATGGTTTGAGACAAGCAATTGCTGCTGCCCATCAACACTTGTATTGACATTGATGGGGTTTCAAGGCTGCTTCCAAACATCAGGTAGGTGTGTGAGAGCATGTGCTGAGAGAGACACCCTGGACCATCACATCCTCACACAAGGGGCAGCCATTTAGCAAGCCTGACACATTGAGAGGCAAACAGACAGCCGTTGTCGGCAGGATTCGAACCTGCGCGGGGAGACCCCAATGGATTTCTAGTCCATCGCCTTGACCACTCGGCCACGACAACCATGCACCTGGTTCTATTATGCCCTAGCAAAAGCTTCACATCACGATTGTGTCCAGATAAGACGACAAGTCCTGAGAATGGAAAAGGCCTGAGAAATGTTGCTACAGACATGGCTGTAATTCTGTCCCTAAGTGCTTCATTGAAAGTTTGACATGTCGCACAAATGAACACAGCAAGATTTTCACTCTACATTTAAGCTCCAACACCAATGGGCTAATGAAACAATAGAATGACAAAAAATGGATTTGTACACTCTCTAATCCGCCCACCAAGGTGGACATGTTGGGCCTGTGGCGGTCCAGTTCCTGCACATTGTCTCTTGCCAAGGGCAGTGAGCCCTGACAGCCCTAAAAATCTGTCAGATCAACCACCCATATGGCCCTGATCTGGTTTCGCTAGAGGTTTCTCACACCCATCCATCAGGTTTTTGAAGAAACTCCCACCGAAGGAAGGCACAACAGGCCAGGTGGACTTTTGGTTCCCAGAGCAGTCATCGCTTGCAGAAGCACAATAAGTAGCCCCAGCAGGCGATGTTTGACATGACCGAAGCCGAATGCTCCTCTTGACCAGACTAAAATGCTGGCATTGTCAAATGTCACCATAGATGCCTCTTATTAAGGGCTTTTAGAAGGGATACTTGCCCACTACCATAGGTTTTTGAGAAATTGTGAAAGATGAACGCATTTGTTGGCTTTAACAAGCTTGCAAAGATGAGCGAGCAGAATCCTTCTGAGAATCTAACTGTGAGCTGTGAAAGCTGAATGGTCAAAGCTGGTGGAGCAGAGGGCACTGGGCCAAAGCTGAGTGTCACGTGCATGCTGCTGAGAAAGCGCTTTTGGAGAGGACTCTGAGAGACTGGCTATGACTATGAGGGAACTTTTAGGAGAGTCCAGTGATGATAGGCTGAAAAAGTAATTCAGTCCAAAAACACAGTGTACATATAAAGGCAGAAGAGTCCCATGCGATGGCCGGGAATCGAACCCGGGTCAACTGCTTGGAAGGCAGCTATGCTTGCCACTATACCACCATCGCCACAAAAGCCAGCAAAATGGCCCCTAACCGTCAACTTCAATTCCTGTGAAAATGTGTAGGATTGGTGGGGAAGACAAATAAAGACTACGCATCCAATTAAGTGAATTTGAGCATGATCATGATTTTCCCTCAGGGACAAATGAAAAGGAAACAAAGCCATGTACAATAGTGAAAATCCAGCAAAATGGCCCCTAACCGTCAACTTCAATTCCTGTGAAAATGTGTAGGATTGGTGGGGAAGACAAATAAAGACTCGCATCCAATTAAGTGAATTTGGCATGATCTGATCCCTAGAAATGAAAAGAAACAACAGTAGTGAAAATAAAAAGAAAAAAAAAAATCCCTCAGGGACAAATGAAAAGGAAACAAAGCCATGTACAATAGTGAAGCAGGCTCCAAAATGAGTGGTTATGTGGGAAATAAAAAAAGAAAACGCTGACTGCTGTTTGTCAAATGTAGATGATGAATTGATTATCAGCTAATGTCTATAGTAAAGCATCCATTTGTGGAGTGAGCTGGTCTTAAGATTGAGTTGTGTTTTCACACAACACATGAGCAATGGTTTGAGACAAGCAATTGCTGCTGCCCATCAACACTTGTATTGACATTGATGGGGTTTCAAGGCTGCTTCCAAACATCAGGTAGGTGTGTGAGAGCATGTGCTGAGAGAGACACCCTGGACCATCACATCCTCACACAAGGGGCAGCCATTTAGCAAGCCTGACACATTGAGAGGCAAACAGACAGCCGTTGTCGGCAGGATTCGAACCTGCGCGGGGAGACCCCAATGGATTTCTAGTCCATCGCCTTGACCACTCGGCCACGACAACCATGCACCTGGTTCTATTATGCCCTAGCAAAAGCTTCACATCACGATTGTGTCCAGATAAGACGACAAGTCCTGAGAATGGAAAAGGCCTGAGAAATGTTGCTACAGACATGGCTGTAATTCTGTCCCTAAGTGCTTCATTGAAAGTTTGACATGTCGCACAAATGAACACAGCAAGATTTTCACTCTACATTTAAGCTCCAACACCAATGGGCTAATGAAACAATAGAATGACAAAAAATGGATTTGTACACTCTCTAATCCGCCCACCAAGGTGGACATGTTGGGCCTGTGGCGGTCCAGTTCCTGCACATTGTCTCTTGCCAAGGGCAGTGAGCCCTGACAGCCCTAAAAATCTGTCAGATCAACCACCCATATGGCCCTGATCTGGTTTCGCTAGAGGTTTCTCACACCCATCCATCAGGTTTTTGAAGAAACTCCCACCGAAGGAAGGCACAACAGGCCAGGTGGACTTTTGGTTCCCAGAGCAGTCATCGCTTGCAGAAGCACAATAAGTAGCCCCAGCAGGCGATGTTTGACATGACCGAAGCCGAATGCTCCTCTTGACCAGACTAAAATGCTGGCATTGTCAAATGTCACCATAGATGCCTCTTATTAAGGGCTTTTAGAAGGGATACTTGCCCACTACCATAGGTTTTTGAGAAATTGTGAAAGATGAACGCATTTGTTGGCTTTAACAAGCTTGCAAAGATGAGCGAGCAGAATCCTTCTGAGAATCTAACTGTGAGCTGTGAAAGCTGAATGGTCAAAGCTGGTGGAGCAGAGGGCACTGGGCCAAAGCTGAGTGTCACGTGCATGCTGCTGAGAAAGCGCTTTTGGAGAGGACTCTGAGAGACTGGCTATGACTATGAGGGAACTTTTAGGAGAGTCCAGTGATGATAGGCTGAAAAAGTAATTCAGTCCAAAAACACAGTGTACATATAAAGGCAGAAGAGTCCCATGCGATGGCCGGGAATCGAACCCGGGTCAACTGCTTGGAAGGCAGCTATGCTTGCCACTATACCACCATCGCCACAAAAGCCAGCAAAATGGCCCCTAACCGTCAACTTCAATTCCTGTGAAAATGTGTAGGATTGGTGGGGAAGACAAATAAAGACTACGCATCCAATTAAGTGAATTTGAGCATGATCATGATTTTCCCTCAGGGACAAATGAAAAGGAAACAAAGCCATGTACAATAGTGAAAATCCAGCAAAATGGCCCCTAACCGTCAACTTCAATTCCTGTGAAAATGTGTAGGATTGGTGGGGAAGACAAATAAAGACTACGCATCCAATTAAGTGAATTTGAGCATGATCATGATTTTCCCTCAGGGACAAATGAAAAGGAAACAAAGCCATGTACAATAGTGAAAATCCAGCAAAATGGCCCCTAACCGTCAACTTCAATTCCTGTGAAAATGTGTAGGATTGGTGGGGAAGACAAATAAAGACTACGCATCCAATTAAGTGAATTTGAGCATGATCATGATTTTCCCTCAGGGACAAATGAAAAGGAAACAAAGCCATGTACAATAGTGAAGCAGGCTCCAAAATGAGTGGTTATGTGGGAAATAAAAAAAGAAAACGCTGACTGCTGTTTGTCAAATGTAGATGATGAATTGATTATCAGCTAATGTCTATAGTAAAGCATCCATTTGTGGAGTGAGCTGGTCTTAAGATTGAGTTGTGTTTTCACACAACACATGAGCAATGGTTTGAGACAAGCAATTGCTGCTGCCCATCAACACTTGTATTGACATTGATGGGGTTTCAAGGCTGCTTCCAAACATCAGGTAGGTGTGTGAGAGCATGTGCTGAGAGAGACACCCTGGACCATCACATCCTCACACAAGGGGCAGCCATTTAGCAAGCCTGACACATTGAGAGGCAAACAGACAGCCGTTGTCGGCAGGATTCGAACCTGCGCGGGGAGACCCCAATGGATTTCTAGTCCATCGCCTTGACCACTCGGCCACGACAACCATGCACCTGGTTCTATTATGCCCTAGCAAAAGCTTCACATCACGATTGTGTCCAGATAAGACGACAAGTCCTGAGAATGGAAAAGGCCTGAGAAATGTTGCTACAGACATGGCTGTAATTCTGTCCCTAAGTGCTTCATTGAAAGTTTGACATGTCGCACAAATGAACACAGCAAGATTTTCACTCTACATTTAAGCTCCAACACCAATGGGCTAATGAAACAATAGAATGACAAAAAATGGATTTGTACACTCTCTAATCCGCCCACCAAGGTGGACATGTTGGGCCTGTGGCGGTCCAGTTCCTGCACATTGTCTCTTGCCAAGGGCAGTGAGCCCTGACAGCCCTAAAAATCTGTCAGATCAACCACCCATATGGCCCTGATCTGGTTTGGCTAGAGGTTTCTCACACCCATCCATCAGGTTTTTGAAGAAACTCCCACCGAAGGAAGGCACAACAGGCCAGGTGGACTTTTGGTTCCCAGAGCAGTCATCGCTTGCAGAAGCACAATAAGTAGCCCCAGCAGGCGATGTTTGACATGACCGAAGCCGAATGCTCCTCTTGACCAGACTAAAATGCTGGCATTGTCAAATGTCACCATAGATGCCTCTTATTAAGGGCTTTTAGAAGGGATACTTGCCCACTACCATAGGTTTTTGAGAAATTGTGAAAGATGAACGCATTTGTTGGCTTTAACAAGCTTGCAAAGATGAGCGAGCAGAATCCTTCTGAGAATCTAACTGTGAGCTGTGAAAGCTGAATGGTCAAAGCTGGTGGAGCAGAGGGCACTGGGCCAAAGCTGAGTGTCACGTGCATGCTGCTGAGAAAGCGCTTTTGGAGAGGACTCTGAGAGACTGGCTATGACTATGAGGGAACTTTTAGGAGAGTCCAGTGATGATAGGCTGAAAAAGTAATTCAGTCCAAAAACACAGTGTACATATAAAGGCAGAAAAGTCCCATGCGATGGCCGGGAATCGAACCCGGGTCAACTGCTTGGAAGGCAGCTATGCTTGCCACTATACCACCATCGCCACAAAAGCCAGCAAAATGGCCCCTAAGCGTCAAGTTCAATTCCTGTGAAAATGTGTAGGATTGGTGGGGAAGACAAATAAAGACTACGCATCCAATTAAGTGAATTTGAGCATGATCATGA
The DNA here is from genome assembly GCA_023101725.1 of Atherinomorus stipes. Taxonomy (NCBI): domain Eukaryota; kingdom Metazoa; phylum Chordata; class Actinopteri; order Atheriniformes; family Atherinidae; genus Atherinomorus; species Atherinomorus stipes. Next base: position 27,876 of record JALJCO010007502.1, read on the forward strand.
TTTTCCCTCAGGGACAAATGAAAAGGAAACAAAGCCATGTACAATAGTGAAGCAGGCTCCAAAATGAGTGGTTATGTGGGAAATAAAAAAAGAAAACGCTGACTGCTGTTTGTCAAATGTAGATGATGAATTGATTATCAGCTAATGTCTATAGTAAAGCATCCATTTGTGGAGTGAGCTTGTCTTAAGATTGAGTTGTGTTTTCACACAACACATGAGCAATGGTTTGAGACAAGCAATTGCTGCTGCCCATCAACACTTGTATTGACATTGATGGGGTTTCAAGGCTGCTTCCAAACATCAGGTAGGTGTGTGAGAGCATGTGCTGAGAGAGACACCCTGGACCATCACATCCTCACACAAGGGGCAGCCATTTAGCAAGCCTGACACATTGAGAGGCAAACAGACAGCCGTTGTCGGCAGGATTCGAACCTGCGCGGGGAGACCCCAATGGATTTCTAGTCCATCGCCTTGACCACTCGGCCACGACAACCATGCATCTGGTTCTATTATGCCCTAGCAAAAGCTTCACATCACGATTGTGTCCAGATAAGACGACAAGTCCTGAGAATGGAAAAGGCCTGAGAAATGTTGCTACAGACATGGCTGTAATTCTGTCCCTAAGTGCTTCATTGAAAGTTTGACATGTCGCACAAATGAACACAGCAAGATTTTCACTCTACATTTAAGCTCCAACACCAATGGGCTAATGAAACAATAGAATGACAAAAAATGGATATGTACACTCTCTAATCCGCCCACCAAGGTGGACATGTTGGGCCTGTGGCGGTCCAGTTCCTGCACATTGTCTCTTGCCAAGGGCAGTGAGCCCTGACAGCCCTAAAAATCTGTCAGATCAACCACCCATATGGCCCTGATCTGGTTTGGCTAGAGGTTTCTCACACCCATCCATCAGGTTTTTGAAGAAACTCCCACCGAAGGAAGGCACAACAGGCCAGGTGGACTTTTGGTTCCCAGAGCAGTCATCGCTTGCAGAAGCACAATAAGTAGCCCCAGCAGGCGATGTTTGACATGACCGAAGCCGAATGCTCCTCTTGACCAGACTAAAATGCTGGCATTGTCAAATGTCACCATAGATGCCTCTTATTAAGGGCTTTTAGAAGGGATACTTGCCCACTACCATAGGTTTTTGAGAAATTGTGAAAGATGAACGCATTTGTTGGCTTTAACAAGCTTGCAAAGATGAGCGAGCAGAATCCTTCTGAGAATCTAACTGTGAGCTGTGAAAGCTGAATGGTCAAAGCTGGTGGAGCAGAGGGCACTGGGCCAAAGCTGAGTGTCACGTGCATGCTGCTGAGAAAGCGCTTTTGGAGAGGACTCTGAGAGACTGGCTATGACTATGAGGGAACTTTTAGGAGAGTCCAGTGATGATAGGCTGAAAAAGTAATTCAGTCCAAAAACACAGTGTACATATAAAGGCAGAAGAGTCCCATGCGATGGCCGGGAATCGAACCCGGGTCAACTGCTTGGAAGGCAGCTATGCTTGCCACTATACCACCATCGCCACAAAAGCCAGCAAAATGGCCCCTAAGCGTCAAGTTCAATTCCTGTGAAAATGTGTAGGATTGGTGGGGAAGACAAATAAAGACTACGCATCCAATTAAGTGAATTTGAGCATGATCATGATTTTCCCTCAGGGACAAATGAAAAGGAAACAAAGCCATGTACAATAGTGAAGCAGGCTCTAAAATGAGTGGTTATGTGGGAAATAAAAGAAGAAAGCGCTGACTGCTGTTTGTCAAATGTAGATGATGAATTGATTATCAGCTAATGTCTATAGTAAAGCATCCATTTGTGGAGTGAGCTGGTCTTAAGATTGAGTTGTGTTTTCACACAACACATGAGCAATGGTTTGAGACAAGCAATTGCTGCTGCCCATCAACACTTGTATTGACATTGATGGGGTTTTTCAAGGCTGCTTCCAAACATCAGGTAGGTGTGTGAGAGCATGTGCTGAGAGAGACACCCTGGACCATCACATCCTCACACAAGGGGCAGCCATTTAGCAAGCCTTACACATTGAGAGGCAAACAGACAGCCGTTGTCGGCAGGATTCGAACCTGCGCGGGGAGACCCCAATGGATTTCTAGTCCATCGCCTTGACCACTCGGCCACGACAACCATGCAGCTGGTCCTATTATGCCCTAGCAAAAGCTTCACATCACGATTGTGTCCAGATAAGACGACAAGTCCTGAGAATGGAAAAGGCCTGAGAAATGTTGCTACAGACATGGCTGTAATTCTGTCCCTAAGTGCTTCATTGAAAGTTTGACATGTCGCACAAATGAACACAGCAAGATTTTCACTCTACATTTAAGCTCCAACACCAATGGGCTAATGAAACAATAGAATGACAAAAAATGGATTTGTACACTCTCTAATCCGCCCACCAAGGTGGACATGTTGGGCCTGTGGCGGTCCAGTTCCTGCACATTGTCTCTTGCCAAGGGCAGTGAGCCCTGACAGCCCTAAAAATCTGTCAGATCAACCACCCATATGGCCCTGATCTGGTTTGGCTAGAGGTTTCTCACACCCATCCATCAGGTTTTTGAAGAAACTCCCACCGAAGGAAGGCACAACAGGCCAGGTGGACTTTTGGTTCCCAGAGCAGTCATCGCTTGCAGAAGCACAATAAGTAGCCCCAGCAGGCGATGTTTGACATGACCGAAGCCGAATGCTCCTCTTGACCAGACTAAAATGCTGGCATTGTCAAATGTCACCATAGATGCCTCTTATTAAGGGCTTTTAGAAGGGATACTTGCCCACTACCATAGGTTTTTGAGAAATTGTGAAAGATGAACGCATTTGTTGGCTTTAACAAGCTTGCAAAGATGAGCGAGCAGAATCCTTCTGAGAATCTAACTGTGAGCTGTGAAAGCTGAATGGTCAAAGCTGGTGGAGCAGAGGGCACTGGGCCAAAGCTGAGTGTCACGTGCATGCTGCTGAGAAAGCGCTTTTGGAGAGGACTCTGAGAGACTGGCTATGACTATGAGGGAACTTTTAGGAGAGTCCAGTGATGATAGGCTGAAAAAGTAATTCAGTCCAAAAACACAGTGTACATATAAAGGCAGAAGAGTCCCATGCGATGGCCGGGAATCGAACCCGGGTCAACTGCTTGGAAGGCAGCTATGCTTGCCACTATACCACCATCGCCACAAAAGCCAGCAAAATGGCCCCTAAGCGTCAAGTTCAATTCCTGTGAAAATGTGTAGGATTGGTGGGGAAGACAAATAAAGACTACGCATCCAATTAAGTGAATTTGAGCATGATCATGATTTTCCCTCAGGGACAAATGAAAAGGAAACAAAGCCATGTACAATAGTGAAGCAGGCTCTAAAATGAGTGGTTATGTGGGAAATAAAACAAGAACAACGCTGACTGCTGTTTGTCAAATGTAGATGATGAATTGATTATCAGCTAATGTCTATAGTAAAGCATCCATTTGTGGAGTGAGCTGGTCTTAAGATTGAGTTGTGTTTTCACACAACACATGAGCAATGGTTTGAGACAAGCAATTGCTGCTGCCCATCAACACTTGTATTGACATTGATGGGGTTTCAAGGCTGCTTCCAAACATCAGGTAGGTGTGTGAGAGCATGTGCTGAGAGAGACACCCTGGACCATCACATCCTCACACAAGGGGCAGCCATTTAGCAAGCCTGACACATTGAGAGGCAAACAGACAGCCGTTGTCGGCAGGATTCGAACCTGCGCGGGGAGACCCCAATGGATTTCTAGTCCATCGCCTTGACCACTCGGCCACGACAACCATGCACCTGGTTCTATTATGCCCTAGCAAAAGCTTCACATCACGATTGTGTCCAGATAAGACGACAAGTCCTGAGAATGGAAAAGGCCTGAGAAATGTTGCTACAGACATGGCTGTAATTCTGTCCCTAAGTGCTTCATTGAAAGTTTGACATGTCGCACAAATGAACACAGCAAGATTTTCACTCTACATTTAAGCTCCAACACCAATGGGCTAATGAAACAATAGAATGACAAAAAATGGATTTGTACACTCTCTAATCCGCCCACCAAGGTGGACATGTTGGGCCTGTGGCGGTCCAGTTCCTGCACATTGTCTCTTGCCAAGGGCAGTGAGCCCTGACAGCCCTAAAAATCTGTCAGATCAACCACCCATATGGCCCTGATCTGGTTTCGCTAGAGGTTTCTCACACCCATCCATCAGGTTTTTGAAGAAACTCCCACCGAAGGAAGGCACAACAGGCCAGGTGGACTTTTGGTTCCCAGAGCAGTCATCGCTTGCAGAAGCACAATAAGTAGCCCCAGCAGGCGATGTTTGACATGACCGAAGCCGAATGCTCCTCTTGACCAGACTAAAATGCTGGCATTGTCAAATGTCACCATAGATGCCTCTTATTAAGGGCTTTTAGAAGGGATACTTGCCCACTACCATAGGTTTTTGAGAAATTGTGAAAGATGAACGCATTTGTTGGCTTTAACAAGCTTGCAAAGATGAGCGAGCAGAATCCTTCTGAGAATCTAACTGTGAGCTGTGAAAGCTGAATGGTCAAAGCTGGTGGAGCAGAGGGCACTGGGCCAAAGCTGAGTGTCACGTGCATGCTGCTGAGAAAGCGCTTTTGGAGAGGACTCTGAGAGACTGGCTATGACTATGAGGGAACTTTTAGGAGAGTCCAGTGATGATAGGCTGAAAAAGTAATTCAGTCCAAAAACACAGTGTACATATAAAGGCAGAAGAGTCCCATGCGATGGCCGGGAATCGAACCCGGGTCAACTGCTTGGAAGGCAGCTATGCTTGCCACTATACCACCATCGCCACAAAAGCCAGCAAAATGGCCCCTAACCGTCAACTTCAATTCCTGTGAAAATGTGTAGGATTGGTGGGGAAGACAAATAAAGACTACGCATCCAATTAAGTGAATTTGAGCATGATCATGATTTTCCCTCAGGGACAAATGAAAAGGAAACAAAGCCATGTACAATAGTGAAAATCCAGCAAAATGGCCCCTAACCGTCAACTTCAATTCCTGTGAAAATGTGTGGATTGTGGGAAGAAAATAAAGACTACGTATCCAATTAAGTGAATTTAGCATGATCATGATTTTCCCTCAGGGACAAATGAAAAGGAACAAACATGTACAATAGTGAAAATCCAGCAAAATGGCCCCTAACCGTCAACTTCAATTCCTGTGAAAATGTGTAGGATTGGTGGGGAAGACAAATAAAGACTACGCATCCAATTAAGTGAATTTGAGCATGATCATGATTTTCCCTCAGGGACAAATGAAAAGGAAACAAAGCCATGTACAATAGTGAAGCAGGCTCCAAAATGAGTGGTTATGTGGGAAATAAAAGAAAACGCTGACTGCTGTTTGTCAAATGTAGATGATGAATTGATTATCAGCTAATGTCTATAGTAAAGCATCCATTTGTGGAGTGAGCTGGTCTTAAGATTGAGTTGTGTTTTCACACAACACATGAGCAATGGTTTGAGACAAGCAATTGCTGCTGCCCATCAACACTTGTATTGACATTGATGGGGTTTCAAGGCTGCTTCCAAACATCAGGTAGGTGTGTAGGAGCATGTGCTGAGAGAGACACCCTGGACCATCACATCCTCACACAAGGGGCAGCCATTTAGCAAGCCTGACACATTGAGAGGCAAACAGACAGCCGTTGTCGGCAGGATTCGAACCTGCGCGGGGAGACCCCAATGGATTTCTAGTCCATCGCCTTGACCACTCGGCCACGACAACCATGCACCTGGTCCTATTATGCCCTAGCAAAAGCTTCACATCACGATTGTGTCCAGATAAGACGACAAGTCCTGAGAATGGAAAAGGCCTGAGAAATGTTGCTACAGACATGGCTGTAATTCTGTCCCTAAGTGCTTCATTGAAAGTTTGACATGTCGCACAAATGAACACAGCAAGATTTTCACTCTACATTTAAGCTCCAACACCAATGGGCTAATGAAACAATAGAATGACAAAAAATGGATTTGTACACTCTCTAATCCGCCCACCAAGGTGGACATGTTGGGCCTGTGGCGGTCCAGTTCCTGCACATTGTCTCTTGCCAAGGGCAGTGAGCCCTGACAGCCCTAAAAATCTGTCAGATCAACCACCCATATGGCCCTGATCTGGTTTCGCTAGAGGTTTCTCACACCCATCCATCAGGTTTTTGAAGAAACTCCCACCGAAGGAAGGCACAACAGGCCAGGTGGACTTTTGGTTCCCAGAGCAGTCATCGCTTGCAGAAGCACAATAAGTAGCCCCAGCAGGCGATGTTTGACATGACCGAAGCCGAATGCTCCTCTTGACCAGACTAAAATGCTGGCATTGTCAAATGTCACCATAGATGCCTCTTATTAAGGGCTTTTAGAAGGGATACTTGCCCACTACCATAGGTTTTTGAGAAATTGTGAAAGATGAACGCATTTGTTGGCTTTAACAAGCTTGCAAAGATGAGCGAGCAGAATCCTTCCAAGAATCTAACTGTGAGCTGTGAAAGCTGAATGGTCAAAGCTGGTGGAGCAGAGGGAACTGGGCCAAAGCTGAGTGTCACGTGCATGCTGCTGAAAAAGCGCTTTTGGAGAGGACTCTGAGAGACTGGCTATGACTATGAGGGAACTTTTAGGAGAGTCCAGTGATGATAGGCTGAAAAAGTAATTCAGTCCAAAAACACAGTGTACATATAAAGGCAGAAGAGTCCCATGCGATGGCCGGGAATCGAACCCGGGTCAACTGCTTGGAAGGCAGCTATGCTTGCCACTATACCACCATCGCCACAAAAGCCAGCAAAATGGCCCCTAACCGTCAACTTCAATTCCTGTGAAAATGTGTAGGATTGGTGGGGAAGACAAATAAAGACTACGCATCCAATTAAGTGAATTTGAGCATGATCATGATTTTCCCTCAGGGACAAATGAAAAGGAAACAAAGCCATGTACAATAGTGAAGCAGGCTCCAAAATGAGTGGTTATGTGGGAAATAAAAGAAAACGCTGACTGCTGTTTGTCAAATGTAGATGATGAATTGATTATCAGCTAATGTCTATAGTAAAGCATCCATTTGTGGAGTGAGCTGGTCTCAAGATTGAGTTGTGTTTTCACACAACACATGAGCAATGGTTTGAGACAAGCAATTGCTGCTGCCCATCAACACTTGTATTGACATTGATGGGGTTTCAAGGATGCTTCCAAACATCAGGTAGGTGTGTAGGAGCATGTGCTGAGAGAGACACCCTGGACCATCACATCCTCACACAAGGGGCAGCCATTTAGCAAGCCTGACACATTGAGAGGCAAACAGACAGCCGTTGTCGGCAGGATTCGAACCTGCGCGGGGAGACCCCAATGGATTTCTAGTCCATCGCCTTGACCACTCGGCCACGACAACCATGCACCTGCTTCTATTATGCCCTAGCAAAAGCTTCACATCACGATTGTGTCCAGATAAGACGACAAGTCCTGAGAACGGAAAAGGCCTGAGAAATGTTGCTACAGACATGGCTGTAATTCTGTCCCTAAGTGCTTCATTGAAAGTTTGACATGTCGCACAAATGAACACAGCAAGATTTTCACTCTACATTTAAGCTCCAACACCAATGGGCTAATGAAACAATAGAATGACAAAAAATGGCTTTGTACACTCTCTAATCCGCCCACCAAGGTGGACATGTTGGGCCTGTGGCGGTCCAGTTCCTGCACATTGTCTCTTGCCAAGGGCAGTGAGCCCTGACAGCCCTAAAAATCTGTCAGATCAACCACCCATATGGCCCTGATCTGGTTTCGCTAGAGGTTTCTCACACCCATCCATCAGGTTTTTGAAGAAACTCCCACCGAAGGAAGGCACAACAGGCCAGGTGGACTTTTGGTTCCCAGAGCAGTCATCGCTTGCAGAAGCACAATAAGTAGCCCCAGCAGGCGATGTTTGACATGACCGAAGCCGAATGCTCCTCTTGACCAGACTAAAATGCTGGCATTGTCAAATGTCACCATAGATGCCTCTTATTAAGGGCTTTTAGAAGGGATACTTGCCCACTACCATAGGTTTTTGATAAATTGTGAAAGATGAACGCATTTGTTGGCTTTAACAAGCTTGCAAAGATGAGCGAGCAGAATCCTTCCAAGAATCTAACTGTAAGCTGTGAAAGCTGTATGGTCAAAGCTGGTGGAGCAGAGGGCACTGGGCCAAAGCTAAGTGTCACGTGCATGCTGCTGAGAAAGCGCTTTTGGAGAGGACTCTGAGAGACTGGCTATGACTATGGGGGAACCTTTAGGAGAGTCCAGTGATGACAGGCTGAAAAAGTAATTCAGTCCAAAAACACAGTGTACATATAAAGGCAGAAGAGTCCCATGCGATGGCCGGGAATCGAACCCGGGTCAACTGCTTGGAAGGCAGCTATGCTTGCCACTATACCACCATCGCCACAAAAGCCAGCAAAATGGCCCCTAAGCGTCAAGTTCAATTCCTGTGAAAATGTGTAGGATTGGTGGGGAAGACAAATAAAGACTACGCATCCAATTAACTGAATTTGAGCATGATCATGATTTTCCCTCAGGGACAAATGAAAAGGAAACAAAGCCATGTACAATAGTGAAGCAGGCTCTAAAATGAGTGGTTATGTGGGAAATAAAACAAGACAAAGCTGACTGCTGTTTGTCAAATGTGGATGATGAACTGATTATCAGCTAATGTATATAGTAAAGCATCCATTTGTGGAGTGAGCTGGTCTCAAGATTGAGTTGTGTTTTCACACAACACATGAGCAATGGTTTGAGACAAGCAATTGCTGCTGCCCATCAACACTTGTATTGACATTGATGGGGTTTCAAGGCTGCTCCAAACATCAGGTAGGTGTGTAGGAGCATGTGCTGAGAGAGACACCCTGGACCATCACATCCTCACACAAGGGGCAGCCATTGAGCAAGCCTGACACATTGAGAGGCAAACAGACAGCCGTTGTCGGCAGGATTCGAACCTGCGCGGGGAGACCCCAATGGATTTCTAGTCCATCGCCTTGACCACTCGGCCACGACAACCATGCACCTGCTTCTATTATGCCCTAGCAAAAGCTTCACATCACGATTGTGTCCAGATAAGACGACAAGTCCTGAGAACGGAAAAGGCCTGAGAAATGTTGCTACAGACATGGCTGTAATTCTGTCCCTAAGTGCTTCATTGAAAGTTTGACATGTCGCACAAATGAACACAGCAAGATTTTCACTCTACATTTAAGCTCCAACACCAATGGGCTAATGAAACAATAGAATGACAAAAAATGGCTTTGTACACTCTCTAATCCGCCCACCAAGGTGGACATGTTGGGCCTGTGGCGGTCCAGTTCCTGCACATTGTCTCTTGCCAAGGGCAGTGAGCCCTGACAGCCCTAAAAATCTGTCAGATCAACCACCCATATGGCCCTGATCTGGTTTCTCTAGAGGTTTCTCACACCCATCCATCAGGTTTTTGAAGAAACTCCCACCGAAGGAAGGCACAACAGGCCAGGTGGACTTTTGGTTCCCAGAGCAGTCATCGCTTGCAGAAGCACAATAAGTAGCCCCAGCAGGCGATGTTTAACATGACCGAAGCCGAATGCTCCTCTTGACCAGACTAAAATGCTGGCATTGTCAAATGTCACCATAGATGCCTCTTATTAAGAGCTTTTAGAAGGGAAACTTGCCCACTACCATAGGTTTTTGATAAATTGTGAAAGATGAACGCATTTGTTGGCTTTAACAAGCTTGCAAAGATGAGCGAGCAGAATCCTTCCAAGAATCTAACTGTAAGCTGTGAAAGCTGTATGGTCAAAGCTGGTGGAGCAGAGGGCACTGGGCCAAAGCTAAGTGTCACGTGCATGCTGCTGAGAAAGTGCTTTTGGAGAGGACTCTGAGAGACTGGCTATGACTATGAGGGAACTTTTAGGAGAGTCCAGTGATGATAGGCTGAAAAAGTAATTCAGTCCAAAAACACAGTGTACATATAAAGGCAGAAGAGTCCCATGCGATGGCCGGGAATCGAACCCGGGTCAACTGCTTGGAAGGCAGCTATGCTTGCCACTATACCACCATCGCCACAAAAGCCAGCAAAATGGCCCCTAAGCGTCAAGTTCAATTCCTGTGAAAATGTGTAGGATTGGTGGGGAAGACAAATAAAGACTACGCATCCAATTAAGTGAATTTGAGCATGATCATGATTTTCCCTCAGGGACAAATGAAAAGGAAACAAAGCCATGTACAATAGTGAAGCAGGCTCTAAAATGAGTGGTTATGTGGGAAATAAAACAAGACAAAGCTGACTGCTGTTTGTCAAATGTGGATGATGAACTGATTATCAGCTAATGTATATAGTAAAGCATCCATTTGTGGAGTGAGCTGGTCTCAAGATTGAGTTGTGTTTTCACACAACACATGAGCAATGGTTTGAGACAAGCAATTGCTGCTGCCCATCAACACTTGTATTGACATTGATGGGGTTTCAAGGCTGCTCCAAACATCAGGTAGGTGTGTAGGAGCATGTGCTGAGAGAGACACCCTGGACCATCACATCCTCACACAAGGGGCAGCCATTGAGCAAGCCTGACACATTGAGAGGCAAACAGACAGCCGTTGTCGGCAGGATTCGAACCTGCGCGGGGAGACCCCAATGGATTTCTAGTCCATCGCCTTGACCACTCGGCCACGACAACCATGCACCTGCTTCTATTATGCCCTAGCAAAAGCTTCACATCACGATTGTGTCCAGATAAGACGACAAGTCCTGAGAACGGAAAAGGCCTGAGAAATGTTGCTACAGACATGGCTGTAATTCTGTCCCTAAGTGCTTCATTGAAAGTTTGACATGTCGCACAAATGAACACAGCAAGATTTTCACTCTACATTTAAGCTCCAACACCAATGGGCTAATGAAACAATAGAATGACAAAAAATGGATTTGTACACTCTCTAATCCGCCCACCAAGGTGGACATGTTGGGCCTGTGGCGGTCCAGTTCCTGCACATTGTCTCTTGCCAAGGGCAGTGAGCCCTGACAGCCCTAAAAATCTGTCAGATCAACCACCCATATGGCCCTGATCTGGTTTCTCTAGAGGTTTCTCACACCCATCCATCAGGTTTTTGAAGAAACTCCCACCGAAGGAAGGCACAACAGGCCAGGTGGACTTTTGGTTCCCAGAGCAGTCATCGCTTGCAGAAGCACAATAAGTAGCCCCAGCAGGCGATGTTTAACATGACCGAAGCCGAATGCTCCTCTTGACCAGACTAAAATGCTGGCATTGTCAAATGTCACCATAGATGCCTCTTATTAAGAGCTTTTAGAAGGGAAACTTGCCCACTACCATAGGTTTTTGATAAATTGTGAAAGATGAACGCATTTGTTGGCTTTAACAAGCTTGCAAAGATGAGCGAGCAGAATCCTTCCAAGAATCTAACTGTGAGCTGTGAAAGCTGTATGGTCAAAGCTGGTGGAGCAGAGGGCACTGGGCCAAAGCTAAGTGTCACGTGCATGCTGCTGAGAAAGCGCTTTTGGAGAGGACTCTGAGAGACTGGCTATGACTATGAGGGAACTTTTAGGAGAGTCCAGTGATGATAGGCTGAAAAAGTAATTCAGTCCAAAAACACAGTGTACATATAAAGGCAGAAGAGTCCCATGCGATGGCCGGGAATCGAACCCGGGTCAACTGCTTGGAAGGCAGCTATGCTTGCCACTATACCACCATCGCCACAAAAGCCAGCAAAATGGCCCCTAAGCGTCAAGTTCAATTCCTGTGAAAATGTGTAGGATTGGTGGGGAAGACAAATAAAGACTACGCATCCAATTAACTGAATTTGAGCATGATCATGATTTTCCCTCAGGGACAAATGAAAAGGAAACAAAGCCATGTACAATAGTGAAGCAGGCTCTAAAATGAGTGGTTATGTGGGAAATAAAACAAGACAAAGCTGACTGCTGTTTGTCAAATGTGGATGATGAACTGATTATCAGCTAATGTATATAGTAAAGCATCCATTTGTGGAGTGAGCTGGTCTCAAGATTGAGTTGTGTTTTCACACAACACATGAGCAATGGTTTGAGACAAGCAATTGCTGCTGCCCATCAACACTTGTATTGACATTGATGGGGTTTCAAGGCTGCTCCAAACATCAGGTAGGTGTGTAGGAGCATGTGCTGAGAGAGACACCCTGGACCATCACATCCTCACACAAGGGGCAGCCATTGAGCAAGCCTGACACATTGAGAGGCAAACAGACAGCCGTTGTCGGCAGGATTCGAACCTGCGCGGGGAGACCCCAATGGATTTCTAGTCCATCGCCTTGACCACTCGGCCACGACAACCATGCACCTGCTTCTATTATGCCCTAGCAAAAGCTTCACATCACGATTGTGTCCAGATAAGACGACAAGTCCTGAGAACGGAAAAGGCCTGAGAAATGTTGCTACAGACATGGCTGTAATTCTGTCCCTAAGTGCTTCATTGAAAGTTTGACATGTCGCACAAATGAACACAGCAAGATTTTCACTCTACATTTAAGCTCCAACACCAATGGGCTAATGAAACAATAGAATGACAAAAAATGGATTTGTACACTCTCTAATCCGCCCACCAAGGTGGACATGTTGGGCCTGTGGCGGTCCAGTTCCTGCACATTGTCTCTTGCCAAGGGCAGTGAGCCCTGACAGCCCTAAAAATCTGTCAGATCAACCACCCATATGGCCCTGATCTGGTTTCTCTAGAGGTTTCTCACACCCATCCATCAGGTTTTTGAAGAAACTCCGACCGAAGGAAGGCACAACAGGCCAGGTGGACTTTTGGTTCCCAGAGCAGTCATCGCTTGCAGAAGCACAATAAGTAGCCCCAGCAGGCGATGTTTAACATGACCGAAGCCGAATGCTCCTCTTGACCAGACTAAAATGCTGGCATTGTCAAATGTCACCATAGATGCCTCTTATTAAGGGCTTTTAGAAGGGATACTTGCCCACTACCATAGGTTTTTGATAAATTGTGAAAGATGAACGCATTTGTTGGCTTTAACAAGCTTGCAAAGATGAGCGAGCAGAATCCTTCCAAGAATCTAACTGTGAGCTGTGAAAGCTGTATGGTCAAAGCTGGTGGAGCAGAGGGCACTGGGCCAAAGCTAAGTGTCACGTGCATGCTGCTGAGAAAGCGCTTTTGGAGAGGACTCTGAGAGACTGGCTATGACTATGGGGGAACCTTTAGGAGAGTCCAGTGATGATAGGCTGAAAAAGTAATTCAGTCCAAAAACACAGTGTACATATAAAGGCAGAAGAGTCCCATGCGATGGCCGGGAATCGAACCCGGGTCAACTGCTTGGAAGGCAGCTATGCTTGCCACTATACCACCATCGCCACAAAAGCCAGCAAAATGGCCCCTAAGCGTCAAGTTCAATTCCTGTGAAAATGTGTAGGATTGGTGGGGAAGACAAATAAAGACTACGCATCCAATTAACTGAATTTGAGCATGATCATGATTTTCCCTCAGGGACAAATGAAAAGGAAACAAAGCCATGTACAATAGTGAAAATCCAGCAAAATGGCCCCTAACCGTCAACTTCAATTCCTGTGAAAATGTGTAGGATTGGTGGGGAAGACAAATAAAGACTACGCATCCAATTAACTGAATTTGAGCATGATCATGATTTTCCCTCAGGGACAAATGAAAAAGAAAACAAAGCCATGTACAATAGTGAAGCAGGCTCCAAAATGAGTGGTTATGTGGGAAATAAAAAAAGAAAACGCTGACTGCTGTTTGTCAAATGTAGATGATGAATTGATTATCAGCTAATGTCTATAGTAAAGCATCCATTTGTGGAGTGAGCTGGTCTTAAGATTGAGTTGTGTTTTCACACAACACATGAGCAATGGTTTGAGACAAGCAATTGCTGCTGCCCATCAACACTTGTATTGACATTGATGGGGTTTCAAGGCTGCTTCCAAACATCAGGTAGGTGTGTGGGAGCATGTGCTGAGAGAGACACCCTGGACCATCACATCCTCACACAAGGGGCAGCCATTTAGCAAGCCTGACACATTGAGAGGCAAACAGACAGCCGTTGTCGGCAGGATTCGAACCTGCGGATTAGACTAGAATGGATTTCTAGTCCATCGCCTTGACCACTCGGCCACAACAACCATGCACCTGGTTCTATTATGCCCTAGCAAAAGCTTGACATCACGATTGTGTCCAGATAAGACGACAAGTCCTGAGAATGGAAAAGGCCTGAGAAATGTTGCTACAGACATGGCTGTAATGAAGGGAAGCACTAACTGACTTTCATTTGTTCCCTCAGGGACAAATGAAAAGGAAACAAAGCCATGTACAATTGTGAAGCAGGCTCCAAAATGAGTGGTCATGTGGGAAATGAAAAAAGAAAATGCTGACTGCTGTTTGTCAAATGTGGATGACGAATGGATTATCAGCTAATGTCTATAGTAAAGCATCCATTTGTGGAGTGTGCTGTGTTTTCACACAACACATGAGCAATGGTTTGAGACAAGCAATTGCTGCTGCCCATCAACACTTGTATTGACATTGATGGGGTTTCAGTCCAGTGATGATAGGCTGAAAAAGTAATTCAGTCCAAAAACACAGTGTACATATAAAGGCAGAAGAGTCGCATGTGATTGCTGGGAATTGAACCCGGGTCAACTGCTTGGAAGGCTGCTATGCTTGCCACTATACCACCATCATCACAAAAGCCAGCAAAATGGCCCCTAACCGTCAACTTCAATTCCTGTGAAAATGTCTGTGTAGGATTGGTGGGGAAAATCAAAAATAAAGACTGCGCATGCAGTTACCTGAATTTGAGCATGATCAGGATTTTCCCTCAGGGACAAATGAAAAGAAAACAAAGCCATGTAGAACAGTGAAGCAGGCTCCAAAATGAGTAGTCATGTGGGAAAAGAAATAGAAATAGCCAAGTGGTTTTTGTCAAATGCAGACGATGAATTGATTATCAGCTCATGTCTATAGTAAAGCATCCATTACTGGAGGGAGCTGGTCTTAAAGGGACACTGTGTAATCGAGAGCAGCTCCTTCGTACTTTTCATGCTGCATTCGCGTGAAACCGGGCAGACCGAAGACAGCCAATGCATGTAAAGTTATTACCAGCCTCTATGTGAAGATGTGGTCCGTCAGTTTCAGTGACATCAGTACACATCTGATTTGTTGTCATGGCGATGTCATATTGTTTTCCCTGACCCATTTTTTGCTGTCTTACGCTCGGCTTCATTGATTAAAATGACATCTGGTTTGTTACCAAAGGCCGTCTTCCCAACAGGGATTATTGAAAACCTACACAATTCCTAAAATAAAACGTAATTTTTTTTTTTTTCAAGATTGGATGAGCTGATTAATCCAGGTGTGTCTGACCATTTGCTTAGATCAGACACAGCTGGAGTAATCAGTCCATCCAATCAAGAAAGACAGGAAAAAAGGTGCAGTACTAAGTTCAGGAAGTAGTGGAGCTGTGCATAAGCCTACTGCACGTGAATCCAACATCAGCGAGACACTTTTCAAAGGCATTACCTCGAACTGAGCTGAAAACTCTGGTGTGTCCGGTGAGTTTCTGTGTTTTCCTACTGTCACGCTTCTCCTGAACTTAAAAACATGGCGATACCATGTGGCAGCCTCCACCGAGCTGACCCGCTTGATGTGTAAAATTTAAATGTGTTTTAGACCTACTTTGAAAAAAAAAATAGATTAACAGAAGAGGGTGCATATTTTGACATATCCTCTGAGTATCAGCAGCAAAATCCACTGAAGAGGGGCAGCTACCTAAATTGATCAGTTTATGTTAACAATAGTTTGCACCATACGTGGCCTGTATTTCAGCCACTTTATTATGTACACCTCACTGCTCGTACATGCAAAATTCTAATCAGCCAATCAGATCCCAGCTGGCACCGGAAGTCAGTTAGATGTCAGAGGGACGTTGGTGCCCTACGTTGAATAGAAGTCTGTATTTGGTTGAAGATGAAAATCAGGTTGATGTCTAAACTTAACGTTGATTTGATATCAAAATCCAACGTCGGACAAATGTTACATTATTGCATCAAATCAACGTTGGGATTTGACGTCAATCCAATTTTCATTTTCAACCAAAATGTAATGTCCATCCGACGTTGGATTTTTATATCAAATCAACGTTGCAATTTGACGTCAATCCAATTTTCATTTTCAACCAAAATGTAATGTCCATCCAACGTTGGATTTTTATATCAAATCAACGTTGGGATTTGACGTCAATCCAATTTTCATTTTCAACCAAAATGTAATGTTGATCAAACGTTGGATTTTATATCAAATCAACGTTGCGATTTGACGTCAATCCAATTTTAATTTTCAACCAAAATGTAATGTCCATCCAACGTTGGATCTTTATATCAAATCAACGTTGGGGTTTGACGTCAATCTAATTTTCATTTCAACCAAAATTTAATGTCCATCCGATGTTGGATTTTTATGTCAAATCAATGTTGCTGTTTGACGTCAATCCAATTTTCATTTTCAACCAAAATTTAATGTCCATCCAACATTGGATTTTTATATGAAATCAACGTTGGGGTTTGACGTCAATCAATCTTCATTTTCAACCAAAATTTAATGTCCATCCGACGTTGGATTTTTATATCAAATCAACGTTGGGATTTGACGTCAATCCAATTTTCATTTTCAACCAAAATGTAATGTCGATCCAACATTGGATTTTTATATCAAATCAACGTTGGGATTTGACGTCAATCCAATCTTCATTTTCAACCAAAATTTAATGTCCATCCGACGTTGGATTTTTATATCAAATCAACGTTGCGATTTGACGTCAATCCAATTTTAATTTTCAACCAAAATGTAATGTCCATCCAACATTGGATTTTTATATGAAATCAACGTTGGGATTTGACGTCAATCCAATTTTCATTTCAACCAAAATTTAATGTCCATCCGACGTTGGATTTTTATGTCAAATCAACGTTGGGGTTTGACGTTACCAGAAATTAAATGTCAATGTCAATATCAGTTTTATGTAAAAAGCACATTTTAACAACCACTACGGTTTACCAAAGTGCTGTACAGGGTTACATACAAGTAAGCACAACCACACAAAGTTAAATAAAACAATAAAACAGAGATACAAAAAGGTAAAAGGAGAAAAGAGGGGGAAATAAAAACAGCTAAAAATTGGTCAACCTATACATCACCAAATACCAACGTAAATAAATGTGTTTTCACTAGCAATTTGAACGATGCTAGATCAGGAGCAGTCCTGATCTGAGGGAGGGCATTCCAGAGCCGGGGGGCTGCCACTGCAAAGGCCCTGTCACCTCTAGTCTTCAATCTGGATCTCGGAACCACGAGGAAGGTCTCATCCCCGGACCTTAGACCTTAGTGGTCTGTAAAGCTAAGTAAGATCTGCTAAATAACAAGGGGCCAGACCATTTAGAGCTTTAAAAGTCAACAGCAGAATTTTAAAATCAATCCCTAGGCCCACTGGAAGCCAGTGAAGAGATGGAAGAACGGGAGGAATAAGCTTTTGTTTTTTTGCCCCGCCAACAAACAGGGAGGAGGAATCTGGGCTATCTGAAGAGGGTTTAAGGCAGACTAATCCAGGCCCACGTACAGAGACAAAAGTCCATCCAGGATGCAATCAGGGCATGAATAACTAGCCAAAATTTAAGAGTGTCATCAAATATAAATATTCAACCAAAATATAACATCCATGTTAAATTTCCACGTCAGATCAACAATGGGGGTTGAAGTCAACCTAATTGACCAAAATATACTATTTAGAGGAGTGATTCCCATCCCTGGTCCTCAAGGCACACTATTCTGATAACTTTCCAGTTTGCCCTGCTAGGACACAGCTGATTCAAATCAAATGGATCTCTGATGAGCTCTGCACCAGTCTGCTACTAACCCATTAATGTGAGTCAGCTGTGTTTCTACAAGGGAACATGAAAAGTCTTCAGGATAGTCTGCCTTGACGACCAGGTTTGGGAATCAGTAGCTGCGTTTACATGAACCCAAGTAGACCGATTGCTTTCGGTTTAAAAGCTCTTTCGGAATGAAAATGATCCATGTAAACGCCTCTTTCCGAATGAAAAGCGCAGAACCGAATGAATTTTCTTTCGGTTTCAGGGGGTAGAATATTCCTTTTCCCCAAACCGAACGGGGTATCATGTAAACGCTGAATCGGAAAGTTGTGAGGTTGCGCTCTTACAGCGCATGCTTCGACGAGACGTCAACGTGAAACAAGTGACGTTTCCTCACTTTGACAGATGACTGTGAAAGACATAATTCCCTGGACAGCGAGAAAGTTTGTTTTTAACTCAAACTCTGTCTCTACAGCTTTTCCTCTTGGTTGTCTCCAGTAGGAGCGCATGAGGATCAGCTGCTGCTTCATTAACATCCTGCAGAAACCACAACGACTGTGACGATCAGCTGTTTGTAGACCTCCGTCTTTAATAAATAACGTGATTTACATCATTCTGCGCATGTCAGGCAGGATTATTCTGAATGAATATTGGCGCATGTACACGCCAGATCCGAATGTATTAGTTCCCATGTAAACAGCTGCCCTAAAATCCTAAATCAGAATGATTTCAATCCGAAAGGGAAAAAAGTCTCCATGTAAACGTGGCCACTGAATAGAAGAAAATAAAAAATTTTAAAAAAAAAACTAAACTACCATAATACCCAATACCATAACTTCTATCGTTGGATATGCTATCATCCACCAAAAACACAACATGGCTATGCAATGTTGGATTCTGACATAAAATAAACATTGAAAAGTATTACATCTAAACCCAATCTAATAAAAACTTCCACCTTACATATGAGCTTTTGGTCTAATGGCACTGGGATTTGACGTCAGTAAGTATTATATACACGGATCAAGTTCTACTGTTTGGCTACATGGATAAATAATCAACCAAATATCAACTTCTAATGATGTTAGACTAGAACGTCAGTCAGATGTTGGGACATTCTACAGACATTGATGTTTTGTTAAAGATCCAACAACAACATGTCAATATTCTACGTTGAACTGATGTTGTTGAACAGACGTTGGGTTTTTATTAGGTACCAACACAACTCAAAAACAACCAAATATTAACGTCTGATGACATTAGACTAGATCCTTAGTCGGACATTGGGATAATGACGTTGTACAGACATTGATGTTTGGTAAAAGATCCAACAACAACATATCAATTTTCTACGTAGACCTGACGTTGGGATAATACGTTGAAAAGATGTTGGGTATTAGGAAGGTATCAACGTAACTTAAAACTAACAAAATAATAACGTCTAATGATGTTGGACTTGAACATTAGTTGGACGTTGGGATGATGATGTTGTACAGACAGTACAGATATTGATGTTTGTTAAAAGATCCAACAACAATATGTCAATATACTACGTTGAACTGACGTTGGGATAATATGTTGAACAGATGTTGGGTATTAATTAGGTACCAACAAAACTTAAAAACAACCAAATAATAAAGTTATTTTACGTCAAATTCATGCGTTAGGCTGACGTTGTAAGTAGACGTCATTCAGTGTTGGATTTTGGGTATCTGATGTAAGAACCTAAATCCAACCAAAAATCAACATCAACTGACGTTGTGTGCCTGCTGGGTACAGTATTATATAGAAGTTGGAAATTGGACTTTGGACAAGAAACAACATGACAGCGTTATTACTGACCAACACAACTTAGGACATTGGGATGATGACATTGTACAGACATTGATGTTTGGTAAAAGATCCAATAACAACATGTCAATATTCTACGTTGAACTGATGTTGGGATAATA
Organism: Atherinomorus stipes; assembly: GCA_023101725.1. NCBI lineage: Eukaryota > Metazoa > Chordata > Actinopteri > Atheriniformes > Atherinidae > Atherinomorus > Atherinomorus stipes. The sequence continues at coordinate 47,728 of JALJCO010007502.1, forward strand.
CGTTGAACAGATGTTGGGTATTAAGTAGATATCAACGTAACTTAAAACCAACAAAATATCAACGTCTAATGATATTAGATTTGAACATTGGTCAGACATTGGGATGATGATGTTGTACAGACATTGATGTTTGGTAAAAGATCGAATAACAACATGTCAATATTCTACGTTGAACTGACGTTGGGATAATACGTTGAACAGACGTTGGGTATTGAGTATACAAACGTAACTTAAAACCAACAAAATATCAACGTCTAATGATATTAGATTTGAACGTTGGTCAGACGTTGGGATAATGACGTTGTACAAGACATTGATGTTTGGTAAAAGATCCAATAACAACATGTCAATATTCTACATTGAACTGACGTTGGGATAATACGTGGAACAGATGTTGGGTATGGATCACCGCGAGCCTACGTCACAACCCGGAATTCACGTGACCACGAAGCTGGTCCCGGTGAAAACATGCTTCGTATTTGAACGGCGTCTGATGGACTATGAGCCTCAAAAACTGCTTTTGCACTCTTTTTAATTTTTTTTCTCCGCCCGTCTGTCTTTGAAATATTATAGAAATGACGTCCAGTTATACAGAAAGTCTTACTGCCGACGCTAGAAGAAGATACGAAGCTAAACTAGTATCTGTTGGACTAAGTGATGCCCATCTTCTGCTGCTACAGCCTGGTTAGACAAACCTACCTGTACATGACAGCCTGATGATCAGTTTCCCGATCTCATGATGTATTTGGTTTCATCAGGTAAGCCCCGTGTTCAAGCCATTTATTTTTTATAGAATATTAATTTCCCCGGATTTTGGTATTTCTTTGATGTACTTCTCAGGAGTTTACTCTCATTGATAAAGCTATAAATTACCGGCAGTCTCATCTGTATGTAACTGGTTATGACTGTGCATGTTTATAATGCTGCAAATGCCTTTCTGCCGCTTTTTATGCTTTTATTCTTATGTGGGAACATTGATGGCAGTAATATGGATGAACGTAATCGTTAACAGTCCTGAGGAGACGGAGCAGCGGGCGGCGCTGTGATTCTGTACATCCACTGATTTAATGCTGTTTTCTATCATCTGTGCAAAAACAACTACAGGGTTTAAAAAGTGAGACCACATTATATGCTTTTTTATCAGTCACAAAGTGATCCGAACATATTGTTAGATGTTTCCATGGTTTCCAGCGTGAACTGTCAGCATTTATGGGCTTGATAGCAGCTAGCCACTTAGCATGTTGTTCGGGACTTTTTCTGTTGTTTTGGGAACTGGAACAAACATCTTCTCTTGTCCGTGTGATAGATATGTTTATGGCAGCCATACACCGCGGGACTTCTCGGTATTTCCAAAGTAGAATAAACGAAGATTGACGAGTAATGAAGCAGTTAATTCAGTGGCTCCCCTATGCAACGAAGCGATGTTTTCACCTGTTACCTAACCGGATGTGACGAATTTGGCGTAAATTCCCGGATGTTCGCGGTGATCCATTGAGTAGGTACCAGCACAGCTTAAAAAGAACCAAATATTAACGTCTAATGATGTTGGACTTGAACGTTAGTCGGACGTTGGGATGATGACGTTCTACAGACATTAATGTTTGGTAAAAATCCAACAATAAAAAGTCAATATTTTATGTTGGAACTGACGTTGGGATAATACATTGAAAAGACGTTGGGTATTGGGTAGGTACCAACACATCTTAAAACCAACCAAATATCAAAGTCTAATGATATTAGATTTAAAAGTTGGGATGATGACGTTAGACAGACATTGATGTTTGGTAAAAATCCAACAATAACAAGTCAATATTCTACGTTGAACTGACGTTGGGATAATACGTTGAAAAGACGTTGGGTATTAAGTAGGTATCAACATAACTTATAACCAACCAAATATTAACGTCTAAAGACGTTAGACCTCAACGTTACTGGGACGTTGGGATTATGACATTGTACAGTTATTGATGTTTGGTAGAGATCCAATAAGAACATGACAATATTCTACGTTGAACTGACGTTGAAATAATACGTTGAAAAGACATTGGGTATTAAGTAGGTACCGACGTAACTTAAAACCAACCAAATATTAACGTATAAAGACGTCAGACTTCAACGCTAGTAGGACGTTGGGATGATGACGTTGTACAGACATTGATGTTTGATAAAATATCCAATAACAACATGTCAATATTCTACGTTGAAATGACGTTGGGATAATACGTTTGAAAGACGTTTGGTATTGGGTAGGCACCAACACATCTTTAAACCAACCAATTATCAAAGTCTAATGATATTAGATTTAAAAGTTGGGATGATGACGTTATACAGACATTGATGTTTAGTAAAATATCCAATAAGAACATGTCAATATTCTACGTTGAACTGACATTGGGATAATCCGTATAAAGGACGTTGGGTATTGGGTTGGTGGCAACACAACTTAAAACCAACCAAATATCAACGTCTAATGATATTAGATTTAAACATTGGTCAGACGTTGGGATGATGACGTTTTACAGACATTAAGTTGATGTCATTCCAGTGTTGGATTTTGGGTATCTGACGTCAGAACTTAAATCCAACCAAAAATCAACGTCAACTGACGTTGTGTGCCTGCTGGGATGGCAGCAGCTCAATGCATTTAGGCATGTAGACATGGTGAAGACCGTCATAATTTTTCTGTCAGTCATTTTCTGTATCGCTTATCCAGTTCAGGGTCGTGGGGGTTGCTGGAGTCTATCCCAGCTATTATCAGGCGAGAGGCAGGTACACCTGGACAGGTAACCAGTCTGTCACAGGGCCAACACAGAGAGACAGACAACCATTCACACTCACATTCATACCTAGGGACAATTTAGGGTGATCAATTAACCTCATATGTTAGGTTAATGGTCAAGACGATCTGCTGCAGTTCAAACCAGCATCAGAATGGGGAAGAAAGGTGATTTACATGACTTTGAACGTGGCATGGTTGCTGGTCTAAGTATTTCAGAAACTGCTGATCTACTGGGATTTTCCTGCACAACCATCTCTAGGGTTTACGGAGAGTGGTCCCAAAACGAGAAAATATCCAGTGAGCAGCAGTTCTGTGGGCACAAATGCCTTGTTGATGCCAGAGGTCAGAGGAGAATGGCCAGACTGGTTCGAGTTGATAGGGAGGCAACAAGTGTGTGTGTGTGTGTGTGTGTGTGTGTGTGTGTGGGGGGGGGGTGTTCTTGGCCCACTTTAGGCCCCTTAGTACCAACGTGGCGGTTTCACCACCACAGCCTACTGTTGCTGACCATGTCCATCACAGTGTAGCATCCTCTGTTGCTACTTCCAGCAGGATAATGCGCCATGTCATAAAGCGTGAATCATCTCAGACTGGTTTCTGGAACATGACATGAATATGAACATGAACCCTTTTTAACACCAGCCTGAGACAGAATAGAGTTCACGTGCTGTGGAAAACATCCTGTCTTGTTCCAGTCCCTAAAAAACCCCAACCAGCTGAACCAAATGACTACAGACCAGTTGCTCTGACATCTCACATCATAGAAGTCCTGGAGAGACTCTTACTGGCTCACCTAAACACTGAAGTGAACACCTTTCAGGACCCATTACAGTTTGCATATCGTAATGGGCTTGGGGTTGAAGACGCCATCATCTTCCTTCTTCAGAGAGCCCACTCTCATCTGGACCAGTCAGGCAGCACTTTGAGGGTCATGTTCTTTAATTTTTCGAGTGCATTTAATACTATTCAGCCTGCTTTGCTATGTCAGAAGCTCCATAACTTCCAGGTGGATCCTCCACAACCACCTGGATTTACGACTACCTAACAAACAGACCACAGTTTGTGAGACTGAAAGGTTGTGTGTCTGAGATGGTGATCAGCAGCACTGGAGCACCACAAGGGACTGTACTCTCACCATTCGTCTTTACACTGTACACCTCAGACTTCCAGTACAACTCTGAGTCCTGTCATCTGCAGAAATACTCTGATGACTCTGCAGTTGTGGGGTGTATCAGTGATGGACAAGAAGCTGAGTACAGAGAACTGGTCAATCAGTTTGTGAAATGGTGCGGTAACAATCAGCTCATCTTAAATACCAGCAAGACTAAAGAGATTTTTGTTGACTTCAGGAGGAGCAAGAATAAGCGGCATAGTCCTGTCTACATCCTGGGAGAGGAGGTGGAGGTGGTGGAGAACTACAAATATCTGGAGTTCAGCTGGACAACAGACTCGATTGGAAATGCATCACTGACTACATCTACAAGAAAGGTCTGAGTAGATTCTACTTCTTAAGGAAGCTGAGATCATTCAACATCTGCACCAAGATGTTGAAGATCTTCTACAAGTCTGTTGTGGAAAGTGCAATTAGCTTTGCAGCATCCGCTGGGGCAGCAGCATCAGAATCAGAGACTTGATGAAACTAAACAAGCTGATCAAGAAAGCTGGTTCTGTGCTGGGGATAACTCTGGAGCCGCTGGAGCTGATCGTTAAGAAAAGAATGCTGCACAAGCTGATGAAGATGATGGAGGATTCTTCCCATCCTCTCCACAACATGGTGAAGAATCAACAGAGTGTGTTCAGTGGGAGGCTGAGTCAGGTTCGCTGTAGGACGGAGAGATACAGGAATTCAATCCTGCCAGCAACCATCACCCTAAAGAACAAGACTGACTGACTGACTGACTTATTTTTATTATTATTATCAATGTTATATTGTTAAAAAAAAAAAAAAAAGAAAAGAAAAGAAAAGAAAAAAAGAGCTTTTTTACATTGTCGAATTTCCCTTCTGGGATAAATAAAGTATTTTTCATTTCATTTCATGACAATGAGTTCATTGTACTCTAATGTTTTCCACAGTCACCAGATCTCAATCCAACAGTGCAGCTTTGGGATGTGGTGGAATGGGAAGTTCTAATCATGGTTGTGCAGCCGACAAATCTGCAGCAACTGTGTGATGCTGTCATGTCAATATGGAGCAAAATCTCTGAGGAATGTTTCCAGAACCTTGTTGAATCTATGCCATCAAGGTTTAAGGCAGTTATGAAGGCAAAAGGGGTCCAACCAGGTACTAGCAAGGTGCACCTAATAAAGTAGCTGTGAGTTTATATATATATACATATATATATATATACACACATATATATACACAGTATACATACACACACAGACATGGTAGTGCTTTTGTGGGTATACATTTCCTCATTTTGTCACAGGGCAGAGCAGCAGGTATAATGAGAAGATGAAGGCTGCAGTGACACACACACTCCCAAACACACATCATCTTACACACTAAGACTTCAAAGACAGTTTTAGCAAAGCACCAATGAAACCACTTTTCCTCCTCAAGAACACAATAATTAGAAAGCGTTACAATGCCTCACCATCACCAGAACCTCACTGCAACAGCACAGTTGAGCTTTTTTTCAGCCATATCAACACAGTTGTGATCTTAGCTGTAGTCCATGCAGGGCTTTCTATCAGGCATATATTGAAGTTTCTGAAGATCAACCCTCACAATTACAAGAAGATACAAAAGTACAAGAAGCATCAGATTTGTGGCACAACTGTGGAACAATCCAACTTACAGCAAGCTCTGCAAAAAAAAAAAATTCCAGTTCATGCTACCGCAACAAATAAGTTTTAATCTGAGGAAATGTACTCCTCCTTTAATGGTAATTATTAAACAACGACGGTTGTTTAATAATCTTACTCCTCACTGAGAATCTTACTCAGAAATGCAGCGATATCAAACTGGTAGATGGAGAGCTGCTGCTGCAGAACTGGAAGCAGAGGCTGTTACATGAAAGTGCAGCTTACGATGTTTTGCACAGGTCTAAAGACGCCACCCTTGTGATCTGGACACCTAGTGAGCATGTTTCATTTACAGAACAATATGATGAAGCATTTGTAAAGGAACAAGTAAGGCGCTTTAGAGGGTTTTACTTCTCATGTTTCTTGAGTATGTAGAAGTATGTAGAAGGACAGTTTCAGCTAAATGAGAGACACTTGAAGACAATGGGCAAGCTTTAATGCACATTTGCTCATGTGACAATTATAAACGGGACACTCAGACATTAACATACAGGCAGAGGTCAGTCCTCTGAATGAAAGAAGTCAGTCAATTAAATCTGTTGGAATACTTAACTAAAAATGTAAATAATATAAACATGGAGGGAAATTAATGACAAAATGTTGCAAATAGTTCAGTATTTTTGCAATTTTCTTCTGATATGACAAAATGTCAAGAATGCACAACTGACCTTTGTCATTTTGAGAAAAACACTTGTCATTGAAAGAGCGTCTGTCACATCGTGGTCGAATATAAGAAATATTCATTGTTCAGTTGATTGCAGTATATGTCCACAGCATCTTACAAGCTTCTCAACAAAAACATTTACACTGTAGGAAAGATAAAAACGGGGAGACTTAGATATTATTTACATTCAACATATTTACATCCATTCATTTTCTGGTAAGCGGCAGGTACACTCTGGTAAACCACATTTTAGCCGTGAGGCTGCAGTGCTAACCACCACCCCACCATACAGCCACGCTACAGATTTCTACATCAAAATGATGTATCATGAATTAAATCCTCTCTTAAATTGACTAGAGCAGCACATATTCTCAGAGTCTTGTCTATTTTAGGAGCCATGCTGATAGGAACAGTTTGTGATAGTATTTTGAGGACCTTTAAACGTCTGACTGCTCTTTCAACATGGAGTCTTACATTTGCAACCCAACGTGTGCATGTTACCTGTTCCTCAGTTAGTTGCCCATGTTTTTCCATGAAAGAAGAAATTACTAATCTAACTTCCCTCTCAAAGAAAAAGTCTTTCATAGTAAAACCTCTGTCTGCCATGACTTCATCTCCAAGTCTCAGGCACGTTAGTATTCCAGTGTCCATCGTTATACATTTGCCATTACATCGACCACCATATGCAGCAGACACAAACATGATTAGTCCACATGGTGCAATGGCAACTAAATATATGACAGTGTTGAGTGGATAACAGTGGCTGTGTGATTCTGCTCTTGAGCCCAGATATTTGGGTTTCTGTAAAAGGCTCTCACTGCAGTCTATAATGCATGTCGTATTGGGAAAGTTTTTTTTGAAGGCTGCAGGCATAGTACATGTAGCTTGCATAGTTTCTCTTGGCAGCCATGGAATTAATGATCGGAAAAGTTCCTCTAGTCTGTCTAACCAGTATGAGATGATCTTGCTAGCCATGCTCTGTGATATGAAACTGGTGGCTTAGGTCACCCATTACACGGTTACTCTTTAATTTCATAAGTGTCATCAAGACTTGATCTCGTACAGGCATCGTAAATTCATTGATTTCATATCCTTCCAGTGTCGACACCAGAATGTTAAATGTCCCTAAGGCTACACCAGTGTACAGCAAATCATCTGTCACTTTGAAGAAGGAAATACGCAACTTCATCTGAGTCATCTTGTCCTGGACATCTTTTCTCCGAGACATTTTGCAGTATTGATAATCTTGTTGTGAAGGGTCCTCCCACTGTGTGTGAAATGAGTCCAGATGTGGCTCAGGAGGTTGTGTGGAGGTGCTGGTCTGGTCTGGTCTGGAATGACTGAAGGTGAATCCACAGAGTATCCTGAAGGATAAGAACATACTGTACAATCCAATAGGCAATCATGTAAAATATGATACATAACAGAACTGTTTAGTAACTTATACAATTTTCTGACAGAAATTTCTATTCTACACTCACACACATCCAAAATCATAATAAATATCAACAGCTTGAGGCCCCTTGAAATGCTCCTAAAATTTTATTGTAATGGTAAAATATTGTGATTAGACAGTGCTACGTTGCATTTAACCTTTTTAGCTGGAGTTTTTTTTTTTTTTATATACATCTACATTTATAAATAAATGATAAATTGATAAACTGCCTCAAATAACTGCTGGCAAATTCTTTATGAACACAAAACTTAGACTTTATTACTTACAGCCCTGGAGCTAATACCCCCCAATTTTTTATTCTTAATTACGTCCCAGCAAAAACACACAATACATACATTATATATATATATATATATATATATATATATATATATATATATATTATTATTATTATTATTATTATTATTATAACTATCATTTTTTTTATTTTGGCTGTATTTGTGTAGTGCATTGTTGAATTTTCTTGGTATACTGAATAAAAATCTATTAAAAGTCAGTTAAATGAAGCTGAGCATATCTCTGCCAGCATGCTTCTGGTGGTAATAACTGAGCTGCTGCTAACAGCGTGCAAACATCCAGACCAAGACAGATTTAGCAGTTTTAACAGATTTCCCTGCAACCAGCTCGCGCTGATCTTAACGCCATTCACCACTCAGTAAAAGCTAAGAATTTCATGATTAAGATGCGAAACAGTTAAACCCCACATTTACATCTTCACTCACCAGGAACATGTTTGGTCTTTTGTTGATGTTCCTGGAAGCCATCTGGCTCACGGTGGTCTGGAGGAGCCGTCGCCTTTTCTTTGGTGGGGGCCGGTCATAGCCCAGATAAAGCTCCGGGTTGGGGTGCAGCTCTGTGGGCTTTTTATCAATAAAATGAAAGGAGCAAACATAAACTCTCCGGTGGGTGTTTACATTTCAAAGCTGCCAGCCGCGCTAGTTCCCGATCCTCCTTCCTCGGCAGAGTGCAGTGCGCATGCGCTGGACACGGACAGGCATTTCAAAGTTGTTGATGCTCGAAGCAAAATGTTTCCAACTCGTTTTTCAGTTTTCTTGAGTTGTTGTAACAACTGACAACAGCACAAGTTAAACACGAACTCATGTTTGAACAAATAAGTCGCTCCTTAGCGAAAAGTAACCTGATTAACTCTTTTGCTCTGACAATGGGTACCTGGAAGCATAAAACTGGACTGCGGTGGTGGAAGAGGAGTAGTCCTGTCATGGCAGCTTATGAACGTCTTAAAAATTCCTTTCAAACAAATATCTTTGCATCCAGAAAAGAAAACAGTGGTAAACATGCTTGGCTGTTTCCTTGCAGTCTATTCCAAACCCACGAAAAGACAACTGCAACCCATATGTTTTCGAATACGTATTCTGTTTGTTCCCAAGCCCGATCTGTCATAGATTAGTCTTGACTTGCTGACTGGAGAAGCCAATCAGATGTCAGGATCTGTGGGCAAGCCACACAAGTCCCGCCCACTGAGTTTGATGGCTGGGTTTGACATTTTAAATGATTTCATGACAACAGCGCTCACAGAGGAGGCATGAAATAATTAAATACACAGGGAAATAATTAAATAAATCTTGAAATAAAACTTTCTTTAAAATGTCGTTTTAGTATTTAAATTTATTATTTTAAAAGGTATATTTAATTATTTCATGGGACATTTAATTATTTAATTGCATATTTCATAATTTCATGATGTATTTAATTATTTATTAATTTATTCAATGATTTAATGATATATTTAATTATTTAGTTGTAAATTTAATTATTTAACGATGTTTTTAAGAAATTAATGATACATTTAATTAATTAATGGGAGATTTACATGTATGTATTTCATGACATATTTATTTATTTAATTTTGTCCCCCTTCACCCTCCATAAAACTGGCATATCAACAACGGATAATGTTCAAAGTAATGATGTTTGGGAAGAATCCTTTCATGTGGGAAAACCTCTTGGAGTACAGTCCTGTGTTCAGTTATCTTGAAGTCAAGGTAGGAAATAGTCTTCTGTATGAGAAGGTACAACAACAAGTTCTACAATGTCCTTTAATTCACACAGAAGTTGCCAAACTGGTTTGCTAGATGGTACTCTGGCTCCGATCAAAAGAGGAAGAAATCTTAAAAGGCTCCAATTCTCATGAGCATTTCCTCCAATTGTTTTTTTGGTTGTGTAGTTAAGGGGCACAAGATGGGGACGCATAGTTTTATAAGACCCTTTAAATGGAAAACCTTTTATTGCCTCATTCAAAATGGCCAATGTAAAATATTTTTTTAAATGAACACAGAAAGACAAAGGGCAATACAGGGATAATTCCTTCAAAGAGGTCGTGAGCTATATCTGGGGGAAAACTTTGAGTAACACTAAAATAAGAGATTTTCTGAGAACACACACTTCCTTTTTACACCAAATTGACTAGTCAATGAATTTTCTTCAATGGCTTTAACATGGGAGGTATGATTCTCCCTGTTTCTTAAACAAAAGGCTCCCAAACTTACTGAATTGGTTTGAATATCAGTGCTTTCAGCTGTAGAAAAATCTGCAAATATACTTTTCTGAAAAAAATTCCAAAAAACCTGCAACACTGTGTGCCCCGAGGTTGTCTGCAACTACACAATGAACAAAGCCTTTCAAAGTTTTCCCTAACTTAGCAATATAGAGTCCTTCCTGTTCCAATGTAATAAGATCATCTTATAGGGGTCTCAGTACTGTTTCAAAACCAAAAGATTTGACATCTTCACTATGAATGAGTGCAGCTAAATGTATATTTGACAGTGATTAGTGAAAGCTAGCAGGCAAGTTTCCTAATGTCCAATATAGACCACTAATTTTGTGTTTTTTCTTGGATGTTGTTACAACCCGGCTCGAGAGAACTGGGTGAAAGGGTGGTAACAAAAAAAGAGTGGGACTGGAAGAATGTTATAAATAAAGTTCTGAGATTTATTGTATTTGTGGGTCAGGTTATGGTAACCAGCAGCTGCAAAATAAAACAAGTTGTGTTGGGGTTAGCGGTGCTGTTTAAAACAATAAAGCAAAAGCTGCAAACAAACCAAAACCAAACAGCACCATAACTAGAGGTGGCAAACGCACCCAAAGAAACAAACAAAATTCCTTAACCTATCCCAACACAAAACTACTTTTATCTAAACCTATTCTTGAGAAATTACAAAAGAAAATGAAGCCAAAAGGGCTCAGTGATAACTTTATCAAATACTATATTACATTTAACAAAAAGCGAAGCCAAACGGGCTGAAACAATTATCAAATACTACTATATCAAATTTAACAAAAAGCGAAGCCAAGCGGGCTGAAACAAATTAACTCTTAACCATAAGAACAAAAGGAGGAAAACTAAACACAAAACCACATAGTTTTAACACTATTGGAGAATTATCAAACAAATCAAAATCGAAGCTCTATAGCTATTCTTACCCTATACCAAAACACTAGCAACTGCAGAGGAACCAAACAGAGGCAAAGTCACGCAGCACACCAAGTGAGACCAACTGGAGCACACAGTCGCCTCTCGTATTCTGGTTGGCGGTGGCTTAAATATCCTCAGCCTCGGATCATCAGCGGATTGGTCCAGGGCTGGACCAATGGGGAGTGGGGTGTGTGGCAGGAAGGGCCAATCGAGAGTGAGGTGTGTGGCAGGATGGGCCAATCCGGGCAGGAAGCGGTGGAGGTGTCATTTAAAGGGGAAAGGAGACAGGTATTAATCATGAGGCATGTAACACTCCCCCCCTAAAGTTACAGAACCCTATTGAAGAGGGTCCTGTAACAAGAAAAAAAAAAAAAAAAACCCAAACAAGACAAACCCCCACCCTACCCAGTAAAACCCAATAGAGCGACTATATGGCGGGCGTGACTAACAAAACGTAGCCAGACACGAGTCTGACCGAAGTCACACAAAAAAAAAAAAAAAAAAAAATGACTGACGTCAGTACAAAGCAGAAAACTGTTTCCAAGCAGGAAACCATCACATCCTCGAGAGTGCGTCAGCAAAGACATTTTCCGAGCCCTTTTTGTGCTTTATTTCTAAGTTATGATCCTGGATAAGGAGAGCCCAACGCATTAACCTTTGGTTTTTATTGTACATGCGGGATAAAAACACCAGCGGATTGTGATCTGTGTAGACCACGACAGGGACATGACAGGAACCGATGTATACTTCAAAATGCTGCAGAGCCAGCAACAAAGCCAACGTCTCTTGTTCAATTGTAGAGTACTGACGCTGGTGCCTGTTTAACTTTCTGGAGAAATAACTCACCGGGTGGCTTACTCCAAGGGAATCCTCCTGTAACAATACAGCCCCGGCTCCCTCTCCACTCGCGTCTATCTCGAGCTTAAACGGGCGAGAGAGATCAGGAGCCGCGAGAACGGGCGCGTGGCACAACAGAGACTTTGCGTTCTCAAAAGCAGACTGACACTCATCATTCCAAACGAAGGCCTTCTTTGGACTGATGAGGTCAGTGAGGGGTTTAACGATGGAGGAAAAGTTTCGGCAGAAAGATCGATAATACCCCACCATTCCCAGAAATCGACGGAGCTCTCGTCGGGTTGAGGGCGGAGGGTAGTTCAGGATGGCAGCGACTTTTGCATCCACGGGGCGAATCTGGCCTCTTCCGATTTGACGGCCCAAATAAGTGATAGTGGCCTGAGCAAACTCACATTTTGCTAGATTCAAAGTCAGCGTTGCCTGTGCCAAGCGGTTAAACACCTCTCGGAGTGAAGTAATGTGGTCTTCCCACGTATCAGAATACACCACCAGGTCATCCAGATACGCTGAACAGTTAGATAGCCCTGCCAAAACTGTGTTGACTAACCTCTGAAAGGTAGCGGGTGCGTTGCACATGCCAAAAGCCATCACGGTGTACTGGAGAAAATTATCAGGTGTCACGAACGCAGAGATGTCAGATGCACGGGGTGTCAGAGGCACTTGCCAGTAACCTTTTAACAAATCGAGTTTAGTAACGAAACGAGCTGCACCGACATTATCTATACAGTCTTCAACACGAGGAATAGGAAACGAATCAGGAACTGTGACAGCGTTCACTTTACGATAATCAGTTATGAATCGGGGAGATCCGTCTGGTTTTAGCTCAACCAGGCAAGGGGAACTCCAAGGGCTATAACTGTGTACAGCCAGCCCATTTTTCAGGAGATAGTCAGACTCCTGTTTCATCATCGCACGCTTTACAGGGTTGGCTCGATACGGGTGCTGTTTAATGGGGGTTGAGCTCCCAACGTCGATATCATGCGTCATTACTGTGGTCTGAGTCGGGACGTCATTAAACAAACACCGGTACTCATCAATAAGGCCAAGCAAATCAGAACGCTGCGTAAGACTTAAATGATCGAGTGTCTCTGGCAGAGAATTTAACATCTCTGTATTCGGTAGCCTCGCGGCTAATCTCGCTGGCTGGGGAGAGCCGAGCCCATCGGCTTCCCCACAGTCCGCTTCTGAAGTTACCGCGGCAGATACACGAGTTGGTGTAACTACCGGTGAACGAGATCGATACAGATTCAACATGTTGATGTGACATATGCGAGTTTTTCGGCGGCGATCAGGGGTTTTAACCACAAAATTGTGCTGTCCCACTTGGTCCAACACTTCAAACGGGCCCTCAAACTTTACTGACAACGCGGAGCCAGTAACGGGCAGTAATACAAGCACCTGATCACCGATGTGTATTTCTCGTTTAACACTGCGCCGATCAAAGACCCGTTTCATCTTTGCCTGTGAGGATGTCAGGCAACGCCGAGCAAGCGCGTTAGCAGTCTCCAAGCGTTGTCGGAATTGCTTCACATACTCACGGACACGCGGAACGTGATTGTCATCCGGTGACAAGAATTTTTCCTTCAGGGCACGGAGCGGTCCCCGTGGTGTGTGTCCGAAAACGAGCTCGGCCGGACTACAACCGAGCGATTCCTGTGGCGCCTCTCGAGCTGCAAAGAGAACAAAAGGCAGACAGTCATCCCATGATTTACCCGTATCATAACAACATTTTCTCAGCATCGACTTTAAAGTCTGGTGCCAACGCTCTAGGGCTCCCTGTGATTCAGGGTGATAGGCGCTCGAGGTGACATGTTTCACGTTCAGAAGGCGAAGAACTTCTTTAAATAACCGTGACTGAAAGTTGGTACCCTGGTCGGACTGAATCACTTTAGGCAAACCGAAAGTAGAAAAAAAGTTGTTCAGCGCTTTCACTACTGCCTTAGCTGTGATTTTGCGCATTGGCACTGCTTCTGGGAACCGGGTCGATGCGCACATTATGGTTAGGATGAATTGATGTCCGCTTTTCGTTTTGGGCAATGGCCCTACGCAGTCAATTATCACTCGTTCAAAAGGGTGCTCTGCGACAGGAATTGGGCTAAGAGGTGCCGGAGGGATAACCTGGTTCGGTTTCCCCATAATCTGACAGACGTGGCAGGAACGACAGTACTCAGAGACGGAAGCTTTCATACCTGGCCAAAAGAAATGGCGTAACAACAGCCTGTAGGTCTTAGTAACACCAAAATGTCCTGTCCAGTCCCCATCATGGGCCAGAGACATCACACTTTGCCGGTAAGCGGCTGGAACAACGATCTGGTGAACGGCGCGCCAGTCTGTGTCATCTGGAGACCGGGGTGGCATCCAGCGGCGCATAAGGACAGCATTGTCAACGAAAAATCCACACTGTTTGTCGTCCTTATCTCTATTAAAAGACTCGAAGCATTTTTGCAAAGACACGTCCGATTTCTGAGCTTCTACCAACTCAGCGCGGGTCAGAGGCAAGTGATCATGAAGAGCAGAGGGAGATTCCCCAGCTGAAGGAATCTCCGTGCTTGCTGCGTCATCAGCCTGTAGAGGCAACCCAGCAAACGGATGATGTAATATGGTACCTGCAATATCGACCTCTGATCGTTTCTGCGCTTGCGCTCGAGTGACAGCGCAGGCAGGAAAAAGGCTGGTATCACAACAAACTGCATCACTTTCACTTAACTCTGATGGATATTCAAGAATTTCTAAATGGGGAAACACCCGTCCTCCCGCTACGTCATTCCCCATCAACATGTCAATGCCTGCCATAGGCAACTTATCACACACAGCCACAGGAAAAAATCCGGAAACTAAGTCCGTTTGGATGTGTACATTGTGCATTGGTCTTGGCACGTAACCCATTTCAACACCTGTGATCACGGAGTTGTACCCACACGAGGAAAGGTGCGAAAAGGGCAACGCGCTTGCCAAAAGGAGAGTTTGGGAACCTCCGGTGTCTCTCAGAATTTTTATTGGGACCTGATCCTCCGGGTTTCCCGTTAAGGAAACCTTTCCTTCAAAGGTAAACGGGGAGAAACAGTCATCTAGCAGATCCCTTTTCTCAACAGCTTGAGCTTTCTCACAGGACTGCTTTTTCACAAATCCAACACCTTTTGGGGGTGACTTTCCATTCAAGTTTCTCCGTTTCAAAACGAGACAATTCGCTATCACGTGACCAGGTTTGTGACAGTAGAAACACTCTCTCGTTTCTCTGTCTCCAAACACTTTGGTAGGTGCAGACACAGGTCTACTCAAATGTAGCCCCACACTGGGCAGTCGAGAACTTATTCTATTGTGGGCTTTTCCCACAATTTCTGAAGACATTTTATGCGTTAATGCATATTCGTCTGCCAGGAGAGCAGCTGAGGATAAAGTCGTGGCTTTCTGCTCATTTATATACAAAACTATGTTCTCCGGGAGGCAGTTTTTAAACTCCTCCAACAACACAAGTTCTTTCAAGGAAGTTAACCCAGACACGCGAGAAGCCATACACCATTTTTCAAACAGAGTGCTCTTTTCTCTAGCAAATTCCATATAAGTTTGTCGAGCAGCTTTTTTCTGCTGACGGAATTTCTGGCGATAGGCTTCAGGCACTAATTCATAAGCTTGGAGTACTGCGGACTTTATTTTACTATAACCAAGGCTGTCTTTCATCGGGAGCGCGGCTGTCACTTCCTGGGCTTTCCCAGTTAAACTACACTGAAGCAGCAGAGGCCAAACTTCAGGAGGCCATCCTAGCATTTGAGCAACGCGCTCAAAAGCAGAAAAGTATGAATCAACTTCAGATTCCCTGAAAGCAGGCACAAGAGCAATCCACTTGCTCACGTCAAATGCGGCGGGCACAGTGGGTGCAACCACTGAATGAACA
>JALJCO010007503.1:0-181239 GCA_023101725.1 Atherinomorus stipes
TCGCGCTGCGTGTGCTGGAGTTTCCACACGCGTGTGCTGGAGTATCTACACGCGTGTGCTGGAGTTTCCATACGCGTGTGCTGGAGTTTCTACACGCGTGTGCTGGAGTTTCCACACGCGTGTGCTGGAGTTTCCACACGCGTGTGCTGGAGTATCTACACGCGTGTGCTGGAGTTTCTACACGCGTGGTGATTCATGTTTGTGATGAAGTGACAGTTCACTGTGTGAGAGTGAGAGAAAAAGAGAGAATGAAGGACATATTATCAGCAGCTTCAAAGTAAGTCAGTCTGTAGCAGCAGCAGCTGCACCGTAGTCACATGACTCTGAAAGGAATGCTGGGAAATGAAGTTCTTCCAGAATAACAGCCACTTTTCTACACGCTAGACTAATGATAATGGAACAACAAGATTTACTAACAAAATCTCATAATATCTTGCTGCTCTGTTAAGAAATCTCGCAATATTTTGTAAGTAAAATCACTGATACGACAAAAACTGATACAGATATTTCCCAATATCACATTGTAATGCCAATTTCAGCTGATAATATCAGACATCTCTAATAATGACAGCTTAAGTTTCACCTGAAGCTGCTCTTACATCATTTTAAGAAGATTTTTTCTGTTGTTTATATTCAATAGACTTAGAACTTAATGAATCGATCAATAAATGCTTTTCGGAATCCCCGTGGGGCTAAACAAAGTGTTTACGGAGCGATTCAATGTCCCCCCCCCCCCTCCTGCCGGGGCCTCTGGCCTGCGAGCAGCTAAATACAACTTTGCCTGCGTCGACCCGAGCAGAACTTGCGACAACAGAAACCGCTGTACGGTACTCGTGTCCCCTATCTACCGAGCTGCTTCCAGCTCTGATCTGAACCAGACTACCAGCTCTGATCTGAACCAGACTACCAGCTCTGATCTGAACCAGACTACCAGCTCTGATCTGAACCAGACTACCAGCTCTGATCTGAACCAGACTACCAGCTCTGATTTTAACCAGACTACCAGCTCTGATCTGAACCAGACTACCAGCTCTGATTTGAACCAGACTACCAGCTCTGATCTGAACCAGACTACCAGCTCTGATCTGAACCAGACTACCAGCTCTGATCTGAACCAGACTACCAGCTCTGATTTTAACCAGACTACCAGCTCTGATCTGAACCAGACTACCAGCTCTGATTTGAACCAGACTACCAGCTCTGATCTGAACCAGACTACCAGCTCTGATCTGAACCAGACTACCAGCGCTGATCTGAACCAGACTACCAGCTCTGATCTGAACCAGACTACCAGCTCTGATCTGAACCAGACTACCAGCTCTGATTTTAACCAGACTACCAGCTCTGATCTGAACCAGACTACCAGCTCTGATTTGAACCAGACTACCAGCTCTGATCTGAACCAGACTACCAGCTCTGATCTGAACCAGACTACCAGCGCTGATCTGAACCAGACTACCAGCTCTGATCTGAACCAGACTACCAGCTCTGATCTGAACCAGATTACCAGCTCTGATCTGAACCAGACTACCAGCTCTGATCTGAACCAGACTACCAGCTCTGATCTGAACCAGATTACCAGCTCTGATCTGAACCAGACTACCAGCTCTGATCTGAACCAGACTACCAGCTCTGATCTGAACCAGACTACCAGCTCTGATCTGAACCAGACTACCAGCGCTAATTCAAAGAAAACATTTCTTTATCTTCCACCACCTAAACACGGCTCCTGGCTCTCATAACCAACTCTTTGCTGGACCAGAGTGATTCACGTAGCTGCGCTGCCTGGGCGCCGGGTGAAGCATCACTGCTTCAGGCTCAATAATCACTTGTCACGTCCGCAAAAAGTAAATAAAAGTTCGTATTCTTACCTGCTACTCGCCAACACCAGAGAAAAATATAATCCACAGCATATTTACCCGCAAATCGCGGGTAAAACGTCCCGTTTCAGAAGAGACAGGTCTTTGCTTTGAGCAGAGGGAGACGTGGTGCTGCTACCAACGCAGCAACGTAGCATCAACAAGCTAGTAAACGCTTAGAAATATATCCAGGGATCAAAACAGAGGAAAGACAGGTAGAGAAGCCGTCTGTGTGCTGTGGGGGTGTAAGGGGGGGTTGAACACGACAGTGAAAGGACGCCACTAGGGGGGGCCCCGAGCTGAAGTTACTGAGTTCTGCTTTAAGTAAAACTGGACATTTCAAAAACTGCAAACAAAGAAGAATTTTAAGTAACAGACAATTCTCAGAATAAAAAATCAAGGAAGAAGAGAAAAAGGAGGGAGAGGGAGGAGGACAGTAGCAGAAAGGTGGTAAAACAAGTCTCAAACCTATTACACAGATTAATGTGGCGTGTAGAGAGCAGTTAGCCAAAGAGACGGGGGGAGAAGGATGATTACGCTGCGTGATGCTCCGCACTGATGTTAATGGACGACTGTTGGACCGCTGCCGCTCTTTACGGTCTCGCTACGTTCCTTCCTCTCATTCATGCCCCCCTCTCAGTCCAGTTGGCTTTTACTCACATAAACTACAGTTCAGTGCTGGGATAAGACAACACCTCATTACCGGACCGGAGCAGTCACGAGTCACTCTGACATATTTAAACAGATTACCGGCCGCCTGGAGGTGGAAGTCAGAGCAGCTGATGACAGGCGTCGCCTCAGCTCACACGTCAGCTGATCCACAAGTTGTTAAACATGGAGATTTGAGGTGGATGAGCTCCGTCAGGAGCAGCTCGTGTGATGACCTGATGGGCTGCTGAGATTCTTGCCGTGAACAGAATTCTACGACTCGAGTTTGTTCACAGTTTGAGGATAAATCTGGTTGGATTTTCGTGAAACTGATGACATCACACTGCAAAAACTCAGATCTTGCCAAGTAGATTTTTCTCTTTCTAGTCAAAATGTCTCATCACACTCAAAATAAGACAAAATGACCTAAAGAGAAACATTTCAGAAAGAGATAAGATCTCGTTGTAAGGCGATGCATCTTATTTCAAGAAATCTTATCAAGAAAATTTTGCTTTTTCCATTGCCAGAATTTTTTGGCTTATTGCACGAAAAAAAAAAAAAATCTTCTTTTACTTATTTTAAAAGTGGCCAAGATTTTATTTGCTTGTAATTAACAAAAAAATTCTACCAATGGCACAAGCAAAATTTATATAAATGCAAATTTCCAATCTATGATGAAAGTGAAATGTTTTAGCCAATGCAGCTACGACATGTTCTGTTGTGAGATTTTCTGTCTGAGAGACAACAAAGAAACAAGAAGGATGCAAATGAAAGAAGAAAAAGCTGACAGATAAACAGACGGAAAAGGACTTAGGTTACAAACATACATGTATGCGGATCACAAGTGCTGCAGCCCAAAATACTCCATTTTGCAGCAATATGAATATATATTTTTTAACAAAAAGCTCTTGTTGGAGTAATTCCTAATACACAAAATGTTTCTTTGGCTTAAAAAAATGGAATATGAAATTGTACTAGTAGCTCAAATGATAATGAAAAAATGTTGAAATGCAAAACTAATCAGTGGATTCTTGTGGTAAATTAAAAAAAACAGAATTGGTCTAAAAATACAAAATGAAAGTAGCCGTCATGCAGAAAACATGGGACTGGTTTGATTTATTTTAACGGCTTTATCATTATTACTGGAATGAAAATTAGAGAAATAAAGGGAATGATGCTCAACAGGATTTTCCAAGTTTATCTTTAATCTAAATTCCAATTACTTGCAAAATTTTTAAATTTGATATTCATCCTAATTTTGGGTTCTTTTTTTTATCTTTGACTTCAGAGTATTTATGTTTAGTTTAATTTAATTTAATTTAATTTAATTTAATTTTTCTATATTGCATTTACAGTCAAATGTCCACATTCTTATCTATAATAATAAAAATTATCATTATTATTATTATTATTATTATTATTATTATCATTATCATTATCATTATCATTATCATTATTATTATTAGTAGTAGTAGTAGTAGTAGTAGTAGTAGTATCATGATCTATAACAGGTTAAAATAGGCAGCCCGATGAGGGAAAGAAGAGTTAAAAGATGAAGTGATGTGGGAGAATGGGGGGAGGTGAAGAAAAGGCGGGAAAAGGGGGAAAATGAGGAGGAGGAGGAGCAGAAGGAAGGATGGATGGAGGAAAAAATGGGGGGGGGGATAAACAGGGAGGGGTTGCAGGAGGAGCAGGTCTCCTTTCAGTGGCTGTGCTGTGATGCATGTCAGCGTCCTCCACCCCCCACCCCCAAACGTCCCACAACCCCCATCCCCACGAAATAAAGGCTGTGTGTGCCATTGTCACCCCGAGTGGTCCGGACCATTCTCTGGAACTAAAGACCGCCAGGAAACAAAAGTTGGAGTCATCCCGCTCAGAAGTGAGGCTTCGGCAGAAAATGGGATGGAAACTCGCACTTTTCTCAGAGTTACGTCCATAAACACGCATTTCTCACACAGAGTTGTTCCCTAAAACTGAAAAGAACAGTGAAGGAGGACGACTTTATGGATGAAGATGGATGCTATGCCACCGTGTCCTGTCCCAGATAGCTGTCCGCTGCACGCCTGGTCCTAAAGCACAGTAAACCCTTGTTACGGTCTAAGGCTTTAAATATGGACAGCCCAAAAAAACATCTTAAAATCAAGTAAAGAAATCACACGAATCGGGTGAAAAACTGTGTCATTGTTAGAGATGTCCCACATTATCGGCCTACCGATATCGGCCCATATCTGCACTAAAGAGGCATCTCAGAAAACATGAGCTCCTGAGATCTTCTTGCTCCGTTCCATTAAAACTGATGAGCAATTACATGCTATAAAAGTTCGGGGGTGAAATGTACCTTTATTCTGCACCTCTCCCACGTTATAATAGTTCTGGATCTTTAATTAGTTTTGGTTTCTGTTTAGTTTTGACTTTTTGTTTCTCAGTAATGTTAGTTTTAGTCAGCTTTACTGAGCAGGTTTCCTAGCTTCTGTTAGTTTTTATTGTTTGGAAAATAATAATACCTTTATTTGATAGGGACAACACATACTGATGAACATCTGCAAGAACAAGTGGAAGCATGTCGCATTATAGCTGAAAAGCTCATTTACATCCGCAGTCCCCTGGCACGTAAAAACATACACAATACAATAAAACAATAACACAATAGAACAACAACAGAGACTCTGCAGCCTCCTCCCTGACAGCAGCAGGGTGACGACACTGTGGGGGGGGGGGTCACCTACGATCCTGGAGGCTCTGCAGGTGAGTCGGGAGTGGTAAATGTCCAATAGAGAGGGGAGGGGGCCACGGAGGATCTTCCCAGCTGCTTTCACGGTGATGCTGCAAGGTGCGAACATGAAATCACAGGATGGTAGGGAAAGGTACCACATTCCTCACTCTGATTGGCTGGAAGGCCTCTCTTCTGATTGGCCCTGAAACGTCTGCTCACGTTCAGGGTGGCAGTGCCGGCTGTGGTCTGTGGTCTGAACACGCATGCGTCGTAGCTCTGCCTCTGAACACGCATGCGTCGTAGCTCTGCCTCTAAACACGCATGCGTACTAGCTTTGCCTCTAAACACGCATGCGTACTAGCTTTGCCTCTAAACACGCATGCGTACTAGCTTTGCCTCTGAACACGCATGCGTAGTAGCTCTGCCTCTAAACACGCATGCGAAGTAGCTCTGCCTCTAAACACGCATGCGTACTAGCTTTGCCTCTAAACACGCATGCTTCGTAGCTCTGCCTCTGAACACGCATGCGTAGTAGCTCTGCCTCTGAACACGCATGCGTAGTAGCTTTGCCTCTGAACACGCATGCGTAGTAGCTCTGCCTCTGAACATGCATGCGTCGTAGCCTGCCTCTGAACACGCATGCGTAGTAGCTCTGCCTCTAAACACGCATGCGTAGTAGCTCTGCCTCTAAACACGCATGCGTCGTAGCTCTGCCTCTGAACACGCATGCGTAGTAGCTCTGCCTCTGAACACGCATGCGTAGTAGCTTTGCCTCTGAACACGCATGCGTAGTAGCTCTGCCTCTGAACATGCATGCGTCGTAGCCTGCCTCTAAACACGCATGCGTAGTAGCTCTGCCTCTGAACACGCATGCATCATAGCTTGCCTCTGAACACGCATGCGTTGTGGCTTTGCCTCTAAACACGCATGCGTAGTAGCTTTACCCCTAAACACGCATGTGTCATAGCTTTGCCTCTGAACACGCATGCGACGTAGCCTGCCTCTAAACACGCATGCGTAGTAGCTCTGCCTCTGAACACGCATGCATCATAGCTTGCCTCTGAACACGCATGCGTTGTGGCTTTGCCTCTAAACACGCATGCATTGTAGCTTTGCCCCTAAACAAGCATGTGTCATAGCTTTGCCTCTGAACATGCATGCGTCGTAGCTTTGCCCCTAAACACTAGGGCTGTCAACGAATATTCTAAATTCAAATATATGTTCGAATATTAATGAAAATCCAAGATTCGAACGTGAAAATTAATATTCGAACTTTAAATAAACAGTGGGACAGTGGGGAAAAATAGCCTATTTTAGGCCTATTTTTATTATTAGGCCTACATTTGCTACACTGGTTTGATTACAGGCCGACTGTTTCAAGTTTCTCCATGTTTATTGCAGCTGCTCGAGCATTCATTGTTCGTTAATTTCATTTCAATTTGTCGGGATCTTTAATCGCTCGCACAAGTTAAGGAGATGTGGGGGGTGGGGGAACTGCAGCGAGTTCATTTTCTAACTTCCAGGGCATTGTAAAAGTTGTTAATAATGAAATAAACACTAAAAAAAAACAACAAAAAAACCAGACGAAACCGGCTAAACGCCACAACTAGACCGTCCACTATTGCCTGGGAAGTGTTTCTGTACATAATTAGAACAGATGAGAATGGGACTTTTTTCTTAACAACATGGAGGAAATCTGGAAGGACTGTCACATTCCTGGTTGTTGGAACATCAGAGGAAAACTTTATTGTGGTATTAAGCGAATAAGAAGATCGCGGACATTTATTTCATGAAGATTTCTTCTGTCTGTGACAAAAGTGGACATTTCTGCTGCTCGCGCTCAGTGCACTGATGTCAGTGTGTTCGTATCAGAAAGGAATATCGGACACACAGAACAGAGGAGGAATAACTTGCTGCCACGTTGGAGAAAACACTGGATTTAATCACTAACAACAAAAACACGGTAAATTATGGTGAACACTCATTAACCTGACTCTTTAATTTACGTATCTATGCTCCCGAAAATGAGGCACTGCATAACATTTTTATGCTAGCTAATGCTAAACGAGACAGCTGAGTGTTGCTGTAAGTTAATGACTCATCAGGGAGATATTGTGAAATATAAGGTTGTTTGCTCTGATCAGGACAACGTTGGGACCAGAAAATAAAACCAGTTCAGTCGCAAACACAAAGAAATCAGGAAGACGGTTTCCTGCAGCCTTTAGTTTCATTTGCAGGACATGTGAAGGCTACGTGGTCTGTACAGTCCTTAAACGATACCAAAAGCCAAATTTATGACAAAATAGATAAGTAACGAGCTCTGAAAGTGTTTGGTTTTTTAAACTTTGATAAGTAATCACGAGATTTCCGTGTTATTCCGGTGTGGCTTGTCATTAAAGCCAGTTTCCACAGATGAATAATAGTTTAACTTAATGCTCCGATGTAAATAAATAAATAAAATGTCAGAATACTTTAGAGATCTCTGGATAACATACCTATAGGTTATCATGACCTTAGACGACTGTCCAACATTGTAAATCCAGATATTGACGCTGCTTTCCATGTTGGCAGATAGGAGGTAATTGGGACTCGTTCCCTAGGCAACGGCAGCAGCGCAAGATGGCGCAACACACAAAACGCTCGTCGGCTGAGTCTGTACAAGTAGTTATATCTTGTATTAGTTTGTCCTCCTGTACATTGCTCAAATGGATATTCGAATTTATTCGAATTATGTGTAAATTTTAGAGCAAATATTCAAATGTCATTTTGGAGCAATTTTGACAGCCCTACTAAACACGCATGTGTCGTAGCTTTGCCTCTGAACATGCATGCATCGTAGCTTTGCCCCTAAACACGCATGTGTCATAGCTTTGCCTCTGAACATGCATGCGTAGTAGCTTTGCCCCTAAACACGCATGCGTCGTAGCTTTGCCTCTGAACAGGCATGTGTCATAGCTTTGCCTCTGAACATGCATGCGTAGTAGCTTTGCCCCTAAACACGCATGTGTCGTAGCTCTGCCTCTAAACACGCATGCATAGTAGCTTTGCCCCTAAACACACGTGTCGTAGCTTTGCCTCTGATCACGCATGCGTCGTAGCTTTGCCTCTAAATACGCATGCGTAGTAGCTTTGCCCCTAAACACGCATGTGTCATAGCTTTGCTTCTGAACACGCATGCATAGTAGCTTTGCCTCTGAACTCTCATGTGTCGTAGCTTTGCCCCTAAACACGCATGTGTCGTAGCTGTGCCTCTGAACACGCATACATCGTAGCTTTGCCTCTAAACATGCATGCATAGTAGCTTTGCCCATAAACACGCATGTGTCGTAGCTTTGCCTTTGAACACGCATGCATCGTAGTTTTGCCCCTAAACACACGTGTCGTAGCTTTGCCTTTGAACACGCATGCGTCGTAGTTTTGCCCCTAAACACACATGTGTCGTAGCTTTGCCTTTGAACACGCAAACATCGTAGCTTTGCCTCTAAACACGCATGCATAGCAGCTTTGCCCCTAAACACGCATGTGTCGTAGCTGTGCCTCTGAACACGCAAACATCGTAGCTTTGCCTCTAAACACGCATGCATAGCAGCTTTGCCCCTAAACACGCATGTGTCGTAGCTTTGCCTCTAAACACGCATGCGTAGTAGCTTTACCCCTCAACACACGTGTCACAGCTCTGCCTCTGAACACGCATGCGATGTAGCCTGCCTCTAAACACGCATGCGTAGTAGCTCTGCCTCTAAACACGCATGCGTCGTAGCTTTGCCTCTAAACACGCATGCGTAGTAGCTTTACCCCTAAACACGCATGTGTCGTAGCTTCTCCTCTGAACACGCATGCGACATAGCTTTGCCTCTGAACGCGCATGCGTCGTAGCTTTGCCTTTGAACACGCATGCGTAGTAGCTTTGCCTCTGAACACGCATGCGTCCTAGCCTGCCTCTAAACATGCATGTGTCGTAGCTTTGCCTTTGAACACGCATGCGACGTAGCTTTGCCTCTGAACACGCATCCGTCGTAGTTTTGCCCCTAAACACGCATGCGTAGTAGCTCTGCCTCTGAACACGCATGCGTTGTAGCTCTGCCTCTGAACACGCATGTGTCGTAGCTTCGCCTCTGAACACGCATGTGTCGTAGCTTTGGCTCTGAACATGCATGCGTTGTAGCTCTGCCTCTGAACACGCATGTGTCGTAGCTTTGCCTCTGAACATGCATGCGTTGTAGCTCTTCCTCTTAAAATGCATGTGTTGTAGCTCTGCCTCTGAACAGGCATGCGTCGTAGCTTCGCCTCTGAACACGCATCCGTCGTAGTTTTGCCCCTAAACACGCATGCGTCATAGCTCTGCCTCTGAAAACATGTGTCGTAGCTCTGCCTCTGAACACGCATGTGTCGTAGCTTCGCCTCTAAACATGCATGTGTCGTAGCTTCGCCTCTGAACACGCATGCGTCGTAGCCTGCCTCTAAACATGCATGTGTCGTAGCTTCGCCTCTGAACACGCATGCGTTGTAGCTCTGCCTCTGAACACGCATGTGTCGTAGCTGTGCCTCTGAACACGCATGTGTCGTAGCTTCACCTCTGAACACGCATGTGTCGTAGCTTCGCCTCTGAACACGCATGCGTAGTAGCTTCGCCTCTGAACACGCATGCGTCGTCGCTTCGCCTCTTAACATGCATGTGTCGTAGCTCTGCCTCTGAACACGCATGTGTCGTAGCTGAACCTCTGAACACGCATGCGTCGTAGCTTTGCCTCTGAACACGCATGCGTCGTAGCTCTGCCTCTGAACACGCATGTGTCGTAGCTTCGCCTCTGAACACGCATGTGTCGTAGCTTCACCTCTGAACACGCATGTGTCGTAGCTCTGCCTCTGAACACGCATGCGTCGTAGCTTCGCCTCTGAACACGCATGCGTCGTAGCTTCGCTTCTAAACATGCATGTGTCGTAGCTTCGCCTCTGAACACGCATGCGTAGTAGCTTTGCCTCTGAACACGCATGCGTCGTAGCCTGCCTCTAAACATGCATGTGTCGTAGCTTCGCCTCTGAACACGCATGCGTCATAGCTCTGGCTCTGAACACGCATGTGTCGTAGCTCTGCCTCTGAACACGCATGTGTCGTAGCTTCACCTCTGAACACGCATGTGTCGCCTCTGAACACGCATGCGTCGTAGCTCTGCCTCTGAACACGCATGCGTCGTAGCCTCGCCTCTGAACACGCATGTGTCGTAGCTTCGCATCTGGACATGCATGTGTTGTAGCTTCGCCACTGAACACGCATGCGTCGTAGCTCTGCCTCTGAACACGCATGCGTTGTAGCTTTGCTTCTGAACACGCATGCGTTGTAGCTTTGCCTCTGAACATGCATGTGTCGTAGCTTTGCCTCTGAACATGCATGTGTCGTAGCTTCGCCTCTGAACACGCATGTGTCGTAGCTGAACCTCTGAACACGCATGCGTCGTATCTTCGCCTCTGAACACGCATGTGTCGTAGCTTCGCCTCTGAACACGCATGTGTCGTAGCTTCGCCTCTGAACACGCATGTGTCGTAGCTTAGCCTCTGAACACGCATGCGTTGTAGCTCTGCCTCTGAACACGCATGTGTCGTAGCTTCGCCTCTGAACACGCATGTGTCATAGCTTAGCCTCTGAACACGCATGCTTCGTAGCTCTGCCTCTGAACATGCATGTGTCGTAGCTCTGCCTCTGAACAAGCATGCGTCGTAGCTCTGCCTCTGAACACACATGCGTCGTAGCTCTGCCTCTGAACACGCATGCGTCGTAGCTCTGCCTCTGAACACGCATGTGTCGTAGCTCTGCCTCTGAACACGCATGTGTCGTAGCTGAACCTCTGAACACGCATGCGTTGTAGCTTTGCCTCTGAACACACATGTGTCGTAGCTTCGCCTCTGAACACGCATGTGTCGTAGCTTCGCCTCTGAACACGCATGCGTCATAGCTCTGCCTCTGAAAACATGTGTCGTAGCTCTGCCTCTGAACACGCATGTGTCGTAGCTTCGCCTCTAAACATGCATGTGTCGTAGCTTCGCCTCTGAACACGCATGTGTCGTAGCCTGCCTCTAAACATGCATGTGTCGTAGCTTCGCCTCTGAACACGCATGCGTTGTAGCTCTGCCTCTGAACACGCATGTGTCGTAGCTGTGCCTCTGAACACGCATGTGTCGTAGCTTCACCTCTGAACACGCATGTGTCGTAGCTTCGCCTCTGAACACGCATGCGTAGTAGCTTCGCCTCTGAACACGCATGCGTCGTCGCTTCGCCTCTTAACATGCATGTGTCGTAGCTCTGCCTCTGAACACGCATGCGTCGTAGTTTCGCCTCTGAACACGCATGCGTCGTCGCTTCGCCTCTAAACATGCATGTGTCGTAGCTTCGCCTCTGAACACGCATGCGTAGTAGCTTCGCCTCTGAACACGCATGCGTCGTAGCTCTGCCTCTAAACACGCATGCACTACACTCAGCTTCACAGCAACAACGGCGCTGTACAGGGTTGAATGGTTGCTGCTCGTACCCGTTCACCCATTCGTACTTGCCGCCATCTTTTCGGTTTGGTTGTTCAACCTTTTTCTTTTTTGGGGGTTTTTGGTGGATTGCAACCGTAGATCGGTGCATTCGGTTTGGTTGTTTAATGTTGTATACGTATTTCTGTGCAAGCCCAGTATTTCATCGCCTGTTTTTGCCTGCTTTTGCTTTAGCCCCACAGCGCCACTTACAAGCCTGGCATATATTTTGCAGCGTTTCCATGCATTCATGTGGTCGATCGCATTTATTTTACATCTCCGTCTTTAAGACAAACAGTCTGGAAAATATGAGCGCTTCGTGTTCGTTTTGACTTCGTGTGGACATGGTCTCAGTTTCCGCAGGAAGTAGAGTAGCTGACCCTTATTTAAATCATCATCATTTTACAGTTTTGTGGATTGCTCTGATGCTGCTTCAACATCAGTCTGAAACAGAGACGATTCTCTAAAGAATCTGTCTCATAAAAATCTCTGATGCGAAAACAAAGTGAAAGACATGAACTGGACTAATCTTCTCCGCTCAGGTTCACTGCAGTTTAATCAGAGCTGACACCAACTAATGTTTGTTTCATGGTTTGTTTGATTCACATCAACACGCAGCAGAATGTCACAGGACACTTTGATGCTGGGAAACTATCAAAGTCACGTTGTTGTCATGACAACCAGACTGTAGCTTGGACAGCAAATGCAGCGGTGCTTCTTTCTTCTCTCCTCATCCTCTACTTTTCATTTACTCTACGACTCATTTATCTCTTCCTCTTCCGCCAACTCTCCCGTTAATCCACCTCATTATGATTTTTCACGCCTCCTCTTTTTATGATCTTTTATTTCCCTTCAAGCCTGATTTACTCTCATCTACACACTTCTCTCACCCAGTTCCACTTCTTTTCCTCCTTCTTTTACCCTCTTATCATGCTCTCCCTCCTCGCCTCCTCCTTCTCATCACTCCTTCCATCTTAGTCTCACCCTCTGTTATTCTACCAGTCAACATTGATTACATATCAAAGCTAATCTCAGATAAACTCCTCCACTTATAGCTCTCGGGCCCCCACCAATCACAGACGGGCTTGCTGGCAGCGGGGTCTCTAACCTGCATCGTCATTGGTCGCCACAGCTGCATGTGGCTGCACGTGCACCGTGTAGGTCCGAAAATAAACGAGCTACGATGGACAAGCAGGAAATGAATTTGACAGTTATCACTGAGAGCGTGATGCAACACACACGCACACATACACACACACACACACACTCTCACACAAACACACACACACACACTCTCCATTCTCTAAAACATACATGACATTCTCACGAATACATGCACACACATGTAGCCCAACATGAGCAGGCACATGGAAGATGTACACTCATGTCCCACAAAAGTACATAAAAATCTGAAACAGCTGGAAAACTGGTGGAGATGTTTCCCAAAAATCAGCCTCTACACTCATCATCCACCTTCCAGAACCGCTTTGATTCCTGCTGTGACGAACCAACAAGGTGTTCGAAACAATGCTTAGAGGTTTTGTTCGATATAGACATGATAGCATCAAAGAGTTGCTGCAGATTTGTGATGAGAATCTCTCGTTCCACCTCATCATGATGAGAATCTCTCGTTCCACCTCATCATGATGAGAATCTCCCGTTCCACCACATCATGATGAGAATCTCTCGTTCCACCTCATCATGATGAGAATCTCCCCGTTCCACCACATCATGATGAGAATCTCTCGTTCCACCACATCATGATGAGAATCTCCCGTTCCACCTCATCATGATGAGAATCTCCCGTTCCACCACATCATGATGAGAATCTCTCGTTCCACCTCATCATGATGAGAAACTCCCGTTCCACCTCATCATGATGAGAATCTCTTTTTCCACCACATCATGATGAGAATCTCTTGTTCCACCTCATCATGATGAGAATCTCCCGTTCCACCTCATCATGATGAGAATCTCCCGTTCCACCTCATCATGATGAGAATCTCCCGTTCCACCTCATCATGATGAGAATCTCCCGTTCCACCACATCATGATGAGAATCTCTCGTTCCACCTCATCATGATGAGAATCTCCCGTTCCACCTCATCATGATGAGAATCTCCCGTTCCACCATATCATGATGAGAATCTCCCGTTCCACCACATCATGATGAGAATCTCCCGTTCCACCACATCATGATGAGAATCTCCCGTTCCACCTCATCATGATGAGAATCTCCCGTTCCACCTCATCATGATGAGAATCTCCCGTTCCACCACATCATGATGAGAATCTCCCGTTCCACCTCATCATGATGAGAAACTCCCGTTCCACCTCATCATGATGAGAATCTCTCGTTCCACCTCATCATGATGAGAATCTCTTTTTCCACCACATCATGATGAGAATCTCTTGTTCCACCTCATCATGATGAGAATCTCCCGTTCCACCTCATCATGATGAGAATCTCCCGCTCCACCTCATCATGATGAGAATCTCCCGTTCCACCACATCATGATGAGAATCTCTCGTTCCACCTCATCATGATGAGAATCTCCCGTTCCACCTCATCATGATGAGAATCTCCCGTTCCACCATATCATGATGAGAATCTCCCGTTCCACCACATCATGATGAGAATCTCCCGTTCCACCACATCATGATGAGAATCTCCCGTTCCACCTCATCATGATGAGAATCTCCCGTTCCACCTCATCATGATGAGAATCTCCCGTTCCACCACATCATGATGAGAATCTCCCGTTCCACCTCATCATGATGAGAATCTCCCGTTCCACCTCATCATGATGAGAATCTCCCGTTCCACCTCATCATGATGAGAATCTCCCGTTCCACCACATCATGATGAGAATCTCCCGTTCCACCTCATCATGATGAGAATCTCCCGTTCCACCACATCATGATGAGAATCTCTCGTTCCACCTCATCATGATGAGAATCTCCCGTTCCACCTCATCATGATGAGAATCTCTCGTTCCACCTCATCATGATGAGAATCTCTTTTTCCACCTCATCATGATGAGAATCTCTTGTTCCACCTCATCATGATGAGAATCTCCCGTTCCACCACAGCATGATGAGAATCTCCCGTTTCACCTCATTATGATGAGAATCTCCCGTTCCACCTCATCATGATGAGAATCTCTTGTTCCACCTCATCATGATGAGAATCTCCCGCTCCACCTCATCAGGATGAGAGTCTCCCGTTCCACCTGATCATGATGAGAATCTGCCGTTCCACCACATCAGGATGAGAATCTCCCGTTCCACCTCATCAGGATGAGAATCTCCCATTCCACCTCATCAGGATGAGAATCACCCGTTCCACCACATCATGATGAGAATTTCCTGTTCCACCTCATCAGGATGAGAGTCTCCCGTTCCACCTCATCAGCATGAGAATCTGCCGTTCCACCTCATCAGGATGAGAATCTGCCGTTTCACCTCATCATGATGAGAATCTCCCGTTCCACCTCATCAGGATGAGAATCACCCATACCACCACATCATGATGAGAATCTCCTGTTCCACCTCATCATGATGAGAATCTCCCGTTCCACCACATCATGATGAGAATCTCTCCTGTTCCACCTCATCATGATGAGAATTTCCGGTCCTTTTCACCTCATCATGATGAGAATCTCCTCGATGGCCCGTTCCACCACATCATGATGAGAATCTCCCGTTCCACCTCATCATGATGAGAGTCTCCCGTTCCACCTCATCAGGATGAGAATCTCCCGTTCCACCTCATCAGGATGAGAATCTGCCGTTCCACCACATCAGGATGAGAATCTCCCGTTCCACCTCATCAGGATGAGAATCTCCCGTTCCACCTCATCATGATGAGAATCTCTCGTTCCACCTCATCAGGATGAGAATTTCCTGTTCCACCTCATCATGATGAGAATCTCCCGTTCCACCACATCATGATGAGAATCCCTTGTTCCACCTCATCATGATGAGAATCTTCCGTTCCACCACATCATGATGAGAATCTCCCGTTCCACCTCATCATGATGAGAATTTCCCGTTCCACCTCATCATGATGAGAGTCTCCACCTCATCATGATGAGAATCTCCCGTTCCACCTCATCATGATGAGAATCTCCCGTTCCACCTCATCATAATGAGAATCCCCCGTTCCACCTCATCATGATGAGAATCTCCCGTTCCACCACATCATGATGAGAATCTCTCGTTCCACCTCATCATGATGAGAATCTCCCGTTCCACCTCATCATGATGAGAATCTCCCGTTCCACCATATCATGATGAGAATCTCCCGTTCCACCACATCATGATGAGAATCTCCCGTTCCACCACATCATGATGAGAATCTCCCGTTCCACCTCATCATGATGAGAATTTCCCGTTCCACCTCATCATGATGAGAGTCTCCCGTTGTTCCACCTCATCATGATGAGAATTTCCTGTTCCACCTCATCATGATGAGAATCTCCCATACCACCACATCATGATGAGAATTTCCCGTTCCACCTCATCATGATGAGAATCTCCCGTTCCGCCTCATCATGATGAGAATCTCCTGTTTCACCTCATCATGATGAGAATTTCCCGTTCCACCTCATCATGATGAGATGTGGTGGTTAAACCTCCACGTTGGTACTAAAGGGACCCAAAGTGGGCCAAGAGCCCCCCCCACCACCATCACACCAGCAGCAGCCTGAAGCTTTGATCCAAGACCACATGGATCCATGTTCACGATGATTCAGCAGATTCTGAGTGTAGCATCTGAATGTGGAGCAGAAATGGAGACTCATCAGACCAGCAACGTTCCTCCATCTTTATTGTCCAGTTCTGGTGAGTCTGTGTGAATTGTAGTCTCAGTTTCCTGTTCTTAGCTGACGGGAGTGGAACCCGGTCTGGTCTCCTGCTGGATCCTGGTCCAGATACCCGGTCTGGTCTCCTGCTGGATCCTGGTCCAGATACTGGGTCTGGTCTTCTGCTGGATCCTGGTCCAGATACTGGGTCTGGTCTCCTGCTGGATCCTGGTCCAGATCCTGGGTCTGGTCTCCTGCTGCTGGATCCTGGTCCAGATACTGGGTCTGGTCTCCTGCTGGATCCTGGTCCAGATCCTGGGTCTGGTCTCCTGCTGGATCCTGGTCCATCATCTGCTGCTACTGGAGATTTTCTCTTCTTCAGACCGTCTCTGAAACCAGAGATGGTCGTGGTGGAAATCCCATAAACACTCAGAGCAACAACATGAAACCTCCTTCTTCCTCATTCTGACGCTCAGTTTGAACTTCAGCACGTCTACATGACTGCATGCTGCTCTGTGATTGGCTGACGCTCAGTTTGAACGTCAGCACGTCTACATGACAGCATGCTGCTCTGTGATTGGCTGGTTGGATGTTTGAGTTAATCAAACAGGTGGAGCTGATCATTTGTCTTCTTGATCTTATTAATTCTCTGCATTTTCTTCCTGTGACCACCCAAGCTGAAAAAAATTTATAAATACCTGCTGTTTTCTCGACCCTTTGTCCTTAGGATTTTTATGTGAAACAAACCACTGTATGCATCAGGTGACCTGGACGCCCTTCTGTGAAGGTTTAATGGGCATTAACCAGATTTACACGTTGAGAGTCGGTTTTCTGAGGATTAAACCTGAAAGACCTCAGATTCACTCACACTGGCTTTCATCGATAAAACCGCTTGAAGTGAAGTTCACTGTCAGACATTTTTCCCTTTTCTGTAAACATTGTTTTGACAATTAAGACTTTATAATGAGCATCTTTTTGTTTTTATATTTCAGCATTTAAATGAATTGTTTTATGCTTCTGTTATTTGTGAGCTTAACTGGACTGAGAAGTTTCAGGAGGTGAAAAACTCCAGATAACTCAATACTGAAATATTTGTGTGACAATGTGCTATAATCATGAGATAAACAAGTTTTATTTACTTTTAAACTGTGTTTTATTGCTATTTTTTCCACCTGTTTTTGCAGATTTGATGTATTTCTGTTGTTTGCATTCATATATCTGATCTTTCCTTCCCTTAACACAATTAGCTTTCACTGAATTCGACCGCATTTACTCAAACAGCAATGACATTTCCCATTTTCTTGACAAATACAAAACATCATTACAGCCAAGAAAACTAATCTCCATTCATTGATATCACCCATCCAGACTTTTCCCCCATGAAAATGATCCTTTTATCCTTCTTTTACATAAGAAGCGGTCCAGAAAGCGAGGAGCTATGCAGCTGGGGAGATGCTCAGAGAGCTTTATAATCTTTCTGGAAAAGTCTCATTGAGATCAAAGATCTTTTCTGTAAGAGCGTCCCGACCGAGACTGCAACGTCGGCTCAGTTAAAACACACTCAGACATCTGACGAAAGCTCACCAACCAGCTTCTTTGATGAATGTAGATCTGTAAGTAAGAGGAATCACGCCGGTCTTCCAGGGCCGGTATCCTGCAGGAGTTTCCCTGCTGCAACACCCCTGACTCAGATCAGAGCACAACTCTGCACGTCTGCTTAAAAAATAGTCTGAGTGAGTCAGTTCTTAAAGGAAAACTTTCTTTTTTCAACCTGGACCTTATTTCTAGGAGAATATACGTGCATTTCCTCACCGGTAACATTTCTGCATCACTTTGACTCCTTGGGAAGATATTACGTTGAGTCACCCTTCGGTGTGTATCCAGTAAAATGGCGGAGATGTGGCAGTCACGACATGATCTGCAGCAAAAACTTCATGTCATCAATGCTTTAAGTAGAATGAAGGAACAAATGAGGACTATTGTCCTGTGAGTTCAGAGTTTCACAAATTGTGTTTTTGTTGTCTGGGAAGCAGCTGATCTTCTCAGCTGTACTACGGAAACGCATCGTGAACGACGAAAAGTGTGTATGACACCATGATTACTAACGGAAAGATAAATCTGGACTCACAGGACAATAGTACTCGTTCATTCGTTCATTCTACTGAAAGTATTAGCAAAAATCAGGGAGTTTTGCTGCAGATAATGTCTAGTCACTGCCCCGTCTTTGCCATTTTACTGGAAGTACACAGAAGGGCGACTCAACGTAATGTCTTCCCAAGGAGTCGAAGTGATGCAGAAATTTTACTGGTGAGTAAATGCACGTATAAACTCCTAGAAATAAGGTCCATGTTGAAAAAAAATAAAGTGATCCTTTAAATCTTGTAGGATACCTCCTTCTAAAAATCTCTCGTCACGAAAAAGAACTTTACTTGAAGGATACCTGCCCTCCAGGACTGGAGTTGCCCATCCCTAGTGCAAACCAACCCAGCCAGCACGTCCATGTGGGGCCCATAAGGGTTAAATTTTGGCTGCATATAAGGGACCTAAGTGGGTTGTCTACGGTTTTCATGGTGATCCCACCTGTGTTTGCCCATATCGTCTGTAAGTGTTTGAACGGGCATGGGCTTGACCTGCGCAAGATCTCATAATTTGAGTAACATGGGCCCCATATGTGAAAACCCACATGGGAAAACACTGGTGGGGCCACCATGGAAACCGTGGACAACCCACTTGGGTCCCCTATGCAGCCCAAATTCAACCATTATGGGCCCCACATGGACGTGCTTGCTGGGACAACCATCCCAGACATTCAGGACATGAGTTGAAATGAGTCATCTAGCTCCATGATAGACTCATCCAGATAGTTAGTCTTTTTTAAAGGTGCAATGACATCAAATTTCCCTTTTCTGTGGTTTTGGGGATTTAATATGATCTGTTGTGCACTTATGAGGCCATGTGAACGTAAAAAGTGAGTTTCAAAGTTCAAAGACGGTCAGCTTTGTTTCTTTGTTCAGAAACGGTTGAATCAGACAGGAACTCTTCATTCTACCTAATTTATGTTCTCCAATAGAGCACAACATGAAGCGAAGAGCCTCCCAACTCCCCTCTCCTTTCTCCAGCTGATACACCAGTGAGTCGAGCTAGTCTGTATTCCTGAACATGGGTGAATTCAGGGTTTTCGGACAAATGAATTTAAAAAAAAAAACTTCTGTAGCAACACTGAAGTAGGCAACCACAACATTGTCATTACCTCTAAGTTTTTTAAGTTCTAACGCTGCATACACACCAAATGCGGTTTGGGCATCAAGGGTGTCAGGTTTACATGCAAAGTCGATGGCCGACACACGTCTAGGAGGCGTCAAAAACCCTGCGGCGCGTTACATGCGTAAAGTTTTGAGATTTTCAGCATTCAACACGCGCTACGCGCATCAAGGGTGGCAGACACCGGAGTTGGAAAATCTGAACTTTGGCGTCTTGACGTGGGGCATCAACCAATCAGAGCAACTCAATGTCATGACACAGACACACATTTTATGACAGGACGGGAAACACCCCGAAGAACCAGGGGAACCTCCTCTCTATCTGCAGACAGAGGAGGATAAACTGTGATCTGTGTCCGGTCCCGGT
The DNA here is from genome assembly GCA_023101725.1 of Atherinomorus stipes. Taxonomy (NCBI): domain Eukaryota; kingdom Metazoa; phylum Chordata; class Actinopteri; order Atheriniformes; family Atherinidae; genus Atherinomorus; species Atherinomorus stipes. Next base: position 20,166 of record JALJCO010007503.1, read on the forward strand.
GTCTGAACGGCGGTCTGATGACCTGCTGTCCTGATGGGATGTACTGGACTTATATGCTGCCCCGCATCGGGACAGCGCGGCGTTAAACTGGACCGGATCAGAAAGCTGAAAGCGCCCCTCGCAGCACACAGCTCCTGGAGTAAACGGTGAAACTCATCACATTCAGAACACCTGGAATCATCTGGTGAACCGGACACGGAGTCTAGAATTAGACTACAATTCACATCCAGTCAGTGTGAAAGCGTGAACAGAGAAAGCAAAGTGATTCCCAGACCTTTCTCTGGACGATGGCTGCAAATTGTAGATGTCATTGTCAGACTGTCGACATCTAGAACTGGACGTTAGACCAGAGACTCTTTGGTGTTGGGGGTACACTGTCAGAAATAAGGGGAGTGCACTGGAATATTTCTGTCCCTCAAGGTACACTTAAATTTTTGTACCCTGTAACAGTCATAAGTGGACCTCAAGGCGCCTTTTTGGGACCCTGAAAGGTATATTTATGTTCCAAAGCACACAGTACCCACTGTTAGGGTTACACCAGCAGTACCCTTGAGGGTACCACCCCAATGACAAGCCATTGTACCCCTAAAGGTACACTGTCAAGAGTATCTGGGCTGTAGTTGATATGAAGGACTTACACTGTTAATTATTTGGGTTTGGGGATGAAATCTAATGTTTTTTCATTTAAATCATCTTAAAAATCACACTTTTTAGTCCGAAGTCCGTTTTACTTTCACTCTAAGTTAATTTATTAAGTTGCTTCAGCTTTAGAGTGCATGAACAACAAAAGGGGGCAACAAAGACTCGTGGAAATACAAATTCAGCGTGAATTTAACCTTTTATGATTGTTTTCCCATAAATTTGACTTATGAGCTTTACTGCCTTTGTTAAGTCCACATTCAGAGGAAGTTGTTGAAATTCTGTTCAGTTTGAATGTTAAAGTTGCACCATGAGTGTGAAGGATAGTACAAGGACGTAAACTCCCAACCATATGTAAACGTTGTATAACGGGTGATACAAAACCAACATGAGATATCTACTGCTGATGTTGCTGTTCCATCGTAGATTCATATATTGAGAACCACCTTGGCTTGGTACTCAACAAATGTATTAAGTTAGGTATAATTCAAATTTTACTTTGTGTTAAAGGAGAATTCAAATTGAAAAAAAAATTAGAAAAATGCATATAACAGAATAACAGCATTTATTTTTTTAGTTTATTCCAAAACAAAAAATTAAGTTGCAACAAAGTTGAAAAAAGAAGAAAAGTTTATGGTCTTTGTTTATATTTTTACTTTTTATTAAAGCAATTTCTTTCTTTGTTTTAAGGCAAAAGATATATTTCCAGTAAATCAACATTTATGGTTTCAAACAAATCATAAATTTAATTTGAGAAAAACTAAACAAATAACTTTTTTTCCATTTAATCCAAATGAACAGTACTTATTTTTCTGAGTGTGTAGATGATTTTCATTGACTATTTCAAATGACATTCCACAATCTTTCCCACCATTTCCACCAATCTTTGTCTGGTGTTTCTGGTTGTTCCATGCCGATGATGCTGCGATGTTATCTATGAGCCAGCAGCTGTGGCTGCCGTGTCCTCGGGCAAACTCCTCTCATCCATTACCCATCCCTCTCCCTCTCTTTCAGCCACTGACTGACACTTTCTGTCTCATTCCTCCTTCTTCTGTCTGCTGTTTTTTGCCTGTCGCTTCCCATCCTGTTTCCCCGTCTGCATGGCTGTTAGCACACACACCGACACACTGCTGTCACCAGAGGCAGGACTCTCTGCAGACACCTCTCTGTCTGCTGACATCCAGACGACATTGGACTGTGTGTTTGGCTTTCTCTTTGTGTGTATGTCCTCTGGTTTGATCCGTCTGAGCCTACACTACACGGATAGATGGATAGATAAAGAGGTGGCGTGGTTGGGAGAGCGAAGAATGAGGGGTGAAGGGCAAATAAAAGAAGAAAGAGACTAAAAGATGAAACCATGTTGGCATGTTTGTCAACTCTCCCCTGAAGCCATGCATCCGTATACGTAGCATCAACCAATTACTGCTGGAGCCTAATTAGCCCTCAACACAGACTCATTAGTCTGGTTTCTGCAAGAAAACCAAAGAGGGGTTCTGCTTTCCACCACAGGGCTGAAGTGGGGGGGTCCTGCTCCTCTGCAAAGGTCAGACTGGGAATTGTCACTTTTCCAGATAAAATTAGGGTGGTGCAATCCGTCCTCCAAGGACGCTAACTGGGCAGCTTAGTGGGACATCTCATACAGTTCTGTGTATGAATATGAGGCTTTCCACTCACATTTCACTGCAAAACTCAAATCTTACCAAGTTTATTTTTCTAATTTCCTGTCTGAATATCTCATCGCGCTCAAAACAAGACAAAATTGCCTAAAGAGAAACATTTCAGCGAGATAAAGGAACTTGTTTGAAGACAAATGCATCTTATTTCAAGAAATCTTATCAAGAAAATTTCACTTGTTCCATTCGCAGAATTATTTGCTCATTGCAAGCAAAAAATTCTTGGCCAGTCTTGAAATAAGTTTAAGAAAAAGGGAAAAAAAAGATCATTTTTATTTATTTATCTATTTATTTATTTATTTTTGCTTGTAATAAGCAAAAAAAAAAATTCTGCCAATAGAACAAGCAATTAGAAAAATATACGTGGTAAGGTTTGCGCTTTTGCCGTGTAATGGTGCTGGGATTGATATACTTGATGGGATATTGCCGATCCAGACCTTTTTACTTGCGTCATTGATCACCTGGTGTCAGGACTCTGTGAGCGGACCCCTGGGATGCCCCTCGGTAACTGCATCCTCAAGCATCTCTAATACGCTGATGACACCACCTTGTTCAGCGAGACTGCCGGCGAGTTTCATGAAGCTCTGGGCGTGTTTTAGGAGGAGTCCCAAAGTTTGGTGTGAAGATAAGCTGGCCAAAACCCGCGCTTATCCACGTAGGCGATGGTCCCCACCCACCACAACTCCTTTTTGACGGCACCCTTGTCCACTTTGTCCCTACTGTTAAATATCTCGGTTCAACAGTGTCCAACATCGACCGCTGCCGTGCCCTAACAGCTTCTGCCATGCAGTCCCTATGGAGACGGCTGTGGACATACCGGCACATGTCCCTGGAGACAAAACTTCAGGTCTACAATGCTTTGATCATCTCTGTCCTCCTGTACAGCTCCAAAACATGGCCGCTGAATAACACTCTGGCGGACAGGCTTCATGGTTTCGACACCAGGGTCCTCAGGAGGATCAAAGGCATGTCACCAACTGGACCTTAAAGGAATAGTACACCCAAAGAATGATGTATGTTCATCTTCTACTCACCCTCATGGCGAGCGAGACTCTGGAGCACTTTTTCATTTTCCCCCCAACTTTCATATAATGGAGTTCACCGGGGTCCGAGCCAAAGAGGTCCATAAAAGTCCACAAAAACGTGTCAATATTCCTCCATACTGCTCGTCCAACGTAATCCAAGTGTCCTGAGTGGGTAGCGTCCAGAATTTACTGGAAACCGCATCATTTAGTAGATTTTTATTGCCCAAATGGTACTACATCTAGCTGCTGCAAAGGGCACCGATGCGAGTTCACAACACGACAGAAACTGCAGCATTCAGAGCCTACTCTGCCAATAATGCAAGCGTAGAAGAAGAAATTTGCAGTTTATATTGTGCTAAGAGCGAACGAGCAGCGGACAAACACAAGAGTGGTGGATGTCGATTTAAAACAAAGACAGGAAGAAAAAGTGAACGTGCGATCTCGCCTGCCGCGGCTTCCGTAGTGTCGTGAACTCAGAGGGACGCGCTTCACAGCAGCTACATGTTCCACTGTTGAAGCTCTAAAAATCTACGAAATGACGGTTTCCAGTAAATTCTGGACGCTACCCACTCAGGACACGTGGATTACATTGGACGAGCAGTATGGAGGAATATTGACACGTTTTTGTGGACTTTTATGGACCTTTTTGGTTCAGTCGCTGGTGAACTCCATTTTATGAAAGTTGGGGGAAAAGGAAAACCTGTCAGATCTCCGGCTGCATCTGAGATATTAAAAAGTGCTCCAGAGTCTCGCTCAGCATGAGGATGAGGAGAAGATGAAGGACCATCGTTCTGTGGGTGTACTATTCCTTTAAGAGACCAAACTCAACAACTCCCTGCATCTGGTCTTGCCTGGTTACCTTGGTTAGCTCTACGCACCTGCAAGTGCATGAGGACAAAAGCAGATATTGTGGTAAAGGGCGGCGGTGTCGGCCTGGAAGCGCTGGTGGGGGCAGGGATGGAGCCGAGGCTGCAGCCCGTTCTTCTCCTGGACTCTTGCTCCTTCCAACAACGGCTAACTCAGCGTCCATCTCACATCCGTCTCTGCTCTCAGTCCTCTCCACATCATAACGGCCCGTCTGTGCTCTGTCTGCATACGGTATACGCATCGTCTTAGAGCTCTACACATGCGTAGACATGGCAGAGCAGTAGGAGCACGAGTAGTAGTAGTAGCAGTAGTACTAGTAGTACTAGTACTAGTAGTAATACCGCCAGGAACTGTGAGGTGATGTGGACCTGACATATGATCAGCCACAGGAACATCACAGTTCACAGAGAAATACCACGGAGACATCCAGATTTCATACAGGAAGTCTGGATCAGGAGGGACCGGTTTGGAGAGAAAACTGTATGTGGTGTATGAACCAGTGCTTCCCGATCCTGGTTCTGATGGAGGTTTTCCTTCCCGATCCTGGTTCTGATGGAGGTTTTCCTTCCCGATCCTGGTCCTGATGGAGGTTTTCCTTCCTGGTTCTGGTCCTGATGGAGGTTTTCCTCCTGGTTCTGGTCCTGATGGAGGTTTTCCTTCCTGGTTCTGGTCCTGATGGAGGTTTTCTTCCTGGTTCTGGTCCAGATGGAGGTTTTCCTTCCTTCCTGGTTCTGGTCCTGATGGAGGTTTTCCTTCCTGGTTCTGGTCCTGATGGAGGTTTTCCTCCCGGTTCTGGTCCTGATGGAGGTTTTCCTTCCTGTCTGCCTCTTCCTGGTTCTGGTCCAGATGGAGGTTTTCCTTCCTTCCTGGTTCTGGTCCTGATGGAGGTTTTCCTTCCTGGTTCTGGTCCTGATGGAGGTTTTCCTCCCGGTTCTGGTCCTGATGGAGGTTTTCCTTCCCGGTTCTGGTCCTGATGGAGGTTTTCCTTCCCGGTTCTGGTCCTGATGGAGGTTTTCCTTCCTGGTTCTGGTCCTGATGGAGGTTTTCCTTCCCGGTTCTGGTCCAGATGGAGGTTTTCCTTCCCGGTTCTGGTCCAGATGGAGGTTTTCCTCCTGGTTCTGGTCCTGATGGAGGTTTTCCTCCTGGTTCTGGTCCAGATGGAGGTTTTCCTCCCGGTTCTGGTCCTGATGGAGGTTTTCCTCCTGGTTCTGGTCCAGATGGAGGTTTTCCTCCTGGTTCTGGTCCTGATGGAGGTTTTCCTCCTGGTTCTGGTCCTGATGGAGGTTTTCCTCCTGGTTCTGGTCCAGATGGAGGTTTTCTTTTTTCCTCCTGGTTCTGGTCCAGATGGAGGTTTTCCTCCAGCTCACCTCAGAGACTTTCTCTGCCCTGAAGTCATTTTCTCAGACAGCGCTCTGCCAGACGGCATCTCTCTCCAGCAAGATTTAATTTAAATCTCACCTTATTTACTTTTCCTACCTAACCACTTTATCGATTTACTCTGCTTGTTGGAGGCACTAAATAGTCTGAACATAAGGACTGTGGGGGGGGGGGTTAAATAAGGACAAAGAGAATGTAATCTGTGACTTCATTACTTTAGAAAAAACTACCAGGAGCTTGTTTCTTCCACTCAAAAGTTTTCCTTTCCCATTCAGCAAAGCTGATGCCAAACCTGTGACTGGAAGTGTGTACCGATCAGTGTTATTGAGCGGAGGTGGTGATGCTCCGAGCTGAGGGGAAAGATGTTTGATACGTGATGAACGCCATCAAATGACGGGAAGACGACTGTTTTCTCCTCCATATTTAAACGTTTACAGCTACAGAAAAAGCTGTGGGGGTTGGACGCCATGACTCGGACCCGGTCCAGTATTTACCGCCACCTTCGGGTCAAACTTGTAACTATAACAGGAAGTGATGCGTTGTACTTCATCTTTTAGGGCTCGTTGAACCAGGTCGTTCACCTGGAGCGTATGTTCCCATCGATGCTGATCAGGACCAGAGCCGATAAACACCTGCAACTTCTGCAATTTAACTGATCGTTTGTAGGTTTTGCTTTAGGTTTTAGAATCATTTTAACGGTACATGTACCTGCAAAAACTGTTGATTTATTTATGTATTTTACGGAAGCCCGGCACTTTGACCGATATCTAACATGCTGATATTTTCCGATGCTCATATAACCGATATAATATTATCAATGTTATCGATATTGATATTAAAGCTGAAAACTATGTAATCATTGTTTGTGCTAAATTAGAAAAGTACCTCTGCTGCAGATCTGGAGATGCGATCATGTGGGCGTGGCCTTACGTTGCTCCCATGCCCCATTAAAAAGAGTAACATACAAAAAACAGCATCCCACCGGTTTACCACCAAACAGTGTTATATGCATATAGACTAATCCCTGCCGGGGGGCGTTTCTGTACACGTGTAACTAGAACAGATGAGAACGGGATGTTCTTCTTCCCAACATGGAGGAAATGTGGAAGGACGTCACATTCCTGGTTGGCACCGCATAACGTTCTCATGCTAGCTAATGCTAACAGAGACAGCTGTGGTTCACGCTAGCTAATGCTAACAGAGACAGCTGTGGTTCATGCTAGCTAATGCTAACAGAGACAGCTGTGGTTCATGCTAGCTAATGCTAACAGAGACAGCTTTGGTTCATGCTAGCTAATGCTAACAGAGACAGCTGTGGTTCATGCTAGCTAATGCTAACAGAGACAGCTGTGGTTCATGCTAGCTAATGCTAACAGAGACAGCTGTGGTGTTGCTGAGAGTTAATGACTAATCTGGGAGATATTGTGAAATATCAGGTTATTGTCTCTGACCAGGGCAACGTTGGGACCAGAAAATAAAACCAGTTCAGTCAGAAACACAAACGGATCAGGAAGACGGCGTCCTGCAGCCTTTAGTTTCATCTGCAGGACATGTGAAGCTACGTGGTCTGTACAGTCCTTAAACAATACCAAAAGCCAAATATGGGGGAAAATAGAAAAGTAACCACCTTTGAAAGAGTTTAGTTTTTAATCTTTGATAAGTAATCAGAGATGTGCGTGTTATTCCAGCGTGGCTTGTTATTAAAGCCAGTTTCTGCAGATGAATAATAGTTTACATTAATGCTCCAGTGTAAAACAAAATAATGATAATAATGTCAGAATACTGTAGAGATCTCTGGATAACATACCTGCAGGTCATCATGACCTTAGACGACTGTCCAACTGGCGCAACACACAAAGCACTTGTCAAATAAGTCTATATGTACATTTTTAAATGTAGTTGGAAATAATTTTTAAAAAAATGACACATCAGAGCATCTTTCTCATGAACATGGACCAACATACCTGTCAGCAGGTGCAGACGTCTGATTGGACGTTACAGAAACACCTGATTGCAGTGATTGAATCAAAGTGCTCAACAACATTTTAGCATCGGAGCTCCTTCATGCTTGTTTACTTGTTTATTTTTTGTCTGTTTGTTTTTAATACTGATATATATTTTTATTTATGATTACTTTTGTCAATTTCGTCTTCTCTCACTGACAATTTTTTTTCCTTCTTTAATTTGAGAGTATAAATAATTTTGAGGACGACTGTATGTTTATTTTAAATTTAACATTTATGTTTGAGATTTGTTTACAATTCAACTGTTTCTTTTTATATTATTAGCTGAGGTGCTTTTTTCTTCTTTATATCAAAGTAGTTGTAAAAATGACCTTTCATTGTATCCTTCATTATATTACTTTGCGGTCAGACGGTCTGCTGCTGATCCCTTTTCCAACTCACCTGAGTCAGCTCTGCAGAGGCCATTCATGAGGTTCAGGTGCTGGAGAAGAGACGCATCTTAGAGTTGCAGGATTGTGGATCTCAGGAACCAGGCTTGCCCCCCCCCCCCCCCCCCCCCCCCCCCCCCCACTCCCCCCCCCCCCACTCCCCCTCCGATGTAGCCAGAAAAACAGATATAACAGTTGCAGAGGTCTGGACCCCTAGCTGCACGTCTTCCCAGCCTATGATTGATCATAGGTGGAAAGGTGGAAAGGTGGAAACCAAAGGGGTTTGATTTGCTGTGTAACGTTTTTCAGTACAAGAAGCGGATGGTTTGCAGCCACCTGCTAGGACACCTGTGACGGATCAACAGCAGCAGGTTTGAATATGATGCAGGACACATGCTGCTGTTAAAATGTCGTTCAAATGTGTTTCATCAACCTTCATCCTGCGTTTCAGCCGTCTCTCCTCAGAGGGACGAGTGCAGGAAACATGAGGAGGCTGCTGGCTGTCACGTGGCATCATCGTTATAATCGGACACGCCGAACGACTCTGCTCCACCCTGACTCCGTCCTCTGACCGCACCACGGAAACAGTTCATTTCAAGTCAAACTTTGATCGTTTTATCTGCATCGTTTCACGTCTGAATCAGCAGACACGAAGCAGCAGGAGGAGGTCATCTGCAAACATGCAGCTGCAGTTTTTCCTCAGAAAATGGAGGTGGAAATCTGCAAGATCTCATTCCAAAAACAAATCTTGAGAGTTCCTCACGAAAAATATTGGTTCGAAAAAAAACTATACTGATGTTTTCTGATATACAGGGACTACCTAAAAATGGATGCTAGCAGCTTTTACCCGGCGTGGCATGGATGCTAGCAGCCTTAACCCGGTGTGGCATGGATGCTAGCAGCTTTTACCCAGCGTGGCATGGATGCTAGCAGCCTTAACCCGGCGTGGCATGGATGCTAGCAGCTTTAACCCGGCGTGGCATGGATGCTAGCAGCCTTAACCCGGCGTGGCATGAATGCTAACAGCTTTAACCCGGCGTGGCATGGATGCTAGCAGCTTTAACTCAGCGTGGCATGGATGCTAGCAGCTTTAACCCGGTGTGGCAGTGGCATGGATGCTAGCAGCTTTAACCCGGCGTGGCATGGATGCTAGCAGCTTTAACCCGGCGTGGCATGTTTGCTAGCAGCTTTAACCCGGCGTGGCATCGATGCAAGCAGCTTTAACCCGGCGTGGCATGGATGCTAGCAGCTTTAACCCGGCGCGGCATGGATGCTAGCAGCTTAAATCTGGCGTGGCATGGATGCTAGCAGCTTTAACTCGGCGTGGCATGGATGCTAGCAGCTTTAACCCGTCGTGGCAGTGGCATGGATGCTAGCAGCTTTAACCCGGCGTGGCAGTGGCATGGATGCTAACAGCTTTAACCCGGCGTGGCATGGTTGCTAGCAGCTTTAACCCGGTGTGGCATGGTTGCTAGCAGCTTTAGCCCGGTGTGGCATGGATGCTAGCAGCTTTAACCCGGCGTGGCATGGTTGCTAGCAGCTTTAACCCGGTGTGGCATGGTTGCTAGCAGCTTTAACCCAACGTGGCATGGATGCTACCAGCTTTAATCCAGCGTGGCATGGTTGCTACCAGCTTTAACTCGGCTTGGCATGGATGCTAGCAGCTGTAACCCGGCGTGGCATGAATGCTCGCAGCTTTAACCCGGCGTGGCATGAATGCTTGCAGCTTTAACCCGGTGTGGCATGGATGCTAGCAGCTTTAACCTGGTGTGGCATGGATGCTAGCAGCTTTTACCCGGCGTGGCATGGATGCTAGCAGCTTTAACCCGGCGTGGCATGGATGCTAGCAGCTTTAACCCGGCGTGGCATGGATGCTAGCAGCTTTTACCCGGCGTGGCATGAATGCTTGCAGCTTTAACCCGGCGTGGCATGGATGCTCGCAGCTTTAACCTGGTGTGGCATGGATGCTAGCAGCTTTTACCCGGCGTGGCATGGATGCTCGCAGCTTTAACCCGGCGTGGCATGGATGCTCGCAGCTTTAACCCGGCGTGGCATGGATGCTAGCAGCTTTAACCCGGTGTGGCATGGATTCACAATAACAATTCAAATTCACAATACAAATTCATAGAACAAGAAACAAAAAGAAACTAATAATAAATAAAAATTTACAAAATCACAATTTAGTAAAAGAAAATATTGCTTTCAATTGTGGTTGGAAATAATCATTTAAAAAAATAATAAATGAACAAAACAGTCCCAGACACAATGAAGCACCTTTCCCATGAAAAGTGGACCAACATACCTGTCAACAGGTGCAGACGTCTGATTGGACATTACAGAAAACACCTGATTGCAGTGATTGTTTCAAAGTGTTGCCCACCAACATTTTAGCTTCAGAGCCCCATCATGCTTTTTTACTTTTCGTATTTTTGTTTTCAATACTGTTTTCAAACCACAATTTAAAATCAATGTCATGATTTTCGTAGATTTTTTATTTATTATTACACCCTGACTCCGTCCTCTGACCGCACCACGGAAACAGTTCATTTCAAGTCAAACTTTGATCGTTTTATCTGCATCGTTTCACGTCTGAATCAGCAGACACGAAGCAGCAGGAGGAGGTCATCTGCAAACATGCAGCTGCAGTTTTTCCTCAGAAAATGGAGGTGGAAATCTGCAAGATCTCATTCCAAAAACAAATCTTGAGAGTTCCTCACGAAAAATATTGGTTCGAAAAAAACTATACTGATGTTTTCTGATATACAGGGACTACCTAAAAATGGATGCTAGCAGCTTTTACCCGGCGTGGCATGGATGCTAGCAGCCCTTAACCCGGTGTGGCATGGATGCTAGCAGCTTTTACCCAGCGTGGCATGGATGCTAGCAGCCTTAACCCGGCGTGGCATGGATGCTAGCAGCTTTAACCCGGCGTGGCATGGATGCTAGCAGCCTTAACCCGGCGTGGCATGAATGCTAACAGCTTTAACCCGGCGTGGCATGGATGCTAGCAGCTTTAACTCAGCGTGGCATGGATGCTAGCAGCTTTAACCCGGTGTGGAAGTGGCATGGATGCTAGCAGCTTTAACCCGGCGTGGCATGGATGCTAGCAGCTTTAACCCGGCGTGGCATGTTTGCTAGCAGCTTTAACCCGGCGTGGCATCGATGCAAGCAGCTTTAACCCGGCGTGGCATGGATGCTGGCAGCTTTAACCCGGCGCGGCATGGATGCTAGCAGCTTAAATCTGGCGTGGCATGGATGCTAGCAGCTTTAACTCGGCGTGGCATGGATGCTAGCAGCTTTTAACCCGTCGTGGCAGTGGCATGGATGCTAGCAGCTTTAACCCGGCGTGGCAGTGGCATGGATGCTAACAGCTTTAACCCGGCGTGGCATGGTTGCTAGCAGCTTTAACCCGGTGTGGCATGGTTGCTAGCAGCTTTAACCCGGCGTGGCATGGTTGCTAGCAGCTTTAACCCGGTGTGGCATGGTTGCTAGCAGCTTTAACCCAACGTGGCATGGATGCTACCAGCTTTAATCCAGCGTGGCATGGTTGCTACCAGCTTTAACTCGGCTTGGCATGGATGCTAGCAGCTGTAACCCGGCGTGGCATGAATGCTCGCAGCTTTAACCCGGCGTGGCATGAATGCTTGCAGCTTTAACCCGGTGTGGCATGGATGCTAGCAGCTTTAACCTGGTGTGGCATGGATGCTAGCAGCTTTTACCCGGCGTGGCATGGATGCTAGCAGCTTTAACCCGGCGTGGCATGGATGCTAGCAGCTTTAACCCGGCGTGGCATGGATGCTAGCAGCTTTTACCCGGCGTGGCATGAATGCTTGCAGCTTTAACCCGGCGTGGCATGGATGCTCGCAGCTTTAACCTGGTGTGGCATGGATGCTAGCAGCTTTTACCCGGCGTGGCATGGATGCTCGCAGCTTTAACCCGGCGTGGCATGGATGCTCGCAGCTTTAACCCGGCGTGGCATGGATGCTAGCAGCTTTAACCCGGTGTGGCATGGATTCACAATAACAATTCAAATTCACAATACAAATTCATAGAACAAGAAACAAAAGAAACTAATAATAAATAAAAATTTACAAAATCACAATTTAGTAAAAGAAAATATTGCTTTCAATTGTGGTTGGAAATAATCATTTAAAAAATAATAAATGAACAAAACAGTCCCAGACACAATGAAGCACCTTTCCCATGAAAAGTGGACCAACATACCTGTCAACAGGTGCAGACGTCTGATTGGACATTACAGAAAACACCTGATTGCAGTGATTGTTTCAAAGTGTTGCCCACCAACATTTTAGCCTCAGAGCCCCATCATGCTTTTTTACTTTTCGTATTTTTGTTTTCAATACTGTTTTCAAACCACAATTTAAAATCAATGTCATGATTTTTCGTAGATTTTTTTATTTATTATTACTTTTTCTTTTTTTTCCTTTTTTTTTCTACTTGTCCTGTCCAGCATCATAGCAGCAGAATGGAAATCTGATTGCTTTATTGTGTTGAACAGTTTTGCTTTGCCAAGCGGAGCTTTTATGAACATAAGGCTCCACTTGATATCATGTTTATTCATTTTATTTCTTTAATTAAACATTTGTCTATTACACCATTCCATTTCATACTGCTGGGCCTGACAAGGGAGAAATGAAAGTTAACAGAGGTAATGATAGAAAGTGGAACAGAGAGAAAGGAGTAAGGAAGAGGAAGAGAGAGAGGAGAGAAAACATGAATGCACTTACACAGTTCACTGGTACATCTGTACAGCGATCCCTAAACAACCAAGGTCTCTGTTGGAAAACAAAACAAGCAATCCCCTACAGGAGGACCTGCAGGTGGCTTAAATATCCTCAGATCATACAAACACACGCAGAACTACGCAGAGAAGAGGTACAAGCTAGTCATCGCAATGGGAAGTAGAGAAGAGGTACAACCTAGTCATCGCAATGGGAAGTAGAGAAGAGGTACAACCTAGTCAGCGCAACGGGAAGCATCACATCATCATCATCATCATCATCATCATAATAAAGGGTCTCCATGGTGATACAGTCATGCAGATGCAGCCTCGTCTCTGCAAGGAGGAGGAAGCCCGCAAGGCTCACGACCCAGGCCCCCAGCAGCCACCCAGAGGCCCAGATCCTAGCCGCCCCCCCAAAAGAACGGACATGCTTCCCCAGATGGCGGCAAAAGGCGGCCCCAGCCAGAGCCCCGCGGTCTGGGGGTCAAGGCCCCAGTGGACCAAGACCAGCAGCTGCCGACCCCACCGGGCACCCCCGGGGCAGGGACAGTGCCGGGCCCAGGGCCCAAGTGCCCAGGAGCAGCCCCCCCCCACCCGGCCCAACCGGAACCCAGGAGGACCGGACCCTCCAGACGACACCCCCCCAGGACAGGCCAGCCCCCACCCCGACGTCTCTGCCCCACACCTGACACCAGGGCGCCACCACCTCTACCACCCCCACACTCACACACACACACACTCCCCACACACCTACCCCAACACCCACTTGCTCCACTCCACTCTCCGACCTTACATACCCACACTCACTCCTCCCTCTGCCCTCCACACATACCCCCACCTCCTGATACCCTCTAACACCCACATGCACTCCCCCCCACACACCTGCACCGACTCCTCCCAACACATACGCCCCCACCTCCCTATAGACCCAATACCCCCATACACTCCCCCCCCTTACATGTCCAGCCCCACCCTTCTCTCTGACCTGTCACACTCCCGCCCTTCCTTCCTTCAGCCCCTCATGGCCATCCCTACCAGACACTCACAAGCATACGCCTCCCTCCCCCACCCCCCTCTCCTCTCCAATCACTCACCCACATCTCCTCCCTCTTCCAGCCCAAATTCCTCCCTCCCACATAATAATAATAATGGATTAGATTTATATTGCACTTTTTTTTTCCCATCCAAGAACTCAAAGCTTTACATTAGGTCCATTATTCATTCACTCCTCCTTCATACTTGGTGATGGTAAGCTATGTATGTAGCCTCAGCTGCCCTGGGACAGACTGACGGAAACGTGGCTGCCATTTCGCGCCTACAGCCCCTCCCACCACCAGCGGAACATTCACACACATTCATACACGGCAAGGGGGGTTAAGTGTCTTGCCCAAGGACACAACGACATATGGATGGGGGATCGGGATTCGAATCGCCGAGCCTCCGTTCATTGGCCGACCTGCTCTACCACCTGAGCCACTGTCGCCCCCACATTTCCTCTTTCACACTTATTCATTTGTTCTCACACACCCACCTCACTCTTACCATTGCCTCCGTGCCTCCTGGGTGGTAGCCCAGACCAGGGAAGGAGCCGCGAACTCCAAGCCCCTGGCACACTCCCCCCCCCCCCCCCCCCCCCCCCCCACCCCCGGACGCAGCAGGCCAGGCATCCCCCGAGCCAGCAGATCCCCCGCAATGCAGCAGGCCATGACCATTATAGCGCGTGAAGCAGCAGCACCCAGGAGACCGGGTAAGAGAAGGACCCTGTCCCCAACGCCCCCCCCCCCCCCCCCCCCTCCCTACCCCACTTATGACTGTGTGTAAGATGTGTGTTATTTGCAGTTAAAACTGAGAGGCAGTGCCAAGTCATGTCGGGAGTGGGGTCGCATAGGCGGTATGACCACCCAACCGGCCCCCCCTCCTTCCACACACTATAGACCCCTCTCAGAAGTGGTTGTGAACTGTCGTTATTTTATGTGTTTAGGTGTCTAAGTGTGGTTAAAACTGGGGAGCAGGCTGTCTCTAGATGCGGCAAACAAAGGCACTTTGGTGCCCCCCCTCACCACGCCCGCTTGACACGCGCCCTCCCCAAGGCCCTACGTGTGTGTGTGTGAGGTAGAGCAGAGGGGGAGAGAGGTCTTGGGAAGGGAGACCAGGGGGGTATGAATACCCCTCTGGAAGATGAGCCGTTACCGGCATTAGGTACCCCTGCCTCCCGGGATCCCCCCAGGGCAGAAGGGGGGTAAGGCATGGCCCCACGGCCAGGCGACCAGCATTCACCGCCAAGGGGCCAGCGGTGGCCCCTGGGGGCACCCGACCACCCCTGGCCCCCTGGTCCAGGAGGCAGGGGTCACGCCCGAGCATCAGGGCTCCCGGTCACGCCCGAGCATCAGGGCTCCCACTGACTGACGACTGTATATATATATGTATATGTGTGTGTATATTGGAAGTGTAATGTTTCTATTTAATATTTGTATATAAGTACGCTGTTTTTTTATATATTAAATTGAAGTGCTTTGTTCTATTTTATGTTCAAAAATTTGTGAAATTCTTTTTCACCGTATCCTTTATTGTAACAATTTGGGAGTCAAATAGAAAATTGGCCCCAAATAACGGCAGATTGTATCGGCTGAGGCTGATGAAAAAATATTGGTATCAGTATTGGCACTAGAAAACCTGTATCGGTCGATCCCTAAAACTGGCACGGGGGCTCTTGAGCCAGCGTCAGGGACTGAGAACTTGTTGGCAATGACAGCTGTGGGTGGTCAAAAGAGAGGCAAAGTTTCCTCTCACATTTAATGCCTCTGCAGCTTGTTTGTGTTTCCTAAAGCTTTGTTTTCCTTGTCGCTGCTGGGGGGAGGGGGGGGGTCCTGCATCCGTCCACGATGCAGAAACAATTTTAGGCTCCACTGACTGCAGGCTAGTTTCAATCTTTTGTCCACAGCTCTCTGACATCTCTGGTGGGAATCACATTTTCTGTTCTTCAGCTGAGCACATTTCCATGAAAAGATTCAGAGAATCTAAAGAAGTCTGCAGTCTTCCTGGAGTTGGACCAATCAGGATCGAACCCTGCATCCACCACACTGAAGAGCAGAGGAACCATTCACACAGTCGAAAAGCCCACCGATAAATTATGACGACATCACTGATGCTGAAATATTCACTTAAATCCACCTGCTCAGCAGCTTCTCAACTCATATATCTAATCAGCCAATCACAGAGCAGCATGCAGTCATGTAGACGTGCTGAAGTTCAAACTGAGCGACAGCCAATCACAGAGCAGCATGCAGTCATGGAGACGTGCTGAAGTTCAAACTGAGCGTCAGCCAATCACAGAGCAGCATGCAGTCATGGAGACGTGCTGACGTTCAAACTGAGCATCAGCCAATCACAGAGCAGCATGCAGTCATGGAAACGTGCTGACGTTCAAACTGAGCGTCAGCCAATCACAGAGCAGCATGCAGTCATGTAGACGTGCTGACGTTCAAACTGAGCGTCAGCCAATCACAGAGCAGCATGCAGTCATGTAGACTAGAGTGCCTAGAGAGAGAGAGTGGCGTCAACTCCATTCACCGCAATGGTAATTTTTTTCACAGCAATGGCGGACCGCGGAGTTCGAAAAAAGTTCCCGGAAGTTAGCGCTAGCTAACTTTTTTTTTTTTTTTTTTTTTTTTTCCACAAGTTTTATTAACATTTGTCAAAAATCCATTTCACATATAAAAATACATAACATATATGACAAAAACTGATCAAGTTGATAAATTCACATATCCAGTCTCATTCAGTAAAATAAAAAACAAAAAACAAAAAGCAAAATAAATACAACAAATAAAACACATAGGGATCTGCTATATATTAAAGTTAAAAAGGTGAAGTAATTTGATTGTTTTGGTTAATTTATTGTTTTTCTTCTTCAAGTTCTCAATGCTGTTCCAGTATGTTTTAAGGTCTGTAATTTTAAAGTTATAAAAGGAGGGTAAGTTTTTTTGCCAAATCATTTTATGTATGTAATATTTTGCTAAAATTATAATTAAATTGATTATATATTTTTCATTGGCTGAAAGATTTGGATTAGTGACAATAAGAAGTATTTCAAATTTGTTCAGTAAAATCTCTTTTCTTATCTTTTGGGAAATATATCTTTGTAGGTGAAACCAAAAAGAAGTTACATGAAAACAATCAACAAAAACATGCTCAATAGTTTCTCCTTTACATCCACAGAATGTACAGGTGTTACATATAGTAGGAAAAAAAGTACAGATGTTAGCTTTACAGGGGTAATATCTGTGCACAATTTTGAATAACATTTCTTTGATTTTGTTTACAATTATATACTGATGAGGTAGCAGGAAGATCAAGTTCCAGAGTTTTTTGTCCAGAAATGTCCATCGGTGTTTACATATAGGAGTAGTGACAGGATCAAGTATATTTCTAATAAAAGCATTGTTACATCTCTTCTCATCTACAAACGGAATACCAGAAATAGTCGGAGAACTGGATGTTAAAGATAGAGAAACATCTGTGTGTAAATTCTGTGCTAAAGAAATGATATTAATAGGAATAGATTCAATCACCATGTTAAACTCTTCTCGAGAGGTATCAATATCATATTTCTCCATAAAGACCTCATATGAATAAAATTCTTGATTTTCATTTTGAAGACTGCTCACCGTGTTAAGATTGTTTATAAACCAATTATGTAGGAAGAGTGTTTTGTTTTTGTGTAATATATAAGCATTGTTCCAAAGAATGCAGTGGTGGGGGGAGAAATTATGTTTGAAGATAAGATTCCAACATAATAAAGTTTGTTTATGAAAGTTGGTTAATTTCAGAGGGAGTTTTCCAGTGGAAAAAGGACATATTAATAGAAAGTTAAGACCACCAAGAGTATTAAATAAGTTACTTGGGATAATATTCCACATGTTATTTGGACATTTTAGGAATCTTTTAATCCAGTTGATCTTTATAATTTGGTTAAATGAAGTGAAAGTCAGCACATTTAGGCCTCCTTCAGCTAAGGGGTTTGAGAGAACGGATCTTTTAATCTTATCAGGTTTATTCTTCCAAATAAATTTGAACAGAATTTTATCAAGTTGGGAGCAAGTGGAGTTAGGTATATCTAGAGATGAGAAAACATAGGCTGCTCTTGACATCCCTTCTGCTTTGCTTAACAAAACTCTACCATATATGGATAGATCTCTGGCAGACCAACAATTAAACTTTGTTTTGATGGCCTGAATCATTGGCAACATATTTAAGTCAACAATTTCTCTGGGATTTTTTGATAACTTTATACCAAGATAAGTAATAATGTTTTTGATGGGGATATTACATATTTCAGATTGACTGCAGTTTGTAAGGGGCAGAATTTCACATTTTTTAATGTTTAGTTTTAATCCTGACGCTTTTGAGAATTTTGATATCGTAGATAAAGCCAAGGATACTTGTTCATCATTTTCCAAAAATAAAGTAGTATCGTCTGCTAACTGTGATATTTTTATTTCTTGGTCAAATATTCTAATTCCTTTAAAGGGGGTTTGTAGTATTAAATAATTCAATATTTGGGCAACAAGCAAGAAGACATAAGGTGAGGCTGGGCATCCTTGGCGCACTCCTTTGTCCACATTGAATCTCTGAGAGGTTCCATGCATGAGTTTGACAGAGCTATTGTTATTTTTATAGAGCGTTTTCACTGCTTTGATGAAGAAATTGCCAAAGTTTAAAAAGGATAAGGTGTCAAATATGAATTCATGGCTGATCGTGTCGAATGCCTTTTGAAAGTCTAGAAAAAGAATAAGTGGGTCACCAGAGAGTAAATATCTATAATTAATCAGGTCTAAAACTAATCTAATGTTATTAGAAATATGGCGTCCAGGCATGAAGCCGCTCTGAGACTCATGAATAATGTCATTCATTCCGTGTTTTAGGCGTTTGGCTAGTACAGATGCCAAAATTTTGTAATCACTGTTCAATAATGTGATGCCTCGCCAATTATCAATTAATAAAATGTCTTTATTGGGTTTAGGGACTAATGTTATAAGACCCTGTTTCATCGAGTGGGGTAAAACTTCATTACTTATGGCTTCATCATATACTCCCAGAAGAAATTTTGATATTTCTTCAGGAAATGCTTGATAAAATTCAGCCGTAAGGCCATCATTTCCAGGTGATTTGTTAATTTTGAGATTATTTATTCCCCATTTTATTTCTTCAATCGAAATTGATTCGTCACAATTCTTTCTGAAAATCTCGCTTGCTTTTTTCACATCTTTAAGAGAGTTGAAAATCTCAGAGGAATCAGTACTTATGTCCATTTTATGAAGATTAGTATAATAATTAGACACAAATTTTGATATAACATTATAGTCTTCTGTTATAGAGTCTTTTATTTTTAGTTTAGATAACAAGCTTCTTTCATTGTTTCTTTTTTCAATGCCAAAAAAATATTTGCTATTTTTCTCCCCCTCTTCCAACCATTTAAGTCTTGAACGTATGAAAGCACCTTTAGCCTTTTCCTTATAAATGTTGTCCAATTCCATTTGAAGGCAGTCTAATTGTGAAGACTGTTCATTATCCGATAAATTTAAAGTGATGTCTGTGATACCTTTGATTAAAAATTCTATTCTTGCTCTTTTTCTTTTAGCCAAGTCTTTGCTGAGATTAATAGCAAACTTCCTTATTTCATATTTGAGTAATTCCCATTGTTTCCCATAATCATTTTTAGAGCTTGCCTGTTTCCAATATTGTTCCATGAGTTTTTTTGTAGTTTCTATAAAGTATTTATTATTCAACAAAGCATTGTTGAATTTCCAATAATTAAAATTTTTTCTATGTTGCTTTGACAAACTTAATTTAAGGAAAACTGCTTTGTGATCGGTCATAATTGTAGGATAAATTTTAACTTCTGTGACTTGTTTATCCATGTCACTTGAAATCAGCCAAAAGTCGATGCGAGAGCAGTGTGAGAGACTTTTGTTGGTCCACGTATATTGTTTCTCAATTGGGTTCCGATGTCTCCATATGTCTATCAAATCTAATCTTGTGCAAAACTTGATAAGGTTGTTTTCTTCATCTCTGGATTTTGGAGGGTGTCTATCCAGTTTTTGGGACCATATCATGTTATAGTCTCCCCCCAGTATAATCTTGGCTGAAGGATATTTGGTAGTAAGGGATTTAATAGTAACTTCAATATCCTCCAATAAGTAGTAGTTCATTGAATCAGAATTATATCCATAGATGTTCCCTAGTAAAATAAGTTGTGCATTTATTTCTACAACCAAAAATATATAATGTCCTTTATTATCAATTTTTTTCTCCAAAACTTTCCCACTGAATTTGTCTTTTAAGGTAGCAACTCCTGCAGATCTATTAGATCCATGGGATAGCCAAATATCTTTGCCCCATTGATTTTTCCAGAACGTTTCATCTTCTGAACAGGAATGACTCTCTTGCAGAAAGATGAAATCAGCCTTTGCTTCCTTACAGAATAAGAAAAACGCTTTTCTCTTGACAATATTTCGCAGACCCCTTGTGTTAACAGATAACAAAGTTAAATCCAGAAATAAACTTTGTATAAACTATCACAATATTACCTAGAAAACGTCAACCATATAAAATGACTCCTGTATTGAAGTTAATGTAGGAATGTAACATTTGAAAATAGCAAAATAAAATCTTTGTCATGGTATAGACAATCTAAAAAATAAAAATCCTGCTCATCACATATACTTCATGTAAACAAAGTGTGAAGATAGCATTCAAAGTAATCATGAACAGTTAATTGAACGTGGTTTGAACTCGCAATTAGGACATCAGTTCAGAACAAACAGACTGAAAACTTATATTAAGTGAAGGTGGCTTCATTGCATTGCTTTTACCCCCCAGATTAACTTGTAGTGACAGTATATGGGGTTAATCCACAGATGCCTGTTCATAAAGGGCTGTTGGGTTTTAGTTCAGTTTTCTGACACATGGCGAAGTTCCTTACCATCTACGTACCCTTTAACTCCCACAAAATAAGCTTTGCTCCCGTTCTTCCGTGCTCTTTCGATAATTGGCCACAGCGCAGCTCTCTTCTCCTTGTCTTCTTTCGTTAGGTCCTCTCCAAAGCGCAGCTTTTTCTCGCGTAGATAAACGTTGTTTTTCGCAGCTTTCCAGATCTCATCTCTCATGGAGCGAAGGGAGAAGAGGATGATGACACTGCGGGTCTTCTTGTCTGCTCGCTTCCCCAGCCTGTGTGCAACGTCGATCCCCTCAGCCGCTTTGGATCTCATCTCCGGTGAAATCTTCTGGCAGATCTCTGCCACCCGTTCTTTAACATTCTCGTTATCTTGTTCGGGTAAGCCATAGAGTCGAAGGCACCATCTCCGCTTGTAACGTTCAGCATCCGTAACACGTTCTTTCAGCGAGTTTATTTCCATCTGATGCTTTTCACATTGCTTCTTCAGCGCAGCATTTTCTGATTTTATGTCATTGATTTCTTCGTGCGCAAACTCGAGGGAAACTTTTAGTTCCTTGATGTCTGCTGCATTGCTGCTTATCAAGAGTGCCAACTCATCAGCTCGATCGTTTACCGTCTTCAAGATGGTCATCTGTAGCTCGTACATGGAGAATCCGTTTGGCCGCTGTTGAGTTTTTTGGGTGCTGGGCTGTTGAGTGGGGTGTCAGACAGGGGGGTAAGCTCCACTTCTTCCTCACGTGCATGTCCCTGGTAGTTGTGATCACCTAATGATGTGCGACCTGTTTTTTGTTCCTTTGAAGACGTATCTTTTCTCTTTAGCTCGGGTTTTTTAAGTTGTTGGCTCATTTTCTCTCGCGTGGGTTTTACTTGAGGCATCTGCTAGCTTAACTCACCGAGCAGTTTTCTTTCGAGTATCTTTCTTTCTCAGCACAGCCAAATGACTGTTTCAAAGTATGTCAAGTCTTAAGTTGGTATTTTGCTGAATTGTTTTAAATTAAGTTCGTTTTTTTTTTAGGTATATTTCAAGGTTGGAATCAGATTCTAGATAGGAGACGCTTTAGTGTGTTACCGCCATCGCCGCCATCTTGCCCGGAAAAACTAGCGCTAGCTAACTGCAGCTCTATATATTCCAACGGAGCAGCTGGTCGAAGCAGCACTTGTCCGAGGTAAAAAAACGTTTAAAGAATTAAATTTCATATCAGTGGGGCATCTGAATTAAATCGAAACAAGTTATGAAGTACGTTAGTGGATTTCACCCGTCTATATTATAGGATTTAGAGAATATTAACAGCTAAAAGTTTAGGATAAGGATAGCAACGTGTGCAACATGCTAATAAGTGTAATTTCTGCTCGCTAAATATAACTTAATCCAACTCTGCCGATTTATAGTAGTGGCAAGGTTAACATATAGGGAAGTGATTGCAGTTATAAAAAGATGTAATATCACTGAGGCTGCGGTAAAACATATGATAAAAACACTGATATCGATTATAACTGCGGTTTTGTAATATCTGATGCCACTGATAAACTGTCTTGCAAATAATAATAGAGGATGGTTATTTTTAATATAAATACTGCTACTATAAATACTACGGTGTTTCTAAAATGCATAAATACTACGGGCAACTATTTTATTTTTCAAAGGCTGATTATAACTGGGCAAACAACCAAATCAACAGGTGTGTCTACTGTTGTTATTTTGTTGTAATTCATTGCTCGGTGTTTACTCTTTTAATATAAAATACAACCATTAAGAACCTGAGGCAACTTGACAAATGTGCTACACATCAGTGGCTGATTATGCTGGACTTCAGTGACCATGACACTTTTTTCTCTGCCTTGTATTTCCTGCACTAGACAGCATTGCCAGGGTGCAGGAGGAGGCCAGGGTGCAGGAGGAGGCCAGGGTGCAGGGAGATGCTTCATGTGGGACTTCTGCTTATCTCTCTGCACTTGTCCAAGAATGTCCTGAAGCCTCTTCAGCTGTTCTGAGGTTGCCAGTGTTGTTTTACAATTGTACTTGGTTTTTGCATTTTATTTTTCCTGTTCTTTGTTCATTTAATTAAAAGAATCTAAAAATGTCCTCGTGGTGTGGTATTTTAAAGTATGCAGAAGTGCAACTGTTTAAACATGATTACCTAATTTTTTGTTGTTGTTGCAATCTTTGTTTGTGATAAGGATCTTTAAGGAAAGCAATGTCTTAAGTGTGTTGTGGGGAGGACTGATTTACTATGCATCAATCAGTAGAGTAAGTTTGTGATAAGCAAGGACAGAACTCAATTTATTTGCAATTCATTAAAATATGCTGTTGCAAGTCCAGACTTGTAGAGAATTTACAAATAATTTTAGTCACCCGTTAGCCTGCCTCACTTACATCTGAAAGTTAAAAAAAGAAAATATTGTGGGTTTTATTGCTGTGATGGGATGATTTAAAGCAACGCGTTCAAAGCCATTCATATTGCATAGATATTTACTAGGAAGAATGGGTAACAAAGAGTTGTATAACTATATTTTTTTGTAATGAAAATTTAATTTGACATTGGTTTCCATATTTAAACAGTAATCATGATGTTGCAAGATCAGACATAATGCAGTCAGTTGACAAAATCATTTAGTCACCTGTCTGCTTCACTCAAGTCTGACAGTAAAAAGAGAAAATATTGTGGTTTATTGCTGCCAGCGAGTGGTTTTGTAACAGTTTAAACACCATGAATATAAGCATATTTACAAGGAAGAATAGGTAATAAATAGTTGTAGAACTCGATTTATTTGCAATGAATTTAAATGAAATTGTAAGTGTAAAGTGGCGGACTGATGGATGATGGAAACGGAGACTCCGTCACTCATTAACTATGCTGGATTACTACAAGATCGTAAATGAGTATTGATCATATTTTCTGTCTGTACTTAAACATTACGAATGTCAATATAGTAAAATAAAGCTATATTTTTCTGTAAATATATTAGCTTCTACTCCATAACGTTAGCATTTACTGACATTATTTAGCGATTGTTGTGGTTTTCCTAATGTTTAGAATGGCCCGCCAAGCACTTCCGGGAACTGTTTGAGGCTACATGCGGCCGGATTTTTGAACTTCCGTTGACGCCACTCTCTCTCTCAAGGCACTCTAATGTAGACGTGCTGACGTTCAAACTGAGCGTCAGCCAATCACAGAGCAGCATGCAGTCATGTAGACATGCTGAAGTTCAAACTGAGCGTCAGCCAATCACAGAGCAGCATGCAGTCATGGAGACGTGCTGACGTTCAAACTGAGCATCAGCCAATCACAGAGCAGCATGCAGTCATGGAAACGTGCTGACGTTCAAACTGAGCGTCAGAATGAGGAAGAAGGAGATTTCATGTTGTTGCTCTGAGTGTTTATGGGATTTCCACCACGACCATCTCTGGTTTCAGAGACGGTCTGAAGAAGAGAAAATCTCCAGTAGCAGCAGATGATGGACCAGGATCCAGTAGGAGACCAGACCCAGTATCTGGACCAGGATCCAGCAGGAGACCAGACCCAGGATCTGGACCAGGATCCAGCAGGAGACCAGACCGGGTATCTGGACCAGGATCCAGCAGGAGACCAGACCCAGTATCTGGACCAGGATCCAGCAGGAGACCAGACCGGGTATCTGGACCAGGATCCAGCAGGAGAC
Source organism: Atherinomorus stipes (assembly GCA_023101725.1). Lineage (NCBI taxonomy): Eukaryota > Metazoa > Chordata > Actinopteri > Atheriniformes > Atherinidae > Atherinomorus > Atherinomorus stipes. The sequence goes on from JALJCO010007503.1 coordinate 44,500, forward strand.
CAGACCCAGGATCTGGACCAGGATCCAGCAGGAGACCAGACCGGGTATCTGGACCAGGATCCAGCAGGAGACCAGACCGGGTATCTGGACCAGGATCCAGCAGGAGACCAGACCCAGGATCTGGAGCAGGATCCAGCAGGAGACCAGACCGGGTATCTGGACCAGGATCCAGCAGGAGACCAGACCCAGTATCTGAACCAGGATCTAGCAGGAGACCAGACCGGGTATCTGGACCAGGATCCAGCAGGAGACCAGACCCAGTATGTGGACCAGGATCTAGCAGGAGACCAGACCCAGTATCTGGACCAGGATCCAGCAGGAGACCAGACCCAGTATCTGGACCAGGATCCAGCAGAAGACCAGACCCAGTATCTGGACCAGGATGCAGCAGAAGACCAGACCCAGTATCTGGACCAGGATCCAGCAGGAGACCAGACCAGGTATCTGGACCAGGATCCAGCAGGAGACCAGACCCAGTATCTGGACCAGGATCCAGCAGGAGACCAGACCCAGTATCTGGACCAGGATGCAGCAGAAGACCAGACCCAGTATCTGGACCAGGATCCAGCAGGAGACCAGACCCAGTATCTGGACCAGGATCCAGCAGGAGACCAGACCCACTATCTGGACCAGGATCCAGCAGAGACAAGACCCAGGATCTGGACCAGGATCCAGCAGGAGACCAGACCCAGTATCTGGACCAGGATCCAGCAGGAGACCAGTCCGGGTATCTGGACCAGGATCCAGCAGGAGACCAGACCGGGTATCTGAACCAGGATCCAGCAGGAGACCAGACCCAGTATCTGGACCAGGATCCAGCAGAGACCAGACCCAGGATCTGGACCAGGATCCAGCAGGAGACCAGACCCAGTATCTGGACCAGGCTCCAGCAGGAGACCAGACCGGGTATCTGAACCAGGTATCTGGATCCAGCAGAAGACCAGACCGGGTATCTGGACCAGGATCCAGCAGGAGACCAGACCGGGTATCTGGACCAGGTATCTGGATCCAGCAGAAGACCAGACCGGGTATCTGGACCAGGATCCAGCAGAAGACCAGACCGGGTATCTGGACCAGGCTCCAGCAGGAGACCAGACCGGGTATCTGAACCAGGTATCTGGATCCAGCAGAAGACCAGACCCAGTATCTGGACCAGGATCCAGCAGAAGACCAGACCGGGTATCTGGACCAGGATCCAGCAGGAGACCAGACCGGGTATCTGGACCAGGATCCAGCAGGAGACCAGAACGGGTATCTGGACCAGGATCCAGCAGAGACCAGACCGGGTATCTGGACCAGGATCCAGCAGGAGACCAGACCGGGTATCTGGACCAGGATCCAGCAGGAGACCAGACCGGATATCTGGACCAGGATCCAGCAGGAGACCAGACCGGGTATCTGGACCAGGATCCAGCAGACCAGACCGGGTATCTGGACCAGGATCCAGCAGGAGACCAGACCGGGTATCTGGACCAGGATCCAGCAGACCAGACCGGGTATCTGGACCAGGATCCAGCAGGAGACCAGACCCAGGATCTGGACCAGGATCCAGCAGGAGACCAGACCGGGTTCCACTCCCCTCAGCTAAGAACAGGAAACTGAGGCTACAATTCACACAGACTCACCAGAACTGGACCATAAAGATGGAGGAACGTTGCTGGTCTGATGAGTCTCCATTTCTGCTCCACATTCAGATGCTACACTCAGAATCTGCTGAATCATCATGAACATGGATCCATGTGGCCTTGGATCAAAGCTTCAGGCTGCTGCTGCTGGTGTGGTGGTGGGGGGGGGCTCTTGGCCCACTTTGGGCCCCTAAGTACAAACATAGAGGTTTAACCTCCACATCTCATCATGATGAGGTGGAACGGGAGATTCTCATAACGATGAGATGAAACGGGAGATTCTCATCACAATGAGATGAAACGGGAGATTCTCATCATGATGAGGTGAAACGGGAGATTCTCATCCTGATGAGGTGGAACGGGAGATTCTCATCCTGATGAGGTGGAATGGGAGATTCTCATCCTGATGAGGTGGAACGGGAGATTCTCATCCTGATGAGGTGGAATGGGAGATTCTCATCCTGATGAGGTGAAACGGGAGACTCTCATCCTGATGAGGTGGAACAGGAGTTTCTCATCATGATGTGGTGGAACGAGAGATTCTCATCATAATTCAGTGAAACAGTAGATTCACATCATGATGAGGTGAACCAGGAGATTCTCATCATGATGAGGTGGAAAAGGAGATTCTCATCATGATGATATGGAACAGGAGATTCTCATCATGATGAGGTGGAATAGGAGATTCTCATCATGATGAGATGAAACAGAAGATTCTCATCATGATGAGGTGGAACAGGAGATTCTCATCATAAGGTGAAATGGGGGATTCTCATCATGATGAGATGAAACAGGAGATTCTCATTGTGATAATGTGAAACAGGAGATTCTCATCATGATGAGATGAAACAGAAGATTCTCATCATGATGAGATGGAACGGGAGATTCTCATCATGATAAGGTGAAATGGGGGATTCTCATCATGATGAGATGAAACAGGAGATAACATCGTGATAAGGTGAAACAGGAGATTCTCATCATTCTCATCGTGATAAGGTGAAACAGGAGATTCTCATCATGATGCAATGAATCAGGAGATTGACATCATGATGTGGTAAAATGAGAGATTATCATAATGATGCGGAGAAATGAAAGATTCTCATCATGATGAGGTGGAACTAGAGATTCCCATCATGATGAGATGAAACAGAAGATTCTCATCATGATGCAGTGAAAGGAGAGATTCTCATTATGATGCGGAGAAAAGAGAGATTCTCAACATGATGCGGTGGAATGAGAGATTCTCATCATGATGCGGTGAAATGAGAGATTCTCATCATGATGACGTGGAACGGGAGATTCTCATCATGATGTGGTGGAATGAGAGATTCTCATCATGATGCGGTGAAATGAGAGATTCTCATCATGATGGGGTGAAATGAGAGATTCTCATAATGACGTGGAACGGGAGATTCTCATCATGATGCAGTGAAATGAAAGATTCTCATCATGGTGCGGTGAAACAAATTATTCTCATCATAATGCGGTGGAACGGGAGATTCTCATTATGATGACATGAAACAGAAGATTCTCATCATGATGCAGTGAAACGGGAGATTCTCATCATGATGAGGTGTAACAAGAGATTCTCATCATTATGCGGTGAAACGAGAGATTCTCATCATGATGAGATGAAATGGGAGATTCTCATTATGATGCGGACAAACAAGAGATTCTTATCATGATGAGCTGAAATGGGAGATTCTTATCATAATGAGGTGGAACAGGAGATTCTGATCATGATAAAATGAAACAGAAGATTCTCATCATGATGCGGTGGAACAGAGATTCTCATCATGATGAGATGAAACGAGAGATTCTCATCATGATTAGGTGAAACAGGAGTTTCTCATCATGATGTGGTGGAACGAGAGATTCTCATCATAATGCAGTGAAACGGTAGATTCTCATCATGATGAGGTGAACAAGGAGATTCTCATCATGATGCAGTGGAACTCGAGTTTGTCATAATGATGAGATGAAACAACAGCATCTCATCATTATGAGGTGGAACGGGAGATTCTCATGATGATGAGATGAAAAAGAAGATTCTCATCATGATGCGGTGGAACGAGAGATTCTCATCATGATGAGATGAAACAGGAGATTCTCATCATGATGAGGTGAAACGGGAGATTCTCATAACGATAAGATGAAACGGGAGCTTCTCATCACAATGAGATGAAACGGGAGATTCTCATTATGATAATGTGAAACGGGAGATTCTCATCACAGATGTGGTGGAACGGGAGATTCTCATGATGATGGGGTGAAACAGAAGATTCTCATCATGATGGGGCAGAACGGGACATTCTAATCAAGATGAGGTGAAACGGGTGATTCTCATAATGATGAGGTGGAACGGGAGACTCTCATCATGATGCAGTGGAACGGGAGACTCTCATCATGATGCAGTGAAACGGGAGATTCTCATCATGATGAGGTGAAACAAGAGATCCTCATCATGATAAAATGAAACAGAAGATTATCATCATGATGTGGTGGAATGGGATATTCTCATCATAATGAGATGAAATGAGAGATTCTCATCATGATTAGGTGAAACAGGAGTTTCACATCATGATGTGGTGGAACGAGAGATTCTCATCATGATGCAGTGAAAAGGTAGATTCTCATCATGATGAGGTGAACCAGGAGATTCTCATCATGATTAGGTGGAACAGGAGATTCTCATCATCATGCGGTGGAATGGGATATTCTCATCATGATTAGATGAAAGGAGAGATTCTCATCATGATGAGATGAAACGGGAGATTCTCATCATGATGTGGTGGAACGGGAGATTCTTATCATGATGAGATGAAACGGGAGATTCTCATCACCATGAGATAAAACAGAAGATTCTCATCATGATGAGGTGAAATGGGAGATTCTCATAATGATGTGGTGGAATGGGAGATTCTCATCATGATGAGGTGAACCAGGAGATTCTCATCATGATGCAGTGGAACAGGAGATTCTCATCATGATGAGATGAAACGAGATATTCTTATCATGATGAGGTGAAACAGATGTTTCTTATCATGATGCGGTGGAACAAGAGATTCTCATCATGATGCAGTGAAATGGTAGATTCTCATCATGATGAGGTGAACCAGGAGATTCTCATCATGATGCAGTGGAACAGGAGATTCTCATCATGATGAGATGAAACGAGAGATTCTTATCATGATGAGGTGAAACAGATGTTTCTTATCATGATGAGGTGAAATGGGAGATTCTCATTACGATGAGGTGGAACGTGAGATTTTCATGACGATGAGATGACAGAAGATTCTCATCATGATGCAGTGGAACGTGAGATTCTCATCACGATGAGATGAAACGGGAGATTCTCATCATGATGTGGTGAAACGGGAGATTCTCATCATGATGCAGTTGAAATGGAGATTCTCATCATGATGTGGTGAAACGGGAGATTCTCATGATGATGAGATGAAACAGTATATTCTCATCATGATGTGGTGGAACGGGAGATTCTCATAACGATGAGATGAAACGGCAGATTCTCATCACGATGGGATGAAACGGGACATTCTCATCATGATGAGGTGAAACGGGAGATTCTCATCATGATGAGGTGGAACGGGAGATTCTCATCCTGATGAGGTGGAACGGGAGATTCTCATCCTGATGAGGTGGAACGGGAGACTGTCATCCTGATGAGGTGGAACAGGAGATTCTCATCATGATGAGATGAAACGAGAGATTCTCATCATGATTAGGTGAAACAGGAGTTTCTCATCATGATGCGGTGGAACGAGAGATTCTCATCATAATGCAGTGAAACAGTAGATTCACATCATGATGAGGTGAACCAGGAGATTCTCATCATGATGTGGTGGAAAAGGAGATTCTCATCATGATGAGATGGAACAGGAGATTCTCATCATGATTAGGTGAAACAGGAGTTTCTCATCATCATGATGTGGAACGAGAGATTCTCATCATAATGCAGTGAAACAGTAGATTCACATCATGATGAGGTGAACCAGGAGATTCTCATCATGATGAGGTGGAAAAGGAGATTCTCATCATGATGAGATGAAACAGAAGATTCTCATCATGATGAGGTGGAATAGGAGATTCTCATCATGATGAGATGAAACAGAAGATTCTCATCATGATGAGGTGGAACGGGAGATTCTCATCATTCTCATCGTGATAAGGTGAAACAGGAGATTCTCATCATGATGCAATGAATCGGGAGATTCACATCATGATGTGGTAAAATGAGAGATTATCATAATGATGCGGAGAAATGAAAGATTCTCATCATGATGAGGTGGAACTAGAGATTCCCATCATGATGAGATGAAACAGAAGATTCTCATCATGATGCAGTGAAAGGAGAGATTCTCATTATGATGCAGAGAAAAGAGAGATTCTCAACATGATGTGGTGGAACAGGAGATTCTCATCATGATGCGGTGGAATGAGAGATTCTCATCATGATGCGGTGAAATGAGAGATTCTCATCATGATGACGTGGAACGGGAGATTCTCATCATGATGCGGTGGAATGAGAGATTCTCATCATGATGCGGTGAAATGAGAGATTCTCATCATGATGACGTGGAACGGGAGATTCTCATCATGATGCGGTGGAATGAGAGATTCTCATCATGATGCAGTGAAATGGTAGATTCTCATCTCAATGAGGTGAACCAGGAGATTCTCATCATGATGCGGTGGAACAGGACATTCTCATCATGATGCAGTGAAATGGTAGATTCTCATCATGATGAGGTGAACCAGGAGATTCTCATCATGATGCAGTGGAACAGGAGATTCTCATCATGATGAGATGAAACGAGAGATTCTTATCATGATGAGGTGAAACAGATGTTTCTTATCATGATGCGGTGGAACAAGAGATTCTCATCATGATGCAGTGAAATGGTAGATTCTCATCTCAATGAGGTGAACCAGGAGATTCTCATCATGATGCGGTGGAACAGGACATTCTCATCATGATGAGATGAAACGGGAGATTCTCATCTTTCTGTGGTGAAACGGGAAATTCTCATCATGATGAGTTGGAACGGGACATTCTCATCATGATGTGATGAAACGGGAGATTCTCATCTTTCTGTGGTGAAACGGGAAATTCTCATCATGATGAGGTGGAACGGGACATTCTCATCATGATGTGATGAAATGGGAGATTCTCATCACGATGAGATAAAACGGAAGATTCTCATCATGATGAGGTGAAATGGGAGATTCTCATTACGATGAGGTGGAACGTGAGATTTTCATGACGATGAGATGACAGAAGATTCTCATCATGATGCAGTGGAACGTGAGATTCTCATCACGATGAGATGAAACGGGAGATTCTCATCATGATGTGGTGAAACGGGAGATTCTCATCATGATGCAGTGGAACGGGAGATTCTCATCATGATGCAGTTGAAATGGAGATTCTCATCATGATGTGGTGAAACGGGAGATTCTCATGATGATGAGATGAAACAGTATATTCTCATCATGATGCAGTGGAACGGGAGATTCTCATCATGATGCAATGGAACGGGAGATTCTCATCATGATGAGATGAAACAGAAGATTCTCATCATGATGTGGTGGAACGGGAGATTCTCATAACGATGAGATGAAACGGGAGATTCTCATCACGATGGGATGAAACGGGACATACTCATCATGATGAGGTGAAACGGGAGATTCTCATCATGATGAGGTGGAACGGGAGATTCTCATCCTGATGAGGTGGAACGGGAGATTCTCATCCTGATGAGGTGGAACGGGAGACTGTCATCCTGATGAGGTGGAACAGGAGATTCTCATCATGATGAGATGAAACGAGAGATTCTCATCATGATTAGGTGAAACAGGAGTTTCTCATCATGATGCGGTGGAACGAGAGATTCTCATCATAATGCAGTGAAACAGTAGATTCACATCATGATGAGGTGAACCAGGAGATTCTCATCATGATGAGGTGGAAAAGGAGATTCTCATCATGATGAGATGGAACAGGAGATTCTCATCATGATTAGGTGAAACAGGAGTTTCTCATCATCATGATGTGGAACGAGAGATTCTCATCATGATGAGGTGGAAAAGGAGATTCTCATCATGATGAGATGAAACAGAAGATTCTCATCATGATGAGGTGGAATAGGAGATTCTCATCATGATGAGATGAAACAGAAGATTCTCATCATGATGAGGTGGAACGGGAGATTCTCATCATTCTCATCGTGATAAGGTGAAACAGGAGATTCTCATCATGATGCAATGAATCGGGAGATTCACATCATGATGTGGTAAAATGAGAGATTATCATAATGATGCGGAGAAATGAAAGATTCTCATCATGATGAGGTGGAACTAGAGATTCCCATCATGATGAGATGAAACAGAAGATTCTCATCATGATGCAGTGAAAGGAGAGATTCTCATTATGATGCGGAGAAAAGAGAGATTCTCAACATGATGACGTGGAACGGGAGATTCTCATCATGATGCGGTGGAATGAGAGATTCTCATCATGATGCGGTGAAATGAGAGATTCTCATCATGATGACGTGGAACGGGAGATTCTCATCATGATGCGGTGGAATGAGAGATTCTCATCATGATGCGGTGAAATGAGAGATTCTCATCATAATGACATGGAACGGGAGATTCTCATCATGATGCGATGGAACGGGAGATTCTCATTATGATGAGATGAAACAGAAGATTCTCATCATGATGCAGTGAAACAAGAGATTCTCATCATGATGAGGTGGAACGGGAGATTCTCATCACGCATCTGCAGCTGTGATGTTATCATGTCCATATGGAGCCAAGTCTCCCATCAGCTTGGTCTGACCACATGAATGAATGCAGTCCTGGAGGAGAACCGGTCCAATCCCGTACTAGAATGTTGACATTGAGTGGATTTATTTTATTTTGAACATGTCCATCATCTTTCAGGAAGGAACTCTGATTTTAAAAAAAGGTCCATCAGCTAAACTGACGTGGAAATAACATGAACGTCTTCCAGCCGTCATCTGTGAAACATGTCGAGTCGCTTTGCCCCGACACGGAGATCTGGTGTTCGCTCGTCATCCTCCACCAGTTTCTACTGAAAGAAGGGAAGCCTTCTACTGCCACTCCTACCCCTCCCAGCGCCCTCCCCCCCCCCCCCCCCTTTCTTGCCTTGATGCTTTGCCCCCATTGTTCTCTGGCCTTCACACACACACACGCACGCACACTCATGCACACTAAACAATGCCTGAAACCTGAATGGAGCACACTCAGCTCAGGGACAGTTGTAAGCTGTTGGCGCCCATACTACTGAAGCTGACTCTCTCTCTATCTCTTTCTCTCTCTCTCTTTGTCTCGCGCTCATCTCTCTCTCTCATTTTACTTCGGAGAAGTTTGCACGCGCATCCCTAGCCGTGGGCGAGTGCATGAAAATTAACCCTGAGAAGACACTAAATTTCCTCTTAACCCCCTTAAATGCGGGATGGCATTTTGGGGGTTAGAAATGGGGAGGGGGGGCATGGGGAGGGGCGGGGCTCGTGCTTAATGGTTGCTAGGGACAACCAAAGGGCAATGAGCTAGGTGGAGGGTGTCTCGTGCGCGCACGCGTGCGCGGCAGTGTGTGTGTTTGACAACATCCCGCTGATCAACCCCTCGCGCCAATTTCATCTCACACAATTGGCCAAGAGAGAAAGAGAGAGAGAGACGCACACGCGCAAAGGAGCGGAGAGAGAAAGAGAGAGAGAACGGGGGGTGAGAGACCTCGACTGAGACAGCGGGAGGGGGAGAGAGAGGATGGCTGGTAGGATTTAGCCCCGGCAGCGTCTTTTTGCGTCCAGCACAACAAGCTTATTACCTTCCTCTCCACGCGCCTGGAAACGGATTTACGCACCAAAGGAGGTTTGTTTTTCTCTCTTTTTATCTGCTCTCATCATCACTCTGCCGCTTCCATTTATCATTTCTCTCTCATCTTTTATTAACCGGCTGTTTTTTCTTCTTCTTCTAAAAACCGACCCGGTTCCGTTCGGCTGCAGTCGGAGGCTACAGGTCGCGCGAACGCTTTAATGGCGATTAGCTGGCGCGTAATTAGCCGTTAACGCTGAAATTAACCTGGTGGCTGCGGTACGCCGAGAGGTGAGATTACATTGACACGGGGTGGGGAGGGGGGTCCTCGCGCCCATGGAGGTTGTTTTTGTCGCGGTCGGAGGGTCTCCCGACAAGTGCGCGACGGTCGGAGGCGGCGGAGGGGGACAATGAGCGGCGGCTGCTGTCTGGCACGCCGCGCGCCGCTGATCCGGCGGCACGGAGGCAACAGGGGGGGGGGGGCGTTTGCACAGAGATGGTGATCTCGGGTCACTCGTGTGTCCGCAGGCTGGATGCGCCGTTTTTCTGTTTGTCCTGTGCGCCTTTTTATTCATGATGTGGAGCAACAGAAGCGCATTTTTTACCAAAAATGAAAGTCACGTGGGGCTCAGCCTCGAGCTTTCTGGGGGGGGTTATGTGTCTGTGTGTTTTAATATTTCTGCAGGGACGTGCGGCCGCGCGCGAGCTTGCTATATTTTCATACAGAGGCGTCTGTCGCGCTCTGAGGCCAACGGTTAAATCTGACATGTGTGTCTGTCATCTGTTCATGCGTGCGTGTGCGCGCGTGTGAGTGTGTGTGACTGTGCAGTCTGGAAAAAAAGAACACACACACACAAACACAAACACACACACACATCACAATCTCGCGGCGGGCGAAGTTGTTTACGCGCCCGGACAGCAATAAAAACAACAACAGTGCATCAATAAAGACAGAATATTACACAACGCGCGCGCAGAGAGAGAGAGAGGAGAGGGGGGGGGGGGGGGGGGGGGGGGGCAGACAGAATCACATCATAATCACAGCCATGCGTGCGCGCGTGTTGGAGACGCAAACGAGGTCAGCGCGCGAAGAAAGCATCAAAATGTTGTTTTTATTTATTATTAAACTCTCTGATTTATTTAGTTGTTGTGATGATTTATGAGGTTTTTAAGGGAGGAGACACCCCCCCCCCCCCCCCCCCCCACACACACACACACACACACACACACACACACACACACACACACACACACGCTTGCTGGGAATTTGGGCTTCACTTGTTTTGCTGAATGAGGAGCTGACTGTTGTTGTTGTTGTTGTTGTTGTCCTGCTCCTCCACTCATTACCTGATCCTGCATCTGTGTCTGGGATGGCCATGTGCACTGCGCGCGCGCGCGCGCGTCGCTCAGACGTCTATTGTTCATCATTTAAATGTTTTCACTGAAAAATCTGCAGATTAAATCCCGCAAATCAGCTGCGGAAGGTTCTGCGTCTGTGGAAGGTTCTGCATCTGCGGAAGGTTCTGCATCTGTGGAAGGTTCTGCATCTGTGGAAGGTTCTGCATCTGTGGAAGGTTCTGCATCTGTGGAAGGTTCTGCTCTGTGGAAGGTTCTGCATCTGTGGAAGGTTCTGCATCTGTGGAAGGTTCTGCATCTGTGGAAGGTTCTGCATCTGTGGAAGGTTCTGCATCTGTGGAAGGTTCTGCGTCTGTGGAAGGTTCTGCATCTGCAAATATTCTGCATCTGTGGAAGGTTCTGCGTCTGTGGAAGGTTCTGCATCTGTGGAAGGTTCTGCATCTGTGGAAGGTTCTGCATCTGTGGAAGGTTCTGCGTCTGTGGAAGGTTCTGCATCTGTGGAAGGTTCTGCATCTGTGGAAGGTTCTGCATCTGTGGAAGGTTCTGCGTCTGTGGAAGGTTCTGCATCTGCAAATATTCTGCATCTGTGGAAGGTTCTGCATCTGTGGAAGGTTCTGCATCTGCAAATATTCTGCATCTGTGGAAGGTTCTGCATCTGTGGAAGGTTCTGCATCTGCAAATATTCTGCATCTGTGGAAGGTTCTGCATCTGTGGAAGGTTCTGCATCTGCAAATATTCTGCATCTGTGGAAGGTTCTGCGTCTGTGGAAGGTTCTGCGTCTGCGGAAGGTTCTGCATCTGTGGAAAGTTCTGCGTCTGCGGAAGGTTCTGCATCTGCAAATATTCTGCATCTGTGGAAGGTTCTGCATCTGCGGAAGGTTCTGCATCTGTGGAAAGTTCTGCGTCTGTGGAAGGTTCTGCGTCTGCGGAAGGTTCTGCATCTGTGGAAAGTTCTGCGTCTGCGGAAGGTTCTGCATCTGCAAATATTCTGCATCTGCGGAAGGTTCTGCATCTGCGGAAGGTTCTGCGTCTGCGGAAGGTTCTGCATCTGTGGAAGGTTCTGCATCTGCAAATATTCTGCATCTGTGGAAGGTTCTGCGTCTGTGGAAGGTTCTGCGTCTGCGGAAGGTTCTGCATCTGCAAATATTCTGCATCTGTGGAAGGTTCTGCGTCTGTGGAAGGTTCTGCGTCTGCGGAAGGTTCTGCATCTGTGGAAGGTTCTGCATCTGTGGAAAGTTCTGCATCTGCGGAAGGTTCTGCATCTGTGGAAGGTTCTGCATCTGCGGAAGGTTCTGCGTCTGTGGAAGGTTCTGCATCTGCGGAAGGTTCTGCATCTGCGGAAGGTTCTGCGTCTGTGGAAGGTTCTGCATCTGCGGAAGGTTCTGCATCTGCGGAAGGTTCTGCATCTGCGGAAGGTTCTGCATCTGCGGAAGGTTCTGCGTCCGTGGAAGGTTCTGCGTCTGTGGAAGGTTCTGCATCTGCGGAAGGTTCTGCGTCTGTGGAAGGTTCTGCATCTGTGGAAGGTTCTGCATCTGCGGAAGGTTCTGCGTCTGTGGAAGGTTCTGCATCTGCGGAAGGTTCTGCATCTGCGGAAGGTTCTGCGTCTGTGGAAGGTTCTGCGTCTGTGGAAGGTTCTGCATCTGTGGAAGGTTCTGCATCTGTGGAAGGTTCTGCGTCTGTGGAAGGTTCTGCATCTGTGGAAGGTTCTGCATCTGTGGACGGTTCTGCGTCTGCGGAAGGTTCTGCATCTGTGGAAGGTTCTGCATCTTTCCTGTTTGTCATGTTTCTGCTTCTGCTGCTTCTCTTCTTGTTTTTTATTAAGAGGAAAATGTAAAAATTGTTTTGATGTGAGAAGAAAAAGAAGCTGACGAATGAAAACATGTCGTCATATTAGAAGCTTTTTTTTTAACCCCCAAAAAAAGGGGGGGGGGAGGAGGCCCGGAGCTCATTAGCAATGCAAATGAACCTTTTTTTCTTCTTCAACCGGAGCTCGGGCACCTGCTGTCTCGAGCATGCGCTGGCGAGCTGGATGGCTGACTTGCCCCCCCCCCCCCCCCCCCCCTCTTTCTTCTCTTCCCGGGCCCTAACCCGGGAGCGCGCCGCTTCTTCTCATCAGACTTGTGTATTTCTTCAGCTGAGCTCGCGCATGTGAAGCTTTGAGGAATAAATAAATAAATAAACAAGCTTTAGGGACGACAAAGGCGCATTGTGCATCTCTGACACCCGTTAGTTTGGCAAAAGAGAGGGAACAGAGGGGGGAGGAGGAGGAGGAGGAGGAGGAGCGGGAAATGATGATGGAAATGAAGCAAGAAGGAGAAACAAACGTCACCTCCGTCCAACAGCTTCATTTCTACTCTGAAGCGCTGCGTTAACCGCCATGAAACATTCATGAAACGTTGGTATGAATGATGGAGGAGCAGGAGGAAAGTGTGTCATGGAAGCAGGAGATGCCGCTTTGAACTTTCTGTCTGGAAGCTGCTGCTTTTGTTTCCATCAGCTGTTCGGGGTGAAACACTGATGTTGGTCCTGATCATGTGAGACAAACAAAGACACGTCTTCAGCTTCAGCGACTGTCGGCCATGTTTACTCTCCAGACGAGTTGTTTACCAGAAAAACAAAGAAAATGACACTGAGTGATATGCAGAATAAAAAGGACACAGCTTGTTGCGTAATAACAGTGAATGCAGCATCTTTGTGACCAAAAATGACCCTAAAAGTCGAATTATTGTCATTCCAACCAAAACCAGACTATTAATCATACATGCAGAGACTTTAGCTTCCAGAAAATCAGTTTTTAAAGTCACATTTAAACTGGTGGAGACTTTAAAACAAGATCTGTCTGAAATCCAAGTAAATGCAGTTTTTCAGCTTTATATGTTTAATCAAACTCACTGTAAATACAACATGCAGCATAACTGCAGTCTGAGTGCGGCTGAAACTTCTGGCTGGTTAAAGCATAAGTTTCTTTTTTTTCAACCTGGACTTTATTTCTTCGCAAATTGTGTTTTTGTTGTTGTCTGGGTTCCCAGCTGTACTACGGAAGCGCACATCGTCCAAGCGCAGCCCCAAAAAGTGGGTAGAACCCTGGTAACTAACGGAAAGACAAACCTGGACTCACAGGACAACAGTACTCGTTCGTTCCTTCATTCTTCATTCTGCCCCGTCTCTGCCATGATACTGGAAGAACACGAAGGGCGACTCAGCGTAACATCCTCTGAAAGACTCAAAGTGATGCAGAAACTTTACCTGTGAGTAAATGCACGTATGAACTCCTAGAAAAAGAAAGTTATCCTTCCATGTCTCCAGATGCACGGATCCGATACCGATCGGATCAGGGATTGGACGAGTCTGGCCGATCCAGACATCTCTGTTTTTATTAATATAATAAATGGACACTTTCTTTGTTTATTTCAACCTGGATCTGTTTTCCAGCATGAATCCGTTCGTTTCCTCATCCAGACAGTTTTGGTGCAACGTGAGTTCCTTCAGCAGATATTTAGATCCTCCAGATCAGCGTATGTCCCACATGATGGCAGTGATGCTGCAACCTGCTGCAGCCTCTAAATAATCATTATCTGCCACAAACTCCTTCATCTCACGTTTACAGACATTTGAACTGCGGCAGCTCTGATGACATCACTGTTTTGCGACACCATAGCAAGTAAATGTCTGTAAATAAGGACGATTCACCACATATAAGCAAGTCAAAGCTGCTTGGAGCTCACGGGGGGGGGGGGGGGGGGGGGGGTTCGACTCATGTTTGGTAACAAAATATTGGTGAAATGAGGGAGTTTGTGGCAGATAATGATTATTTAGAGGCTGCGCCAGGTTGCCTCATCACAAATCTTCATTGCTATGCAGATGACACTCAGATATACTGATAGTATCTATGAAGCCTGATAAAACCAACGTCTGAGGTTATAGTCTTTGGACCTGAAAAACTCAGGACTAAATTATCTAGCTTTATAGTTGATCTGGATGCATTAATTTGGCTTCCAGCACCACAGTGAAGAATCTTGGAGTCATTTTTGACCAGGATTTGTCTTTCAACTCCCATATAAAACAGGTTTCTAGAACCGCCTTCTTTCACCTACGTAATATTGCTAAAATTAGGAACATCTTATCTCAGGACGATGCAGAAAAACTAGTCCATGCTTTTGTTACTTCCAGATTGGATTACTGTAATTCCTTATTATTGGGCCCCAAATATGCCTGAAAAGTCTCCAGCTGATCCAGAATGCTGCAGCAAAAGCTGCTTCAAGCTCACAGGGGGGGGGGGTCCGACTAATGTTTGGTAACCAAACGTTGGTGAGATGAAGGAGTTTGTGGCAGATAATGATTATTTAGAGGCTGCAGCAGGTTGCAGCATCACTGCCATCATATGGGACAAACGCTGATCTGGAGGATCTAAATATCTGCTGAAGGAATTCACGTTGCACCAAAACTGTCTGGATGAGGAAACGAACGGATTCATGCAGGAAAACAGATCCAGGTTGAAATAAACAAACTTCCCCTTTACGTACATTTATATTTGTGTTAGTTTGTTCCTTTTTTTAACAAGGTGAGCGGCGCCGCGGCGTTGCAGCTGACTAGTGGTATGACACCCCGCCACGCTCTGGCAAACAGCTGTTTTCAACATGCGTTATAGCAGATTAGGCAAAGAAACGCAAGAAGACGTCGTCGGAGGAAGAGAAATAAAGACTGTTTCATTGGCTGGAGGGAATCACGGTCCAGGTACGATGAAGACGATGACTTTTATCCGTCAATAGCGGGGTCACTGACAAAACTGCTAAAAGTTAAACGTGCATGACATTAACGTACCCGTGTCGCCATCGTCCACTTACTGCTACAATTACCGCGTTATTCTCATGAATTACTTTATCGTCAAATAACCACTTTATATGTAAATTTGTGACTTTATTCACATAAATTTACAACTTTATTTTTGTCAATTGATGACTTTATTCTCGTAAAATTATGAATCATAAAATCATGACTATTTGTCAATTTGTGACTTTATTGACATAAATTTACAACTTTATTTTCTGACTTTAAGCCTTCACTTATAAAATTACGACTTTATTCTTGTAAATTTATTAATTTTATTAAGTAAATTCACCACTTCATTTTTGTACATTTATGACTCATTTTCATAAAACTACAACTTTATTGTCATGAAATTACTTTGTCAAAAAAGTATGACTTTATTTGTAAATTTTTTACATTGTTCATGTAAATTTACAAATTTGTTTTGGTAAATTTATTATTTAATTCTTGTTAAATTGTGACTTTATTCTTATAAAATTACTTTATAAAAAGTTATGACTTTATTTGTGAGTTTTTTACTTTGTTCACATAAATTTACAACTATTTTAGTAAATGTAAGAGTTTCTTTTCGTAAAATTAAAGCTTTATTCTCATTAAATTACTTTATCATAAAATTGTGACTTTATTTGTAAATTTATGACTTTATTTTTATAAATTTCCTAATTTTATTTAGTGAATTCACAACTTTATTTTTGTAAATTTCTTACTTTTTTAAAAAAAATTACTAATTTATTCTCATAACATTACTTCATCATAAAATTAGGAGTTAATTTGTAAATTTATTACTTTATTCCCATAAATTTATGACTAAAAAAATTTGTGACTTAATTGTCATACAATTACTTTATCATAAAATTACACTATTTGTAAATTTTTGACTTTATTCACGTAAATGTACAACTTTATTTTAGTAAATTTAAGAGTTTCTTTTCATAAAATTAAAGCTTTACTCATTAAATTACTTTATCATAGAATTATGACTTTATTCTGGTAAAATCACGACCTGATTGTGGAAGTCTGTAAAAAGGTTTTCTTAATGTGGTACTGTAAGGTACGCATGTAGTGACGGGGTCCCACTCTCAGATTAATGTCAGTCATTGTCATTACAGCAAAAACTGCTTTGTGCTTACGAACTGTTGTAAAGGTGTCATAACCTGCTGTTTTACTTCCACAATCCTTCTTAAATTATCTTCAAATGAGTTTTTAATTCTAGTTGGGTGGAGGAAAATTTAATGAGCTCATTTTAACCTCTTTTAATCTCCAACTATTGTTTGTGGCGAGAATACGTACGAGAATCAGACCTGTCTGTAAGCGCGTTCACGAGGAAACGTCAAAACCAAAACAAAGTTTTATCAGGACAGAACAGGTGAAGGAAATGATGTCCCAGCAGAGAAAAACGTGATAAAAACGTAACGGTGCGGTTGATGGAGAGGATCCGGAGTAAAAGGGCTGGACTCTGATGAATATAAGGAGCGGACGTCTGACGTGAAGTTAACCAAACACTGTTAGCTTCTGTAGCTACATTAGCAGCTTGTCCGCTCGTCAACCACCGTTTACTGGTCTCTGACACAAAAGATAATAAGTTACACAGCAGCAACACTTACCGACTGCACATCCTCACTGATAAATATAATCCACTGCTCCCTGGTAAAGCTGCTCAGCATGGTTATCTCCCCCCCCCCCCCCTCCTCCTCCTCCTTGTCGCCGGCGTCCTTTCTGTCAAAGCTGGTCTACTCCGCGGCAGGTAATCAGCTGCTTTTAGGTGGCGCTAAAGAGGCTAGCTTAGCAGCTAGCAGCCTCTCATTCACGTCATTGGGAGAAAGAAATCCAAACGGCGTATGATGGAGAACGCGCTCTGGTGGCCGGTTCTGGTGAGAAGAGAGCGCCGCACTCAAAGACAAAGTTACTTTCACTTTCCGGACTTTCTGGCGCGTTATAACTGAGGTCCCGTTCCAGTACACATGTTTTAACGGGAAAACGTGGCATTTCCGGGTGATGACACCTCTAAACTTTGGATGAGGGAGTTTAGATTTGAAAGACTTTATTTTATAGTCAAAGCAAAATATGTCCATTTTTTGGCCCGTTGTGGAGTCTTTTTTGGCCCGTTGTGGAGTCTTTTTTGGCCCGTTGTGGAGTCTTTTTTGGCCCGTTGTGGAGTCTTTTTTGGCCCGTTGTGGAGTCTTAACGGACGTGGAAGGCCAGTTTAGTAGAAACGCTGCTGCTTTAAAACTGTCCGGCTTTTATTGACGACCGGCTCATATCACAAGGTTAAAAGGAGGATATGAAGAAGTGGAGATAAATGAAAGGAGGAAATGAGCAGAAGACAGGAAAGACGTAGGTGGACGAAGATGGACAGACGGCGCAGAGGACATGTTGATGTTAAAACAATAAAGGATGATGGGAAGAGGAGGAGGAGGGGAGTTAAAGGAGGGTCATGACAGGGGAGGAGTGATGAAGAGCAAAGGATGGAGGGAGATTAGCCCAACAGACATGACGCAGAGACGAAGATGAAGCGGATGGAGGATGATGGGATGAATCACAGACGGAATGAGAGAACGAACTGTGAGGAGAGGTAGAGGTTAAAGGGGGGGGGGGGGACAGATTAAAAAGGAAGATGCAGAAAGCCAAACAAAAAAAGGGTTGCCAGTGTCACGTTTGCTCCTCTTCATCACCACGCTGATCTCTCATCCCTTCATCTGCCCGATATCACATTTTCTAACTTCACTAAACTTTACGATTTTTATTTTCAGCCGTCCGACAGAACAAAGACACGGTTACATCACCTCCCCCATGCCCGCCGTCCACAGTTAAGTTACTGCTCCGTAGTGATGGGAAAGTGCTTGTTAACAGCATGAATGCATTACCACGCAGCAGTAAAGCCAACTGACAGCCGCGCCCCCCCCCCCCGATGGATCATCCAGCTCCGGTTAGGGTTACGGACACGGATGGAACCAGTCCTGATGCAGCGTGGCGCTGGCGTCACACCGACTTACAGGACGCAGTCTTGCTGCACAGCCGAGACTTTTCCTCACGACGGAAACGAGTCTAAACAGGCGGAAAATGATCCAACCAATCAGAGAAGGCCGACAAACCAGTCACCGCATCATCTTTGGTCTGATACTGACGCTGAAAATATCACCCTAACCCTGCCAGACCTCACGGTGCATTCAAGTACACCCCGTAACCCTGCCAGACCTCACGGTGCATTCAAGTACACCCCGTAACCCTGCCAGACCTCACGGTGCATTCAAGTACACCCCGTAAACCTGCACAGACCTCACGGTGCATTCAAGTACACCCCGTAACCCTGCCAGACCTCACGGTGCATTCAAGTACACCCCTGGACCTGCACAGACGAGGCTGCAATTATCAGTGTGTTCATGAACGTGCAGATGTCAGAGCTGCATTTAAACTCAACATGTCTGATATTATTGACTGATATTGGCTTTAAAATTGGATATCAGAGAATACTGTCATCAGTCATTTTCTGTACCGCTTCTCCAGTTCAGGGTCGGGGGGGGGGGGGGGCTGCTGGAGCCTAAATCAGCTATTATCAGGCCAGAATTTGAGAAATTTGAGAAAATATTGGTATCGGTTTTATTGGACTGATATTTTTGCCATGGAAATCTCACGATATCTTGTTGTTGTGTTGTGAAATCTTTTTCCATCAGCATTGGTCCAGAACACTGAAAAGTCCTTGTTAATCAATTTGAGAAATCTCCGATATTATCACACTACCGATATTATCGGTCTACCGATATTGTCGGCCGATATCAGCATTCAAATGTCAGGATTTTGGGACTTATATTTCTACTGACAAAATCTTGCGAAATCTCGTTTTGTTACGAAATCTCACGAGATCTTGTTCCATCATATAGATGGTTTCTGAGCAACGTCACAGATAGGATGCGCACGCAACCAGGGGGCAAGAAAACAGAGGAAAAGCATTATTGAACAATGAGAAGACGTGTGTTTTACATACAAAACTCGACTTTTAATGCAGATTAGGTCAAGATATGACGTGAAAGTGTCGGGGAAATATAACGTTTGAGTCCTGGTATTTGTTCAGTTGCAAAAATCAGAACATTAATGCATGTGAACAGTTGAAAATGGTGAAAATAGGACAGTAGGTGTGACTGATCTTCAGAAAACCCTCCCAGATAACTTATTCCGGTTCAGACTAGGATTTATTTAGTCTTTCACCATGGTCACATGTAGGATTAAACCACGGCGGAGGCAGAAATTATTCCCGTGTTCTAGTGGGAAGACTGTAATAGCAGCATCACCGCCGCGATCGGCTGCATGACATAAACTGTAAACACTGTGTGTGACAGCCGTCCTCTGCTGCTTAGACACGAACTTAAAAAAGAAGAAGAAACTGATGGTGGAGCCGTTTACGAACGTTCACGTGGCATAACAACGCATCCCGGAGATTTAGTACGAAGTACGGGGTCGTAAATCAGATGCCGTTTGAGTTTATACCGTTAGCTTGTTAGCAGTTAGCTTGCTAGCAGTTAGCTAGTCTGTCTGCTGTCCACCACGATCTCATCCACAATAAAGCAGAACGTTACACAAGCAGCGAAACTTCCCGACAGCAATGCGTGTTAGTCCCTAACAGCTGGAATCAGCTCCTTTCCAAACGTAGTGATGATGTCGTCTTTGCCTGGTTTAATCCCAAACTAGTGAAAGTTGCTCCTGTATGGAGGAGGTGAGGACGACACGGAGCTGAACTGAACCTGCTGCAGGCTGCAGATTGTTGTGGCCTCTTTTGGTTTGAACAAAGAGTCTAAATGAAAGTTTAAGCCGCTTTCTAACTCAGGTTTTTCAGGCATCAGCCTATCAGATTCTAGCTTATGTATCACATGATTGTGGAAGCAGTGTTGTTTTCGTTAACGATGACGATGACGAAATCATTTCGTTGACGCCCCTTTTTTTCATGACAATGACGACACGATGACGAGCTAAACATGTCTCTTTGATGACTAAAACATGATGGGACGTGTGTAAATTTTCATTGACGAGACGAGACTGGACATGATGGTGGTAGCCTATCAGATTCTAGCTTCTGTATTACATGATGGTGGTAGCCTATCAGATTCTAGCTTCTGTATCACATGATGGTGGTAGCCTATCAGATTCTAGCTTCTGTATCACATGATGGTGGTAGCCTATCAGATTCTAGCTTCTGTATCACATGATGGTGGTAGCCTATCAGATTCTACCTTCTGTATCACATGATGGTGGTAGCCTATCAGATTCTAGCTTCTGTATCACATGATGGTGGTAGCCTATCAGATTCCAGCTTCTGTATGACATGATGGTTGTAGCCTATCAGATTCCAGCTTCTGTATCACATGATGGTGGTAGCCTATCAGATTCCAGCTTCTGTATCACACGATGGTGGTAGCCTATCAGATTCCAGCTTCTGTATCACATGATGGTGGTAGCCTATCAGATTCCAGCTTCTGTGTCACATGATGGTGGTAGCCTATCAGATTCTAGCTTCTGTGTCACATGATGGTGGTAGCCTATCAGATTCTAGCTTCTGTATCACATGATGGTTGTAGCCTATCAGATTCTAGTTTCTGTGTCACATGATGGTGGTAGCCTATCAGATTCCAGCTTCTGTATCACACGATGGTGGTAGCCTATCAGATTCCAGCTTCTGTATCACATGATGGTGGTAGCCTATCAGATTCTAGCTTCTGTATCACATGATGGTGGTAGCCTATCAGATTCTAGCTTCTGTGTCACATGATGGTGGTAGCCTATCAGATTCCAGCTTCTGTGTCACATGATGGTGGTAGCCTATCAGATTCCAGCTTCTGTATCACATGATGGTGGTAGCCTATCAGATTCTAGCTTCTGTGTCACATGATGGTGGTAGCCTATCAGATTCCAGCTTCTGTGTCACATGATGGTTGTAGCCTATCAGATTCTAGTTTCTGTGTCACATGATGGTGGTAGCCTATCAGATTCTAGCTTCTGTATCACGTGATGGTGGTAGCCTATCAGATTCTAGCTTCTGTATCACATGATGGTGGTAGCCTATCAGATTCTAGCTTCTGTATCACGTGATGGTGGTAGCCTATCAGATTCTAGTTTCTGTATCATATGATGGTGGTAGCCTATCAGATTCTAGCTTCTGTATCACATGATGGTGGTAGCCTATCAGATTCTAGCTTCTGTATCACATGATGGTGGTAGCCTATCAAATTGTAGTTTGATAGGCTACCAAAAAACACACATGAAAAACACCACAAACATCAAACACTTTACTTAAAGGTGAAAGCTTCAGGTTTAATTCCTCCCCGCCAGCAGGTGGCGAACTCACACTAGCTTACCCATTTAGCATTAGCAACACTACAGAACCGGCTAACTCATCATTTAAATTAGCAAATATTTAACTCACATGTCCAAAGCAGCAGAAGCCTTTTGTTCAGACGTTGTCATGGTAACCACATGTAAATATTCATGTATTTTGGATCCATCAAAATTGATAAAATCGATTATTTATATGCTATAAAGACTTGTTTTAGAAAGTAAAATTAATTCTTTTATTCTGCACCCGTAAATATTCTGATGATGTAATTTTGAAAAAAATATTGTTTTGATGAAAAAGTTGTAGCTTTGACCTTAAAACGAGCTGCTTGACCCACCGACCGATTCTTCTTCTATGCTACAACCATCGCCATTTCTTCACGTCTCTTCCCTTTATCGTGTTCAGGTTTTCCAGTCTGGGTTTGGAAAAAGAACCATTTCCAAAAGACATTTCAAATTATTTCAGTAAATTTAAAGTTCTCTAAAATAACAGAAAAACGTGATATTGGTGGTGTTACTGGTCAGATATTACACAGAGAGGGTTCCGGTTGCTGCAGATTTGTTTGCCTTTTTCCTAACAGAAGCCTGTAAGGGCCAAATTCAACCTGCAACGTCTCCGTAGTTAAAGTCGTTTTTCTAGTTCATGTGCTCTAATATGAGTCTGCTGAATGAAATTCATACCCAGTTTTTACTGTAGGAAACATAAGTAAATTTGAACAGTACTTGCAACAGTACTTGGACATACGTAGAGGTACGTAGAATAATATTATGTAGATAATATCAGTGGCCCAATATCAGTAACAGCTGATATCAGCTTTAATCTGAATTTGATATCGACAGATATAATTAAATTAACTGTTTCAAAGGTGCCGTTTGTTGACAAACCCGTGGAACGCTGTGTTTGTTTGTTTGTTTTTCTCTTTTTACCCATGGGGCATTGGAACATTAGGCCACGCCCACCGTGCAACATCATGACCTTTCCAGGAACCACTGGATCTGCGGCAGATGCAGTATTTTTAGAATTGTGCACAAGGAATCATTTTTCAACTTTAATATCATATTTGCCATGAAAAGATGAAAATTATCGGTCATCGGTATCGGTTGAAATGTATCTCATTGTGCATTATTAGTAAGGATGCACAATATTGGAATTTTGGCCGATATCCGATATGCCGATATTTTAAAAACTCATGTAGCTGATAACCTGAAAGCTGAGCTGAAAAATATTTGATGTAATATTTATTCCTTGTGCAAAATTAGGAAAATACCTCAACTTGTGTTTATGTAGAACAAGTCAAACTTAATCAGTTCAAACAAATCTGACCTGGATTTTCTTCTCCCTGAAAACAAACAAACAAACAAACAAAAACACAGGATATTTTGTATGGGTGTGCAAAAATATTGATACACTGAAATATTGCGTATTTCCATATGCTGATATCATATCGATATTTTAAAAACGTGGTATTGATCTATTTTACTCTTGAAATCTCGTGAGATCTCGCGCGTTTTGGTGAAATCTTGCATGATTTCGTAAGAGAACAATTCAATCTTGTGAAATTTCGTAGGTAAAATAGATCAACATCGTGTTTTCAAATATCAATATGAAATCTGCATATGAAAATATTGCGATACTTCAGTGTATCGATCTTTTTCCTAGACCTAATATTTGTCTATTTACACAAATGACCGTATATAACATCCTAAGAGAAGCTGTTTTATACCGATAGGTGTCGGCCGATGGAATGAACTATTAAAAACTTCAACAGTAACATACTGTAGGCAAACTCTTTTTGTTTTGTTTTAATATAAAGAACAAATTATTTAATGGATACTGCAAACAGTACGCATGTAAACACAACAACAGAATGACAAGTCAGAGTTTCAGACTGTTCAAATGTTTAAAAAATAACAAAACTACCTTTGATTTGTTCTAATTTTGCCTAATTGTGACATAAAATGCTGCGCTGCTGGACAGCATGCAGAGCAACAGCGTTGTGCACCTGATGACCTCGTTGCACGTCGCACTGAATCATGTGAAGACCTGACACGCTACCATGTCATGAATGTCTCCGTTTTTATGCACAAAACAACGTTTGCAGATACAGAAGTTAACTTTAAAAGGAACATAAAGGGAGGAAGATGTTCATGTGAGAGCATCACTGAAATAAAAATCTTGCCTGTCGTAAAATACTTTTTTGAGTCTTTTTGCCACGGAGCTGAGTCCCCCCCCCCCCACGCTCAAAAAGGATGTTCATACGCATGCGCACACCAAAAATCACAGCGAAAGCTTGCTGCTTGCGCAGGTAACTGCGTGTCTCAGCTGCCCTAATTCCGCTTTATCGTCTGCGTTTGATGCTGGAAGTGAAGCTGAAGGAGTCAAATTAATATTTAAACTGATTAAATCTCTTTGCGCTCAATGTCTAAATGTAAAAACAGAGAAAAGGGAAAGATGAGGAGCGGTTTGGTGGGGCAGCCTCGTGACCACGTCCCCTCACTGGGAGGGTTGCTAACGCCCCCTCTCATCTGAGATATGAGCAGATTATTTCACCAGAGTATAATGAAATAAATAAATCTAACTCCTGGAAAGACCTAGCAGATAACGTGGAATCAGTATGAAGCGACACAGGCAGATATGCACGGATCAAATATTCCGGATCGGCCGTTCCCGTCTCCCTACGAGCCGAACCAGCGTGCTCGCTGAGGAAAACAGGGTCAGGCTGCAGAAAAAAGAGAAAGCCGGGGCGAGCACATGATGGCCAGATAAAGGCTTGTCTGTGTCTGAGGGAGAAGAGAGCGAGGAGGATGAGAGGAGGAGGAGGGGGGGGCAGCGTGATGAAGGGGCCTCTCTGTTGAAGAAGGGAGTTGTGGCTCTATAGAGGGCTCCCATGGAGGACAGAAACAAGGCATTTAGTCTGCGAGTCGGCCTCTGAAACGCCATAATAGGCTCTTATAATGATGCCAGTATGGACAGAAAAAGGGAAATGTCCCTTTAAACTGGGGGCTGTTTGTGAGAAATGCCTACAGTGATGGAGGTGATGAAAGGCCGGACAGGGGTGAGAGTGGAGGGTCTGAACCAGCTCCAACCAGCAAGTTTGCTGTAAAATGGGGGGTTTTCAGCGGAGGGGGGCTGTTTGAGGTCACGCAGCTTCTCTTGGTGTTATCACCCCCCTGAAATGGACATTATCAGTAACACATCCCGTTCTCTTTGACCTACACGTCCAGGAGTTTATCAGCTGTTATTACCAGGAGGAGATGCTGGACAGTGTTTTTAACACAGCGGGGCAGGAATCTGTTATTTTAAGAAAAAACATTAGACAATAAAGTTGTAATATTACCAGAAAAAAAGAGTCATTTTACAAGATATAAAGACATGATTTTACAAAGATAAAGTTATACATTTTAAGAATAAAGTTAAATTTACGAGTGTCAAGTCGTAACATTACAAGAATAAAGTTGTAAATTCTTTTTTTTTTTTTTAATTAAGTTGTAAAATGATGAGAATAAAGTTGTAAATTTACAAGAAAAAGTCATAAATTTAAGAGGGTAAAGTTGTATTATTAAGGAATGAATTTGTAAATTTACAAGAATAAAGTTGTAAATCTACAAAAATAAAGCTGTTCATTTATGAAAATCAATTCGTAAATTTGTTTTAAAAGATTAAAGTCGTAAAATTTCAAGAGTAAAGTCTTAAATTTACAAGAGTCAAGTCGTAATATTACAAATATAAAGTTGTACATGAAATAGAATCGAGTCGTAAATTTATTTATTAAAAAATACATTTTTAAATTTACAAGTCAAGTCGTTAATTTCTTAGAATCAAGTCAATAATTTATATGAAAAAAATTAAAGTAGTAAATCACAAGAACAAAGTCATACAAGAGGAAAGTCATAATATTACGAGAATGAAGTAAATTTATTAACATAAAGTTGTCAATTTATGAGAGTAAAGTTGTGATACTACAAAAACAAAATTGTAAATTAATGAGATTAAAGTTACAGGAATCAAGCTGTAAATTGACAAAGCTTAAAGTTATAAATAAAAAAAAAACGATGGAAATGTATGAAAATAAAGTTTTAAATTTACAAGAATAAAGAAATAAATTTACAAGAGTAAAGCTGTAATATTACGAGAATAGATGTACTGTAAATTAACCCGAATAAAGTTGTAAATCAAGCTGTAAATTGATAAAGTTTGAAGTTGTAAATTCATAAAAAGAAAAAGTTGTAAAATCATGAGAATTAAGTTGTAAATTTACAAGAAAATATAAGTAATTATAAGTAATGTCGTCAGTTTCTCTGCAGCTTCGCTCACAACTCAACCGCAACATGAACCCATAATTACAAAATAGCTGAGGTCATTTTCATGCTTCAACTTGTGGGAAAATAATCCAGCTGGAACTCGGAGGGATGGAGGAGATGGAGGGATGGAGAGATGGAGAGATGGAGGGATGGAGAGATGGGGAGAGATGGAGAGATGGGGGATGGAGAGATGGAGAGATGGAGAGATGGAGAGATGGAGAGATGGAGGGATGGAGAGATGGAGGGATGGAGAGATGGAGAGATGGAGAGATGGAGGGATGGAGAGATGTTCTTACGACTCATCAAGACGCTGTTTTCAACTTTACATGGAAGAGATGATCCCCGAAAATCTGGAAGTGCAACACAGATGGTTTCCCCCTGGAAACCAAACTGCTGAGTCACTGTCTGCTCGTCGGCAGGAATATTAGTTTTTTACCCTTTGATGGGTTTATTATTAAAAACCCTCCACAGAGTAAAATCACAAGAGCTCTGCAGGTTCATATTTGTGTTTAAATGTCAGTTTTCTTCTTTTCATAAGAAAGTACACATCTGAATCTGCGCTGGACCGTCGGCAAAGCTACGCTCTTTATTTCTGCTTCAGATTTCATATGTTTGCACACATATTTCAGTCCTGTTGATCAGATTTTTCTGGAACTCTCCTTCTTCCCCTCCTTGCATATTTGTAAATTTGCTTGTTCCTGCATTTTGCAGAACGCATCTCGCTTCATGTCATGACTTTCCAAAGACTTGTTGGTTATTTCTCAGTGGTTGGATACACAGTGAATAATTTCTTCCATATAAGGAGATTGTTTTGGACCTTTAGGCTCAACAACACTCACCAAAGCTGCAGCACAGAACGTCGTGGAGGAAAGACATCAGAAGCGGTGTGACATTAAGTCCTTTCAGTTTCTGCTTCTGATGCAGGGAAATGGAGTCGGCACAGCTCGGTTTCAGAGCTGCATTGTTGTGTGCTCTCATTTTCTTTCAAGGGACAAAAAGTATTGATATTCAATGATTTCAATGAAAAAGTACTATAAACTACTGTTTATACTGCTGTTCCCTTAAATGAAGTTCTTCCAGAACAACAGGGACTTTTCCGCATGCTGGACCAGTGCTAATGGAACGAGATTTCACTGGTAGAAATATCGGTATGATAAAAAGCAATACCACATTTTAATGCCGATATCGGTCGATGATATTGGACCTCTCTACTAAAAATATGAGTTTTTTCCATTATTTTGCTGTCTAATCGTGGTAAAATCAAACATTTCCAGAGTAACGGTGAGTTTGATTTATACTGGGAAGTTTCTGAGTTTCCGATAAAGTCAGGAAAGACTCACGAGCTCCAACTTCAGCCAGTAAAGGTCTCTGCTGACTCCCAGATCCATCTTCCGACCTCCGAGTCAAATCCAACTCACCCTGAAACCACTCTGTGTTAACGTCTGAGGTAAAAAGCTGCAGATTATTACAGGCCAGCCACTGTTTGCTGCAGATCCGCTGAGATTAAATCACCCAACCAGATGAGAGTGACACCGGAGCGGGACGCCAGCCTCATGGTGGACGCCGTGACTTCTCCACCGTCTGTTCTGCTGCGTCTCGGCTTCACAGCTGCTGCAGAGGACGTCCAGTTCATGTCCTCCAATATATCTGGCAAAGCACGTTACACAGAGCAGTTATTGAATATGTGAAGATGTGATCCACTTGAGATAAGAACAGAATGAAATGATACAAAAGCCATTGAGAATTCTGCCGTCACAGTGACAGAAAGCCCATTCGGACCAGTGGCTGTCAAACTTTTACTGACGGCCAAGAAGAAGTGGAGTCCTGAAAACCTGAGAGCTGATGAGTTTGTGCTCTTTCAGAGAAAGTAGATGAAGTGATTTATGAGGAAGATACGGAGGGTTGTTGTGTTTTTCAGTTCAGCAGACGTGACGATGAATGCAGGCGAGAGTGAAAACTAAAGGTTAACCCGGTCCCCACCGAACCCAAACGGACGGTGTCTGTCTGAGGTCAGAGGTCAGACGCCGCTTTCTGTTCCTGGACAGTTCTGTCACATCGTGCTTTTAAAGGCACAGTCTGACATTTAAAGGTACGGTATGTAAGAATTACTGCCATCTAGTGGTAAAGATGGGTATTTGGAGGAAAAGATGGTTTCTTTCAAATGGCTTCATATTCCAAACACTGTTGTGAATGTACGGTGGCCATTAGTGGCCAAAATACTCCCAGATATGAAGAAGTTTTAACCCTTACAGCTCCCTCAGCTTTCTGAAGAGGTAGTGAATGACCTTTTATGTTACTTTTTTTCTACAAATGCAAATATCATAAAACTTGGTCCAGGTGTGTATTTTGGTTTGACTCGTGATATTCTAAAAGATGGGGTGTCTAACTGTTTTTAAAAGGTCTCTAAAACAAATACACCTCATTTCCTCCTTCGTGCCAATCTGTGCCACATTGACTTGCATTGAAAATGACCTTTCTATGATCACGCAACATGCAACAACAAACATTTTTATATGTTACTTAAATACTCCAGGGTTCTGATAATCCTGAAAAAAAGCATTGATCATATTTATTTTAACCCCATTTTCAGTTTAGGGAAGTTGGAGCATCGAGTATGCAAAGTGGAATTTAAATCTCACGAGATTTCGTAAGATAACGGTGAAATCTCGCAAATTTCACGAAAACCCGCGAGATTTCTTGACTGAACAACGAAATCTCATGAGAATTCATTAGTAAAATAGATCGATACCACGTTTTTACATATCGATATATCGATATGTATCGATATTTCAGTGTATCGATTTTTTTCCCAGCCCTGATGGTTAGGCCAGAAGTCTGTGATAACAGCCATGAAAAAAAAAAAGGCAACTCTTCATTTTTAGGTAATATTTACAGGCCATTAACGGACACTGACCAGTCTGTGCCCTTAAAGGGAATCTCAGTAACTTTTTTACCTCAATAAATGCTTTTCGGAATCCCGGTGGGGCTAAACAAAGTGTTTACGGAGCGATTCAATGTCCCCCCCCCTCCCGCTGGGGCCTCTGGCCTGCGAGCAGATAAAAACAACTTTGCCTGCGCCGACCCGAGCAGAACTTGCGACAACAGAAACCGCTGTACGGTACTCAGGTCCCCTATCTACCGAGCTGCTTCCAGCTCTGATTTGAACCAGACTACCAGCTCTGATCTGACCAGCTCTGATCTGAACCAGACTACCAGCTCTGATCTGAACCAGACTACCAGCTCTGATTTGAACCAGACTACCAGCTCTGATCTGAACCAGACTACCAGCTCTGATCTGAACCAGACTACCAGCTCTGATTTGAACCAGACTACCAGCTCTGATCTGAACCAGACTACCAGCTCTGATCTGAACCAGACTACCAGCTCTGATTTGAACCAGACTACCAGCTCTGATTTGAACCAGACTACCAGCTCTGATCTGAACCAGACTACCAGCGCTAATCTGATCTGAACCAGACTACCAGCTCTGATCTGAACCAGACTACCAGCGCTAATTGGAAGAAAACATTTCTTTATCTTCACACCACCTAAACACGGCTCCTGGCTCTCATAACCAACTCTTTGCTGGACCAGAGTGATTCACGTAGCTGCGCTGCCTGGGCGCCGGGTGAAGCATCACTGCTTCAGGCTCAATAATCACTTGTCACGTCCACAAAAAGTAAATAAAAGTTTGTATTCTTACCTGCTACTCGCCAACACCAGAGAAAAATATAATCCACGGCATATTTACCTGCAAATCGCGGGTAAAACGTCCCGTTTCAGAAGAGACAGGTCTTTGCTTTGAGCAGAGGGAGACGTGGTGCTGCTACCAACGTAGCAACGTAGCATCAACAAGCTAGTAAACGCTTAGAAATATATGCAGCGATCAAAATAGAGGAAAGACAGGTAGAGAAGCCGTCTGTGTGCTGTGGGGGTGTAAGGGGGGGTTAAACACGACAGTGAAAGGACGCCACTAGGGGGGGCCCCGAGCTGAAGTTACTGAGTTCTGCTTTAAGAAGCTGAACGTGACTTTTTCTGAGGGAGCTGTGAGGGTTAATCTGTGAGTTGATCCAGTATCTCAGGTGCAGCTATGACTCGATGAGGAACTACTTTAACGTCTTTAAGGCGTCACTGATCCCAAACAGTCTCTAACTCCCATTAAACAAAGCTGTACAGCAGTTTTAAATTCAGAGGGTTCTTACTTCACACACATTGTTTTGTCCATTCAGGGACACCATAGTAAAAATGATGAATACATATGGCAGCCTCCATATGTGCACCCCCTGACAAGTAGATATAAATGACTCATTCTGAGACAATAAACATGTAACAGCTGTTCTAGTGCAGCTGTTACACATCAGTAGAATCACAGTTTTAAATTAGATAGCACAATTTTCTGTCTTTGACCTTTGATTTTTTAACATACTGTACCTTTAAAGGACATTTTTACCAAATGAAGAACTGAAATCTGCTTTTACTTTTGCAACAGATCCTTAGTAAAAAGTACTTTATTTAAGTAGTCTATGAGTGTACTTATTTCATACTAAAACTGAGGCAGTATACTTACTTTTTATGTACTATATTTTTTATACCTATAAAGATAGTATAGAGAAGTATACTTGGCTTATACTTGAAAGTACATTATTACTACAACTTATACACGTATACACTTATACTTTAATACTAACATTTGTACTTTAATATACTTTTTTTTACTTTTTTCTTTCACAAAGTACTGATATTCAGTAAATATTATCCAAGTACAAAATAAGGTCCCACAAGTATGCTGGTAATTAGGGATGGGCGATATGGAGTAAAAGAATTTACCACAATTTCTGTGTTTTTATCACGGTAGCGATGTGTGTGAGTGTGTATATATATATATATATATATATATATATATATATATATGGTTTGTATTATAAATCTATCACTACATTCTGTACTGAGAGCCCTAAAATTATACTACATCATTTAAGTTCAAGTAGTACAATTGTATTGAAAAACATAGTGACACGAAACACACAAGTCTGAAATATGAGAA
The DNA here is from genome assembly GCA_023101725.1 of Atherinomorus stipes. Classification (NCBI taxonomy): domain Eukaryota; kingdom Metazoa; phylum Chordata; class Actinopteri; order Atheriniformes; family Atherinidae; genus Atherinomorus; species Atherinomorus stipes. Next base: position 75,837 of record JALJCO010007503.1, read on the forward strand.
CAAATTTGACAAAAAACAACTATATATAAATAATAACTAAGATACTAATAACTAACGTAACCTGATGAATTGAATTTCTTGTTTTTATCGTGAAATTACACGAGTAGTATTACTATGGGGAATTTATTTGACGATATATCGCACACGATAACATGTCGCCCATCCCTACTTGCCAGTGTAAGGTAGAAAGTAGTATAGCAGAGTAATGATAAAGTATACTGACTGTTATCTGCAAAGTATGCTTTTTCAGTAACCAGAATAAGCCAACAGTATAATTTAGCATATTATTGCCACAGTAGAGTATATCACATGTATAAAGTTGATATCTTTTTAAGATACTAACAAATATTTTTTAACTAAAAAGCATGTACAGTATTACTATAACAAGTCATACAAAATATGCTTTAGGTTTTCCACTTTAGCTCATAAAAGTACTGAATACACTTCAAGTTCAGCTTTTATTACAATTCAAATATATTTAGTACAAACTTAGTTGTTCCAAAACACCATGTTTCAAGTTAATCAATCATAAACACACTCGAAGTATAGTGATAATTAGTGTGGCTTCAAGTACACAAAAGTATGCTCGTTTGTACACTTGGCACATTTATTTTTCCGCTGGTGTGGAAAACAAGCGTCCCTCCCAGATGGAGGTTGTCAGTCTGGATGTTTCCTGCTTGCAGACCGTGTTAAAACTGAGATTGAGCTCCCTGGAGCTCCGTTTCTCCGTCTCACAACGTGCTGATGGTCAGAAAACCCACACAGTCGTGTTTCAGCCGCACTTCGCCGTCCTCGTCCTCGTCCCCGTATGCGGTGGACGTCTGTGCAGTGCAACAGGAATGAGGATGTTCGCAGCTCTGCTGGTTCTGAGGACAGCAGTGCTGGCAGCTCTGGTCACAGAGGAGAAAAACTCTGTGGGACTTTGGATATCTTTACAGGATGAAACTGGCTCTGTCAGTTTCAGGATAGTTCCTGAAGATGCATGACGAAAACTCTGAAAGGTTAAAATGCTCTTCAGGCATAAAAATGTGAACTAATCATTATGGATTATTAGATTTTGCAAGCCTGCCCTGGTCTTTGTTCTGGGTTTTGGGGCTGCTTTTTTGTGTTTCTTGTTTTAATATTTATTCCTGTTTCACTTAAAGACAGTTCCTTTTATTTTTTGCTGAGTTTTGCTCCTTGTTTTAGTTTCACACCAGATTTTAGTTCAGTTGTGAGTGGATAATCAACTGATTGATTATCAATCAATCAGTCATATGTCGTATCAATCTTTCTTTAGGGTATCCTGAATTTCTGTGGACTCTGTGTCCTTTATCATCATCTCCTGGTTAGGTTTAGGCAATAACATCATGACTTTTGGGTTGAAAAGGGCGCATAGTTAAGGCAAAAATACATTCTTTCAACAATGTCACGTTTATGTTGCCTTGGTGACAACGCCTCCTGGTCAGGTGTTGGTCAGGAAGGGGTGCTTGTTCAGGTGAAAATACATTTTTTACCACATCAACTTCATTTAATAGAAGACATTTTTATGATTGTCTTGGTAACAACACTCAATCACCTCCTGGTTGGGTTTACAAGGTGTATATAATATTGTTCTTTTCGGATTAGAAAGGGGTCATAGTGTCTGCAAAAATACATTCTTTGTGCAATGTCAGTGTCTTGTAGAATACATTTTTATAGTTGCCATGGTGATAATAACACTTTATCACCTCCTAGATTAGGTTTTAGTAATGACAGTTTGGTTTTGGTTAGAAAGGGACAGTAGATCATGCAAAAATCTGTCAACTTCATCTTAGTAGAAGCCTTTTCATGGTTGTCTTGGTGAAAACAATGTTTTATCACCTCCTGGTTTGGGTTGGTTTTGGTAACATCATCTATGGTAGTAGTCATCAGAAAGGGTGCACAGCCTACCTGTAAGAGTGAAGAACAGAGAAGTAGGGCCAATGGTGGCAACTGGGATTGAACCAAAAACATCATGTGTTCAGGTTTAGACATCAAAACCACTGGCTTAAGGTTAAAGAGCAGAACAATTAGCACAGGAACACACACTAGTGTGATGCTAACAGACACCATTTTGACATTTTACAAGCAGTTGTCACGACAACTAGAGGTCACATTTTACATTCTTTGAACAAGTGGACAGACGCCATGTCCATGTTGAAATTGTTCTTCACAGTATGCTGGTTCTAGGGATGGATATATCGATACCCTGGAGTCGATACTTCCATACCAGCCAGAAGAAATATCAGATGTGATACATTTTTAAGTACAGTATGAAGGTACCACTGTACACCCATCAGATTCCAGCTTCTGTGTCACATGATGGTGGTAGCCTATCAGATTCTAGCTTCTGTGTCACATGATGGTGGTAGCCTATCAGATTCTAGCTTCTGTGTCACATGATGGTGGTAGCCTATCAGATTCTAGCTTCTGTATCACATGATGGTGGTAGCCTATCAGATTCTAGCCTCTGTAACACATGATGGTGGTAGCCAATCAGATTCTAGCTTCTATGTCACATGATGGTAGTAGCCTATCAGATTGTAGCTTCTGTATCACATGATGGTGGTAGCCTATCAGATTGTAGCTTCTGTGTCACATGATGGTGGTAGCCTATCAGATTCTAGCTTCTGTGTCACATGATGGTGGTAGCCTATCAGATTCTAGCTTCTGTATTACATGATGGTGGTAGCCTATCAGATTCTAGCTTCTGTATCACATGATGGTGGTAGCCTATCAGATTCTAGCTTCTGTATTACATGATGGTGGTAGCCTATCGGATTCTAGCTTCTGTGTCACATGATGGTGGTAGCCTATCAGATTCTAGCCTCTGTAACACATGATGGTGGTAGCCAATCAGATTCTAGCTTCTATGTCACATGATGGTAGTAGCCTATCAGATTGTAGCTTCTGTATCACATGATGGTGGTAGCCTATCAGATTGTAGCTTCTGTGTCACATGATGGTGGTAGCCTATCAGATTCTAGCTTCTGTGTCACATGATGGTGGTAGCCTATCAGATTCTAGCTTCTGTGTCACATGATGATGGTAGCCTATCAGATTCTAGCTTCTGTGTCACATGATGGTGGTAGCCTATCAGATTCTAGCTTCTGTGTCACATGATGGTGGTAGCCTATCAGATTCTAGCTTCTGTATCACATGATGGTGGTAGCCTATCAGATGTCATGATGATGCTGTTAGTGATGATGATGATATTTTGGTAACTTTATATTACTTTTACATTTTAGGAGATTTTCCACTGAACAAATGTGAATAATCTTAACTTGTACTTAAATTATTTGATAATTGAAAGAAGTTTTTAATCATATTTTTGTTTAATTTCTTCATCAATATAATTTATTATTGTTGTTAAAGTATTTCTTTTCAGTACTTTAGTTGTCCTTATGTTGACCCTAACCCTGCATACATTTTCTCTTATGGGACAAAATGTATCGATATTGGTATTAATATTGATTAAAACATTCCATAAACTACTTATGTTGTATGGACAGGGAAAAACTTGTGTGACCCATCCCGAGCTGGCTCTGGATTGTCAGAAATGGAGATGAGAGCATTGGTTATTGGTTTCCTTAACTTTGTCTCAGATCTACACCAGCACACAGACAGATGCTGCTGATCTGAAATGAGTTGTTCTGTCCAAAATCTGCTGCTTCGGCTGCAGGAACGGTTGGAGATGAGGCCCTGGCTCCGAGGCAGCCCTGGAAAAGCCCAACAGCTCAGCCTTTGTTTGCAATACTTCTGATGCCAAGTGCTTCTTTCCCATCTAGACATCAGACTGTATGTTATAGCTGCAACTTCAGAGCCAAAAACATGCTGAATAGCCCTTTAATAAGTCCCATCTTGCGTGTGTTTCGTTTTGATTGATAAAGTTGGCTTTGTTTCCTCTTACAAGTGATTTTCTAGGTGGCCTTTTCTGTTCAACATTTCTTTGACAATCCTTCCAGAGGCACGAAGCTTCGTGTCTTTTTGTCCCCGAATCATCGGGAACAAACGCTGGGCTCTGAAGCTGCACACACATCTCCCTCACCATTTTCTTCCTGATGAAGGAACTGAGTAGAAAATAAATGGACCCTAACAGCGCTGCACATGAAAGGCTTTTCAGTGCGCTCCCTCCCCAACCCCGCTCCTGATGCAAAACCTACCACAGCAGGGATAATTAGGGAATTGTATTTGGAAAATATAGGTCTGCATGGTAATGAGGGCACATCTCTGAATAAAAAAGCCTCAGTGCGGCTCAGTCTGCCGGAGCTGCGAGGACGGCGAGTGGCTTCGAGGCAGAGAGACGAGGAAACGTTACTACACTGGATTAAAAGCAGATCTCACACTCTGTTAAGTCTCCGCAAGGCCACGACATCTGCAGTAATGCAATCACAACAACACAGGAAGTTATTTAACGGCTAAAAGAGGATCACAAGCTCACCGTGAGAGGTTTTCAGAGGCCGTCTTCCATTATTCACCAATTAATATTGAGTTTACATCCAAAAATACAGCAAAGCTTCTTATCTTTAAACAGGACGTAGCATCTGTTTTTGCTGTAACGATGCTACAGTCTGATTATCTCCCTTTGAAATGGAGCCACGTTAGCATGGAAATGCGTTTGTGGGATGAGCTGTTCGGCCTCTCGGACCGTCTACAATCCCACACTGCAAACACTCAGATCTTACCAAGTATGTTTTCAGTCAAAATATCTCATCACACTCTCATCAATGCATCTTATTGCAAGAAGTCTTATCAGGAAAATTTTCATTGTTCTATTGGCAGAATTTGTTACGAGCAAAAAAAAACATTTAACTTATTTTAATAATTTTTTCTCGTAATAAACAAAAAATTCTGCCAATGAAACAAGTGAAATTTTCTTGATTATCAAAATAATTGTTTGTGACAGTCGTAGTTGGGCGTTGCAGCGCCGTAGTTGCGTGTTGCAGCGCCGTAGTTGCGTGTTGCAGCGCCGTAGTTGCGTGTTGCAGCGCCATAGTTGCGTGTTACAGCGCCGTAGTTGCGTGTTGCAGCGCCATAGTTGGGCGTTGCAGCGCCGTTGCTGCGTGTTGCAGCGCCGTAGTTGCGTGTTGCAGCGCCGTAGTTGCGTGTTGCAGCGCCGTAGTTGCGTGTTGCAGCGCCGTTGCTGCGTGTTGCAGCGCCGTAGTTGCGTGTTGCAGCGCCGTAGTTGCGTGTTGCAGCGCCGTAGTTGCGTGTTGCAGTGCCGTAGTTGGGCGTTGCAGCGCCATAGTTGCGTGTTACAGCGCCGTAGTTGCGTGTTGCAGCGCCGTAGTTGCGTGTTGCAGCGCCGTAGTTGCATGTTACAGCGCCGTAGTTGCGTGTTGCAGCGCCGTAGTTGCGTGTTGCAGCGCCGTTGCTGCATGTTGCAGCGCCGTAGTTGCGTGTTGCAGCGCCGTAGTTGCGTGTTACAGCGCCGTAGTTGCGTGTTGCAGCGCCGTTGCTGCGTGTTGCAGCGCCGTAGTTGCGTGTTGCAGCGCCGTTGCTGCGTGTTGCAGCACCGCAGTTGCGTGTTGCAGCGCCGTAGTTGCGTGTTGCAGCGCCATAGTTGCGTGTTACAGCGCCGTAGTTGCGTGTTGCAGCGCCGTAGTTGGGCGTTGCAGCGCCGTAGTTGCGTGTTGCAGCGCCGTTGCTGCGTGTTGCAGCGCCGTTGCTGCGTGTTGCAGCGCCGTAGTTGCGTGTTGCAGCGCCGTAGTTGCGTGTTGCAGCGCCGTAGTTGCTGCTGCCATCGTCACCCGGTCAAAGATTTCTCTTTAAGCTGGTGCAAAAGACAAAGTTTTGCTGCTCTAGGTGCAATTTTTGAGGGTTTAAACGAGGGATGCGCGATATAATCCACCCCCTATCGGTATCGGCCTATATCGACCTTAAAACTGATTATCGGACATCAGCAAACCCACTGATATTTAGCCGATATTTAACAGATCAGCCCGCTGTTTCTAAAGTCTAAAATTTAAAAACTTCTTCAAAAACTTCTTTTTTACAGACTTTAAAACTTCTAAAGACAAGGAGTGGGAAAAAATATCGATACTCTGAAATATCACAATATTTTCTGATATCATATTGACATTTAAAAACGTGGTATCGATCAATGTCACTGAAGAAATCTCGCAATATTTCATTGTTCTGTCACGAAATCTCGCTAGAATTCACAAAAATGTGATATTTTCATGCTGATATACTGACATTTAAAAACACAGTATCATTCTATTTTACTCACGAAATCTCGCAATATTTCATTGTTCTGTCACAAAATCTTGTGAGAATTCACAAAATATCGTGAGATTTTGTAACAGAATGATGAAATCTGGAGAGATTTTGTAAATGAAATAGATCAATACTGCATTTTTACATATCAGTTTTTAAATATCTGTGTGTGTGCATGTGTGCGTGTGCTTGTGCGCGTGTGTGTGCGTGCGTGCTTGTGCATGTGTGCGTGTGTGCTTGTGCGTGTGTGTGCATGTGTGCGTGCATGCTTGTGCATGTGTGCATGTGTCCTTGTGCGTGTGTGCGTGCGTGTGTGTGCATGTGTGTGTGCGTGCGTGCGTGTGCATGTGTGTGTGCGTGCGTGTGCGCGTGTGTGTGTGCGCGCGTGTGCGTGTGCATGCTTGTGCGTGTGCGCGCTTGTGTGTGTGCGTGTGTGTGCGTGCGTGCGTGCGTGCGTGTGTGTGTGTGTGTGCGTGCGTGTGTGTGTCTGTGCATACGTGTGCGTGCATGCGTGCGTGCGTGCCTGTGCATGTATGCTTGTGCGTGCATGTGTGCGTGCGTGCTTGTGCATGTGTGCTTGTGCATGTGTGTGCGTGCATGTGCGTGCGTGCATGTGCGTGCTTGTGCGTGTGTGTGCATGTGTGCATGTGCGTGCGTGTGTGTGCATGTGTGCGTTTGCACGTGCGTGCTTGTGCGCGTGTGTGTGTGCGTGTGTGTGTGTGTGCGTGCGTGCGTGCGTGTGTGTGGCTGTGCATACGTGTGCGTGCGTGCGTGTGTGTGTGGCTGTGCATACGTGTGCGCGTGCGTGCGTGCGTGTGCAGGACTGATTCAAACCACAGAGGAATGAGGAAACGTGACACTGATGCGTTTTCATCTTCTGCGTCCTTTCGTGGGATTTAATGGCAGAAACGCAGAAGCTGCTTTGTGGGCTGGACGTCAGACCGGAGGACGAGCAGGACGCGATGGCGTGATAGCAGACGTCTCAGGCAGCAGCAGAGGGACGGAGACGGACGTGGGGCGACGTGTGGTCCTGTGGCTGAATCCAGTTGAAATTGGCTGCTCTCCGAGCTCGGGATTAAACCCGGGCTTAAATCCTTCACACTAAAAGGCCTGTCCGTCCTCTCAGAGGGCAATCTGCCGGCCAGCCTCTAATCCACAACAACAACAACAACAACTGTTTATCTGGCTGCGGCTCGCAGAGGCTGAGCATATTTCTGAAAATATGTGCAATGAAAGAGAGGGGAGAGTGGGAAGGACGGGGGGAGTGGACGTCCAGCCCCAGCTTGTTCGTGGCAGCCGCGGTTGTTTCTAACAGATCCGGATGTTTCTGGATGAAGAGAATCCGGCTGCAGAGGCAGCAGTGCAGATCGGAGTTCCAGGTCCATCATTAGGAAGACAGCTGCTGCTGCGAGGTTCAGCCGTGCAGCAGGTGGAGAGTCTCCGGGGAGGGGATGACGTCGGGGCTGAGATTCTGCAGACGCTCGGCTTTGCATCCTTTTACTGGACAGCTGTTTCCAGCATCAGCAGCATCTGCAGGAGGCCGGAATGACGCCAAAATACTCCAAATAATACGACGCTACAAGTTCCGCTGCTTCAGAAAAAACAGAGCATTGTCTGAGAAATGATGGCAGTACTATAATTATCCTGATTATCATGCATCACATGGACGTTCTACAGGTCCAAGAGTTCATTTATTTCTAATATTTGATTCCAGCATCACAGAATTATACAGAAACAATGCAGAGTAACATGAAGCTCCTCTGCTGTGTGCAGAATAAATAAACCCTACTTAGAAATCTGGATTTCTCTCAGAGAGAGCAGATGGAAAGGCTCCAGGACCTCGAGCTGGACATATATACATATATATATATATATATATCCTATATATATATATGTATGTATATATCCTATATACAGTACATACACTGCACAGTTAAAATCCTCATACCCTCCAGTTCATGACGGAAAAAATCATCTGTCAGTGAAATAAGATGAAACTGACTAAAGAAATAATAAATAAAAATTCTTTGAAAATCTTGACATTGATTTTGAATTGTGGTTTGAAATAAATATTAAAAACAAACACAAAAAATAAAACATGCAAAGAAAGCAAAAGAAATCTTGGCCACTCTTAAAATAAGTTGTTTTTTTTGTTTTTTTTTGCTTGTAATAAGCAAAAAAAATCTCCCAACAGAACAAGCAAAATGTTCTTGATGAGATTTCCTGAAGTAAGATGCATTTGCCTGAAAACGAGATCTTATATCTGTGTGAAATGTTGCTCTTTAGGTCATTTTGTCTTATTTTGAGTGTGATGAGATATTTTGACTAGAACTGAGAAAATGTACTCGGTAAGATCTGAGTTTCTGCAGTGAAATATCTCCTGTTCCAGCGAAACTGTCTGGGTGAGAAAATGGACGGATTTCATGCTGGAAACCAGGTCCAGGTTGAAAAAAGCTAACTTGAAGTCTTCAGACTGAGCAGTTCCACGTCCTCTGATGGGTCTCGTTTCGCGCGTCGTCTCGTCCGTGTCCTCAGATGTCCTCGGGTCACATGGTCACAGGACTCCCGTCCCGGGACTGTGAGCTGATTAAACGTCTGTCCCGCCTGTCTTACAAACCCTCCAAATCAGAGGGGCGGGCCCTGGCCTCGGTCTGGACGGCGTTTCCGCTCAGCTTAGCCTCAATCTGAGAGGTCAGCGGTTCAGTTCCCGCTCCGGCTCCTCGTCACCGTCGCTCCGGCTCCTCCTCGTCACCGTCGCTCCGGCTCCTCGTCACCGTCGCTCCGGCTCCTCGTCACCGTCGCTCCGGCTCCTCGTCACCGTCGCTCCGGCTCCTCATCACCGTCGCTCCGGCAGCTTCAGGGCTGAAACGCTGGAACCAGCCGCTCACCTGCAGACCTGATGGCTTCTCATTAAACAATCCCAGCGTTTGTCAGCAGAGCTCCGTACATCATGTCACCTCACTGCTGCTTTCCTTCATTTAAGCTTTTTAAATGTTGTTATCACCCCTGCATGTTCAGTTCCACCACAAATCCTCCTGCAGATGACGTCTGAGTGATGCAAGTCAGTTTGAAACCCGATGAAAGCATGCGGACGGTCATGACTCGGGCCTACGGGCCAAACTCCGCTGGAACAGAGTGAAGCACGAGGTCATATGATTGTAGTTCTCCCTTCATCCACTAGGGGCTCCAAAACAGAGCAAATCCATACACTCCCATGTTAGAAAGACCAACTTCACAGCAGAAATAAACATGTTTACAGCAGAAATAAACATGTTTACAGCAGAAAAACATGTTTACATCAGGAATAAACATGTTTACAGCAGAAATAAACATGTTTACAGCAGAAAAACATGTTTACATCAGGAATAAACATGTTTACATCAGGAATAAACATGTTTACAGCAGGAATAAACATGTTTACAGCAGAATAAACATGTTTAAATCAGGAATAAACGTGTTCACAGCAGGAATAAACATGTTTACAGCAGAAAAACATGTTTACATCAGAAATAAACATGTTTACAGCAGGAATAAACATGTTTGCAGCAGGAATAAACATGTTTACAGCAGGAATAAACATGTTTGCAGCAGGAATAAACATGTTTACAGCAGGAATAAATATGTTTACAGCAGAATTAAACATGTTTGCAGCAGGAATAAACATGTTTACAGCAGGAATAAACATGTTTGCAGCCAATAAACATGTTTACAGCAGGAATAAACATGTTAACAGCAGAAGTAAACATGTTTACAGCAGGAGTAAACATGTTTACAGCAGAAATAAACATGTTTACAGCAGGAATAAACATGTTTACAGCAGGAATAAACATGTTTACAGCAGAATTAAACATGTTTACATCAGGAATTAACATGTTTACAGCAGGAATAAACATGTTTACAGCAGAATAAACATGTTTACAGCAGATAAACATGTTTACAGCAGGAATAAACATGTTTACAGCAGATAAACATGTTTACAGCAGGAATAAACATGTTAAAGCAGGAGAAACATGTACAGCAGAAATAAACATGTTTACAGCAGAAAAACATGTTTACAGCAGAAATAAACATGTTTACAGCAGAATTAAACATGTTTACAGTCTGGTTCTGGTTATTTTAGATTTAATAGGTCAAGTTTACCTTCATGTCAACTGTGAGGGGGTGAATCTTTTTATAACTCATCTGTTCAGATGTCATTTAATCATGAAATTACGCATAATTAGGGGCGTGTCCTTTTGATTGACCGGCAGCAGACCAGATGCCGGTTATAGCCGTGGAGGCTAATAGTTAGCGCCGTGCTAGCTCCTAGGAAGTACTCAGTCTGTAGCAGAGTTGCACAACGGCGGTTTTAGCTGGTTAACAGCAAGTTTGAGCGTGTCTGACCTTCGTCTATCTTCTTTCGCTTCCGTTCAGTTCGATTAGCTCAGTTAGCATTAGCTTAGCTGTCACTCATTTGTCCCGCAGCTCAGAGGTCCTGTCTTTTCCCATTTTAGTATTTTTTTTTTTTTTTTTTTTTTTTTTTTTTTTAGCTTAGCTGTCACTCATTTGTCCCGCAGCTCAGAGGTCCTGTCTTTTCCCATTTTAGTATTTTCTTGGTGACGACACACGTGACACAGCAAGATGGCGACGGTGGGACACGCCCACCTGGCTTCACGTTCCCCTGTTCAGACGTGACCGGAAACTACGTGCATTTGTTTTTGTCTCTGCTCGGGCCACATCTCCTCCGTGTGAGAACCTGCAGGAGCCTCAACGATGCCGCTCTCCGCTCATTTTCACACATGATTTGGTTTAAACGTTGGCCAAACTAGATAAGCAGTGGTTTAGGAAGGAAAATCTTCACCGCCGTGCAGGTCATGTGTCGCCACCGCACTGACAAACCGGCCTTTTGTCAGCTCGGGAATGAATGAAACTCTCTTCTGTTTCTGGGAAATGTGAGCAGCGCTTGTTTGTGTGTGTCAGGCATTTCACAGCTCTGATTCTGTCCACTTCATAATTTTATTACCGATAATTTGATTTGCATGGAAACCAGAAAGAAATGAGGTGAATTGTGTGATTTACTGAGCTGACGGAGCGAAATATTAACGGCGTAAATAAGTCATTTGCTGGACTGATTTGTGGACTGAGGAAACAAATAATTTTAGCTGTTTTTGGGACGATCTCCAAAAATAACTTCCTCAGCATTTTATGGGAACTGACACCAGGTGTGATTTTATCTTAATGCGGTAAAACGAGCTGGTTTGAGCAGCTTTCATCCTGAAACCAGCGCACATCTGCAGCCGTCCAGGTGCTGGCGTTGATAGAGGTGTGAAAATGAGGGGCTATTATCTCTGCATGAAGTGGGGAACAGCGACTCTGCTGCCTGCCCGTTGACCCCCATTACAGCCGCATTAGCAGGCGTCCAGAGGGATGAAGCTGCCGTTGCAGAGTAAAAACACATGCAGCTGAAAATGCACTCCGGAGACCCGGAGGAGCTTCGCATGCAGGAATGAAAATATCTGCTCAGGCTGCTGCACTTTTAACCTGAATCATAGGTTTGTAAATTTCTGCAGGCATGAGACATGTGACCACACGTCATGAGAGGGAGAAGATAAATCTGTCTGCAGACCGTCCTGCACGGTGGATATCACAAGTTTGATCACCACATGTTCCACCAAAACCCACTCTTTATCTTAGCTACAGCAGCTCTCGTCTTCTCCCACAAACACCAGCTGAAACCAGGCTGGGAACGCGGTGCAGCGGGGGGACCGTTTTCACTGCTGCACCACTAAACCTGCAGCAGGACATGAGGGTGTTTCCAGCGTCCGCACTGTCGGCCATCTTACCACAGTCAGCTCGCCCTCTCATGGTGCACGTTCTTTTTAAACCACAAGTTGCTTAATTTCCAACCGGTTTTCCAACAGTTTGGTTTGTTTTAAAGGAACATTCCACCCACAGAATGATGTAACTTTATCTTCCACTTCCCCTCATGGTGAGAAAGACTCTGCAGCACTTTTTTAATATCTCAAATGCAGCCGGCGATCAGGAAGGCTTCTCGTTTCCCCCCAACTTTCATATAATGGAGTTCACCAGGGTCCGAGCCAAAAAGGTCCATAAAAGTCCACAAAAACGTGTCAATATTCCTCCATACTGCTCGTCCAATGTAATCCAAGAGTCCTGAGTGGGTAGCGTCCAGAATTTACTGGAAACCATCATTTAGTAGATTTTTAGATCCTAAAAGGGAGTATTGTTTACTTCCGTAATGCACACACATGCGCGGTCACAAAACTACAGAGGCCTCGGCGTTCAGAGCCTACTCTGCCGATAATACAAGCGTAGAAGAAGAAATTCTCTGTTTACATTGTGCTAAGAGCGACAGAGCTGCAGACAAACCGGGACAAACACAAGAGGGTCCAAGAGGGGTTGATATTGATTTAAAACAAAGAAAGAAAGAAAAGAGAACGCGCGATCTCGTTTGCCGCGGCTTCCGTAGTTTCATGGACGTGCATCGGCGTGCTTGCTAGGCATGCGATGTAGTACTGATGTAGTACTGATATAGTACTGATGTAGTACTGTTTAGGCTCTAAAAATCTACTAAATGACGTCGTTTCCAGTAAATTCTGGATGCTACCCACTCAGGACACTTGGATTACATTGGACGAGCAGTATGGAGGAATATTGACACATTTTTGTGGACTTTTATGGACCTTTTTGGCTCGGACCCCGGTGAAATCCATTATATGAATGTTGGGGGGAAACAAGAAGCCTTCCTGATCACCGGCTGCATTTGAGATATTAAAAAAGTGCTGCAGAGTCTTTCTCACCATGAGGGGAAGTGGAAGATAAAGTTACATCATTCTGTGGGTGGAATGTTCCTTTAAAGTGCCACTGGCATGAAATTCCCAGCGACCTTTGGTCCCGTTTTAGTCAGACTCTACCTACATTAACAGTTTTCAGACGAAAATGACCCAAAAGTGCATCCAGCACGCGACATCTGCACTTTGTGTTTTCATGGGAGAACATATTTAATTTCAGTCAGTCATCAGCCTGGATGTTAGTATTTGTCGTAGTAGTACCACAGAAAAATTTAAAAGGCATTATGTAATATACACGAGTGGGGTCAAACTAAATATTTTATTTTGAATTTGAATTTGTTTCGTGCATTAATGTCAGTGATGAATTTTGATGCTTTTGTATTTGATTTGTTGCCACGCCTTGATTTTAGTGAGGTTATTACACATCCTAGCCAAAAATGCTCTGGTTCTAATAACTGACACAATAATTCGTCCCTGTTTCGGTTTTCCGCCTTGGTTTGCTCATTTTTTGTTTTGGGTTTGGTCAAGAGTTTTCATTTCGGTGCATGGCTAACACTACGGTTAGCACTAGCTAGAATGACCGAGGATCGGTGGGCGGGACCTACGAAGCTATAGCAGCCATATTGAGTACCTGCGCTGCTTGGTAGCGCTATCGCGACTCAAAACAAGCCATCAGGAATACCGTAGTGATAGTTGTGGTGTTACCACAAATAAAAACAAAAGTGTTGCCGGACTTTCGGGGTTAGGCACCTTCGGTTGAGGACTAATGTTTTAATAAAGCACCGGGTTGACTGCACAAGTGTCATGTTGTCCATCACAGAGCTGAGCTGTAATGACATGAACGCCGTATCGGCCAGCTGAACAGATCCGATCCGGTTTCTATGCCGTCAGGAGCACAAAAGCAAGACAGGAGACCCGGATATTTGTCTCTATGGGTTACGAAGGAGAACGTGGTCAGATCGGAGGCCGCCTGGAAGCAGCCGTTTGGGTGGGTTTCAATGCACGTTAGGAGAGGTAGCTTCAGCTGTTGCTTACTGGGTTTGATCTCTTGTACAGTTTTTTCAGAAAATCAAGTTATGAGAGTGAATCTGATCAGACACTTACTGTAACAAATCCATGGGTTCAGCATATAATATGAAGCTCTTATGAAGATAGCTGCCACATAGCATTAGCTGCTGTTTACATAAAGTTGACCATCAGAGCACTACTTACCGATTCTGTCAGTACAAACATTTTCTTGTCCTTGAGATTCCAGATTTTCAGGTCAGCTCGTCCAGTGGTTAAATATCCATAGGCTGTGTTCGAAGCTAGCCGGTCGGTCCATGCTAGCTGTTCGAGAAAACTTCACCAGGGACTCCGTTTGGATGGCATCCAATAAAATATGTCAATAGAGATATTTGCTGGTTCGTGGAGAGTTGGTATCGATCCTGGTAAAAGTTTAAGAGGATCTGCTAATCCACTGCTCAGCGAAATGTTTGCCACAAACTACCACGCGTTTTGGGAGTTGGTCGGGCACGTTCCCTCCATAAATGAAATCCAGCCACAAGCTTTTCAGTCAGAAAGATCGCTGTTGTCCTTCGTACACCAGGTACAGAGCAGTTCCCATGCGAACTGGACGCCACGATGTCGGCTTGTTGTTGTAGGCCTCGGAGGAAAGGACTTGGAGAGTATAGTTCGGGGGAGGAGGGGTGTAATTGGCTGGAAGTCAATGATGTAGTATGCTGCACTAGGAGTAAATGTGCCGGACTGCCAATCAGCCCATTTGTGAACGCTAATTTCGCCGTGTCGGCAGACACACCCAGGGACAAAGGAAACACGAATCTATAATTTAACCCTAATTCAAACTAAAACCTATGATCAAAAAATCCAAATTTCATGCCGGGGGCACTTTAAACATCCAACAACATATCTAGCTTTCATATATGGATATCTATGTGCTGCAGAGCAGCTGTTTGAGGGGACATTTTTCACTGCTGCACCAGTAAACCTGCAGCAGGAGATGTTGAGCTGAGAAAGTTCTGTGAGTTAAGCAGAGCAGATGTTAACCAGGATGATTTATCTGTTGTCTGCAGATACGGGAGATCAGTGGTGAGCAACCCTGATGCTACATTAGAGTGAATTAGATGTTTTGGAGCTGGGAAACATCTAAAAACTTTGTTCCCTACCCCCAGTTTAAATGTTCCTAAATGGATTTAATTTTCTTTTCTTTTGTAAATTCATCTTCCTAAAGTCTACATGTGCTTTGTGGACTTGGAGAAGACGTTCGATCGTGTCCCCCGGGGATTCCTGTGGGGGGTGCTCCGGGAGTACGGGGTGCCGGACCCCCTTGTTGGAGCTGTCCGGTCCCTGTAGGACCGGTACCAGAGCTTGGTCCGCATTTCCGGCTGTAGGTCGGATCCATTCCCGGTGAGAGTTGGACTCCACCAAGGCTGCCCTTTGTCGCCGATCATGTTCATAACCTTTATGGACAGGATTTCTAGGCGCAGACGAGGTGTTGAGGGGATCCGGTTTGGTGGCCTCAGGATCGGGTCTCTGCTGTTTGCAGATGATGTGGTTCTGTTGGCGTCATCGGGCCGTGATCTCCGGCTCTCGCTGGAGCGATTTGCAGCCGAGTGTGACGCGGCCGGGATGAGAATCAGCACCTCCAAATCCGAGACCATGGTCC
The DNA here is from genome assembly GCA_023101725.1 of Atherinomorus stipes. Classification (NCBI taxonomy): domain Eukaryota; kingdom Metazoa; phylum Chordata; class Actinopteri; order Atheriniformes; family Atherinidae; genus Atherinomorus; species Atherinomorus stipes. The sequence continues at coordinate 91,512 of JALJCO010007503.1, forward strand.
TCACCCAGAAAAGGGGGGAGTGTCCTCTCCGGGTCGGGAGTGAGGTCCTGGTCCAGGTGGAGGAGTTTAAGTATCTCTGGTCTTGTTCAGGAGTGAGGGAAGGATGGAGCGGGAGATGGACAGACGGATCGGTGCGGCGTCTGCAGTGATGAAGACTCTGCATCGGTCCATCGTGGTGAAGAAGGAGCTGAAGAAGGAGAAGCTCTGGATTTACCGTCCATCTACGCCCCCCCCCTCACCTATGACCATGAGCTGTGGGTCATGACCCAAAGAACGAGATCGTGGGTACAAGCGGCTGAAATGAGTTTCCTCCGCAGGGGGGCCGGGCTCTCCCTTAGAGATAGGGTGAGGAGCTCGGTCATCCGGGAGGGGCTCAAAGTAGAACTGCTGCTCCTCCACATCCAGAGGAGCCAGATGAGGAGGCTCGGGCATCTGGTCAGGATGCCTCCTGGACGCCTCCCTGGTGAGGTGTTCCAGGCACGTCCCACCGGGACCAGACCCCGGGGGAGACCCAGGACACGCTGGAGGGACTACGTCTCCCGGCTGGCCTGGAAATGCCTCGGGATCCCCCCCGATGAGCTGGCGGCTGCGGCCAGGGTGAGGGAAGTCTGGGCTTCCCTGCTTAGGCAGCTGCCCCCCCGACCCGATTAAAGGCTGACTGGGATTAAAGGTTCTGATGCTGACTGGGATTAAAGGTTCTGATGCTGACTGGGATTAAAGGTTCTGATACTGACTGGGATTAAAGGTTCTGATGCTGACTGGGATTAAAGGTTCTGATGCTGACTGGGATTAAATGTTCTGATGCTGACTGGGATTAAATGTTCTGATGCTGACTGGGATTAAATGTTCTGATGCTGACTGGGATTAAAGGTTCTGATGCTGACTGGGATTAAAGGTTCTAGATGCTGACTGGGATTAAATGTTCTGATGCTGACTGGGATTAAAGGTTCTGATTCTGACTGGGATTAAAGGTTCTGATGCTGACTGGGATTAAAGGTTCTGATGCTGACTGGGATTAAATGTTCTGATGCTGACTGGGATTAAATGTTCTGATGCTGACTGGGATTAAAGGTTCTGATGCTGACTGGGATTAAATGTTCTGATGCTGACTGGGATTAAAGGTTCTAGATGCTGACTGGGATTAAAGGTTCTAGATGCTGACTGGGATTAAATGTTCTGATGCTGACTGGGATTAAAGGTTCTGATGCTGACTGGGATAAAGGAGGAGGAATAAAAAGGGGGGGGAAAAGAGAGGGAAAAGGCTAACAGGGAAAAAGATTAAAGGTTCTGATGCTGACTGGGATTAAATGTTCTGATGCTGACTGGGATTAAAGGTTCTGATGCTGACTGGGATTAAAGGTTCTAGATGCTGACTGGGATTAAATGTTCTGATGCTGACTGGGATTAAAGGTTCTGATGCTGACTGGGATTAACAGTTCTGATTAAACAGGGAGTTTTAGTTGTTAATGGCCAAGTGGAGCTACAACTTTCCAACCAATCAGCTGTGCAGCCACCATCTGATCGGTTGGATTGGATGTTTTTGATGTTTCCATCTCACCAAACTCCCACTTCTCACACTTTCATTCCCTCCATGCAGATACTGTTAAACGTAAAGATGATGAGGCTTTTTAGAGCGTTTCATTAGGTTTTTCTCATTATGCTGATTAAAAATATGATTTCAGCCAAACTGCAGTTGCTGATGCTTATTAAATGAGGTGTCAGGGTGAGTCAGACTGTGGGGGAAACAGCCTGTTCACACATCCAGATCGGAGGAAGCTGGTTGTCTCGTCTGCGCTCAGTCACCACGTCCTTTACGTACTACTACGATTAGCTGCAGAACAAAACCACATCTATGTTCGCTTCCAGGCCATTTGCATGAACTGAAACGTTCCAGTTCCACCTTCTGCTAACAGCAGAAGGTGACACATCCTATAATCTGCCGTAGGAACAGTTTTATTGAACATGCGCTTGGCTTTTTGGGGTCATCAGGTCAGAAGTTACCGAATTCCAGCTAACTATTCAACTATCCGCCGTATACGGGGCTGTTCCTGCTTTGTTCCTATTGTCGAGTCTCTACTTGCGCATCGTCTTCATCATCATAACTGCCGTAGGCTCCATGTAGGTGTACAGAGGCCTAACACACCCCCCTTTGGACCCCACGTGCATCTCGGCCACGCATACGTGTGATATAATTTTTCCAGATTACGCCGGCAGATGTTTGGGCCTTTTAGCTGAATGAATGCATGTCAGTTGCTACTGTTGCTCTAAAACAGGAAATACTTGCTGGGGCAGAAGCAAACCATAAAAAATTGCCCTGTGGAGTTGCCGTGGATACCAGCTGTACACAGATCTGGGAAAGAAGCGGAACCACGACGCTGTAACCACACACTGCTGTAGAGGCCTGCAACGGGCGGGCATTCCCGCCGGACCCGGGATCTGGTGGGATTCACACAGCCTCGGCGGAGACCGGGCGGTCAGTCAGGTCCCGAGCCCCCCCACATGTCCGGAACCACTCATAGTGTCGGCCTAGCTCAGCGGAAACCAGCATGACCTGTCTTATCTTAGCGTGCGTTCACACTCTGGCAGTCTGGTCCACTTCAAACGGACCGTGGTCCGATTCCATGGATAGTCCGCTTTGTTTGGCGCAGTCTGAACGCCAACTGTGCACCAAAGAAGGCTGTGGTCCACCTGAAAGCCGAGGGTCTCGGTTCACTTGCAAACACACTATCAGACTGTCAGGGTTCCCACACCTCCTGGAAAACCTGGAAAATGATTGAACATTTTTCCAGTCATGGAAAACACATGATAAAAATGATAAAGAGTAAAATGTCCTGGAAAATGATTGTTGTCTTATTGGCATTTCATCGCCACTTCGTCGCAGTTTCGTCACCGTTTCGTTGCCATTTCATAGCTTCGTTGCTGCTTTATCGCCGTTTCATTGCAGCTTTATCGCCGCTTCGCCTCTTGAATGCAAACCGAAGCAGAGAAAGGTGCAAAATCTTTCAGAAATCCCCACCCGATCGGACCGAGGTCCCAGACTGTCCTGGTGTCAATGCACCCTTAAACATCATCGGCATTACTCAGCTAGAAAAGCACTCGGAGAGCGCAGACTCGTCAGCACCGAGGGAATCCCTCAGGTGGTCCGGTGAGGGTGGAGGTGGGAGTGGGATTGAAAATGCCATCCCGTGCTGGTCTCTATGATGCAACTGCGTCAGCTACACAACGGCACGCAGCCAACGCACGAGGATAAATCCAATGGGACCCGAACAGAAGGGTCCCAGAAATGGAGGGAGGCTGTGATCAAATGTAGTCACACCACCAAGACCAAGACATCACCCAGTCTTGTACAATGTCTTGGTCTCGGACCCTGGTCTCTAATGCCTTGGTCTTGGAGGTGTGGTCTGGACTACAACACGACTGAGATCGGATATTCTGGCCCCCTTCCCAGTTTTTACCTGTGGAAACAAAAAACCACCCGACTCGTCCCATATCGAGCTGGATCTCGTTGTGGGGACGGTGCTATAAGGACTGAGCTCTCTCAGGTCCCGTTTACACCGCAACATATCTACCAAAACGCTAAAAATCTTTCCTTCGTGTTTTTGAAAACATCCCTTTTACACAACGATGTGATAAAAACTAGAGATGTCCGATATTATCGGCTGATATCGGCATTGAACTGTGATTTAGAAAAATATTGTTTTTCGTTTCTATCGTACCATTAGTTATCGTACTTCACTGACAAAATCTCAAAATATTTCTTTAAAAAAAAACAAGATTTTGTTAGTAAATCTTGTTTTAAAAGTCGCTGTTACTGTGGGAGAACTTCATTTCCCAGCATTCCTTTCAGAGTCATGTGACTACGGTGCAGCTGCTGCTGCTACAGACTGACTTATATAATACCTGCTAGTATCTGATATATGGTAGTATCTGATACCTGCTAGTATCTGATATATGGTAGTATCTGATATATGGTAGTATCTGATATATGGTAGTATCACATACCTGCTAGTATCTGATATATGGTAGTATCTAATACCTGCTAGTATCTGATATATGGTAGTATCTAATACCTGCTAGTATCTGATATATGGTAGTATCTGATACCTGCTAGTATCTGATATATGGTAGTATCTGATATATGGTAGTATCTGATATATGGTAGTATCTGATACCTGCTAGTATCTGATATATGCTAGTATCTGATATATGGTAGTATCTAATACCTGCTAGTATCTGATATATGGTAGTATCTAATACCTGCTAGTATCTGATATATGGTAGTATCTAATACCTGCTAGTATCTGATATATGGTAGTATCTAATACCTGTTAATATCTGATATATGGTAGTATCTGATATATGGTAGTATCTAATACCTGCTAGTATCTGATATATGGTAGTATCAAATACCTGCTAGTATCTGATATATGGTAGTATCTAATACCTGTTAATATCTGATATATGGTAGTATCTAATACCTGTTAATATCTGATATATGGTAGTATCTAATACCTGCTAGTATCTGATATATGGTAGTATCTAATACCTGCTAGTATCTGATATATGGTAGTATCTGATACCTGTTAATATCTGATATACGGTAGTATCTAATACCTGCTAGTATCTGATATATTGTAGTATCTGATACCTGCTAGTATCTGATATATGGTAGTATCTAATACCTGCTAGTATCTGATATATGGTAGTATCTGATATATGGTAGTATCTAATACCTGATAGTATCTGATATATGGTAGTATCAAATACCTGCTAGTATCTGATATATGGTAGTATCTGATATATGGGACAACCCTAGTATCTGATATATGGTAGTATCTTATACCTGCTAGTATCTGATATATGGTAGTATCTGATACCTGCTAGTATCTGATAAATGGTAGTATCTGATACCTGCTAGTATCTGATATATGGTAGTATCTGATACCTGCTAGTATCTGATATATGGTAGTATCTAATACCTGCTAGTATCTTATATATGGTAGTATCTGATACCTGCTAGTATCTGATATATGGTAGTATCTAATACCTGCTAGTATCTGATATATGGTAGTATCTGATACCTACAACCTCACAGTTGTCTGCACAGATCACTATTTGTTGATCTAGGGTATCAAAAATTTGTTGGACAATATCGGTATATTGGATATCGGTAAAAAAAAAAAAAAAAGTCAGTATTGAATATCTCTAATGAAAACTATGTCCGTGCAGGGAAAAAGCTAACATGACTAGAAACGATATAGAGGCCTTTCCGGGTCTCTGATTTAGAGATGCACCAATCTGACACCTGGATCAGATATCGGTTCTGATATTGACTAATTAACTGGATGGGATATCGGAGGCTGATCCAGCATTTCAATTCAGTTATTTCTTTTTTATTAACATCATACACAGCAATACAGTTACAGCCATCTAGTCACTTCAATTCTGTGTTAAAAAAGCTGGTTTCATCATCACGCAGAGCAGAGAAGTGATATTTATTCATCTTTCCTGCTGTTGTACACGTGGTTGTAATCAGTACATTTATATCTGTGTTAATTTCTTACCTTTCTAATCCAGCTTAATATTTGTGTCAAGCCTGATGCCTTCACTAACATGGCAACATATACGATTCATTCATTCGACGGTAGTATCGGTATCAGCCAATACTCTCAGCCCAGGTATGGGATTGGATTGGAAAAGAACTGGATCTGCATCTGTACTCTGATTGGCAGTGAAGCCTTTCAACCACACATCCTGATGAAGGCGGAAACAACAACAGGAGCGTTGCATGTCTGCGTGTTCAGATGAGCTGAGAGGATGCAGCAGCATAAACACCACGGGGATCCGTGTCGGGTAATGCGGAGTCACCTCACATTACCCAGATAAAAGATACACAAGTGCAGGATGACGTGAATGACGTTGTTGTCCACACCCGCCTGATGTTGTCAGGCCATTTTCAGATACACAGTATCGCCAAAAGTATTCATTCACCTGCCCTGACCCACATCTGAGCTTCAGTAACATCCATTCCTGATCCGTCGGGTTCAGGATGACGTTGGTCCACCTTTGCAGCTAGAACAGCTTCATCTTCTGGGAAGGCTGTCCACAAGTTTAGGAGTGTTTCTGGGAATCTTTGACCATCTTCCAGAAGCACATTTGTGAGGTCACACTGATGTTGGACCAGAAGGCCTGGCTCTCAGTCTCCGCTCTGATTCATCCCAAAGGTGTTCTATGGGGTTGAGGTCAGGACTCTGTGCAGGCCAGTCCAGTTCCTCCACACCAGACTCTGCATCCAGGTCTTTATGGACCTCCTTTGTGCACTGGTGCACAGTCATGTTGGAAGAGGAAGGGGCCAGCTCCAAACTGGTCCCACAAAGTTGGGACATGGAATTGTCCAGAATGTCTTGGTATGCTGAAGCATTCAGAGTTCCTTTCACTGGAACTAAGGGGCCAAGCCCAGCTCCTGAAAACACCCCCACACCATAATACCCCCTCCACCAAACTTTACACTTGGCACAATGCAGTCAGACAAGTACCGTTGTCCTGGCAACCGCCAAACCCAGACTCCTCCATCAGATTGCAGATGGAGAAGCGTGATTGGTCCTCCAGAGAACCTCCACTGCTCTAGAGTCCAGTGGCGGCTGCTTTCCACCACTGCATCCACGCTTTGCATTGCACTTGGTGATGGATGGATGGATGCAGCTGGTCGCCATGGAAACCCATTCCATGAAGCTCTCTGTCACTGTTCTTGATCTGATCTGAAGGCCACATGAAGTTTGGAGGTCTGTAGTGATTGACTGCAGAAAGTTGGCCACCTCTTCCCACTATGAGCTTCAGCATCACTGACCCGCTCCGTCAGTTTACGTGGACGAACACTTCACGGCTGAGCTGCTGTCGTTCTCAAACACTTCCATGTTCTTATAATCCAGCTGACAGCTGACTGTGGAACATTTAGGAGGAAATTTCACCGCTGGATTGTTGACAGGTGGCATCCTATCACAGTTCCACGCTGGAATTCACTGATTCCTGAGAGCGACACATTCTTTCACACGTTTGTAGAAACAGTCTGCATGCCGAGCTGCTGCATTTATACACCTGTGGAAGTGATGGAACACCTGATTCCAATGAATTGGATGGGTGAGCAAATACTTTTGGCAATATAGTGTATATATGGTTTTAACACCCCAAACTTTGTTACCATGTAAACGAGTGACCAGAACGCAACCACACGCTTATGTTTTACCGCCTCAGCGTTGCCGTGTAAACAGAGAATTCCTCCTCCTGTTGAGCTTCTTCTTCATCTGCAGAGAATCAGGATCAGAGCCTGAAACTTGCAGCTTCCAGCGCGGATGTTTGTTGCATTGTTGGATTTTTCAGAAACCTGCAGGTGGAGGCGGCGGTGCTGGAGTCCCGCAGGACTGCAGGCTGATGGTGATCCGACCTGATTTCAACCTGTTAAACATCAACAACCTTCATTTCCTCTTTTAAATCTGACTTTCTAATGAAGCTCTGCTCGCTCGTCGCTCTCCGTTCTCATCATTTAAAAAGATGAATTAGGACGGGAGAGGGAGTCAGACAGACGGAGAGATGGTCACAAACAGACAGAAGAGGAGATGAGACAGAGAGGATGAAGGTGAATGAGAGGAGATGTGGAGAGGATGAATGAGCGCATGTACGAACAGCAGAAACCAAGAGACAGGGAGGTGAAGAATGAAAGAAAGGAGTGAAAAAGGAGAGGAAGGAGGCAGAAAGAGGAGGAAAAGCACCGCTGGAGAGGAAAAACCAGACAGCGACACAGACAGACAGACAGACAGACAGATGGAGGTGAATAGTAAAAAGCAAACGGATGGAAAAAGAGACAATCCTCAAGCAGCCCGTGTCTGCACCACTCCTCCTCTCATCCCTCCCTCCATTTTGTCATCCTCCTCTGTCTGATGCCGTTCCAAAAACCTCGGGGCTCCAGCCTCGCATCCAGCTCACTTAATGCTGCTGCAGTGAAATCGCCCGCCAAGAAAGAAAAATCCACCCAAAATAAAAGGAAACTGAAACAAAGAGCGGTACAGCTCGGTCTCGTGTGGGCGAATGTGCCTCCAGCAGTCCTGCAGAACCCTGCAGAACCCTGCAGAACCTCAGCCGCTCATATCACAACATCGGTTCAACTCTGCTACGCTGACAAGGCTTTATCTTCCAGCACATTACTGTTTAATTAATCCTGTTTAATGACTGTAAACTAACAAATCTGTGGATAAGGTGATCAGTACGCCTGTTTGAGCTGCTTTTGCTGAAAAGAAATTAAGATTGCATGTCATTTCAAACCCACGTTCAACCAGCCCATCCTTCATTTCCTCCTGGATTCAAAGGCAACCTTCAGACTGAGGTTCATTCAGGCAGACGCTGTGAAGGGAGGGACAATAAGACTGGTTTCCACTGGTCAAAACACTCACAGAGACCCGCCATCATCGGGTTTGCAGTGCCGTGTGAAAGCGTGAAACAACATGCAGTCCGAGGCCAGATGAGTCTGCAGCATCTATGGCTCCGGCAGGATCAATGGGAACACAACACCTGGTGCAGAAGCAGAATTAGCTTCTTTTTCGTTTGGGATGTTTTATATTGGCTGCTTTTTTTTTTAACAATATCCAGTATACTGATATCATCCAACACTCTAATACTCTGCTCTGACAGCAAAGATCCCAAAATCTCCTTATCTCAGCCGGGGGAGTTCATTTCAGACATCTGGCTGCCAGGTATCAGATACTAGCAGGTATTAGATACTACCATATATCAGATACTAGCAGGTATTAGATACTACCATATATCAGATACTAGCAGGTATTAGATACTACCATATATCAGATACTAGCAGGTATTTGATACTACCATATATCAGATACTAGCAGGTATTTGATACTACCATATATCAGATACTAGCAGGTATTAGATACTACCATATATCAGATACTAGCAGGTATTAGATACTACCATATATCAGATACTAGCAGGTCATTAGATACTACCATATTTATCAGATACTAGCAGGTATTTGAAACTACCATATATCAGATACTAGCAGGTATTTGATATCTCATATATCAGATACTAGCAGGTATTAGATACTACCATATATCAGATACTAGCAGGTATTAGATACTACCATATATCAGATACTAGCAGGTATTTGACACTACCATATACAAGATATTTGCTTGTATTAGATATTACCATTTTTTTGTTATTAGCAGGTATTAGATACTACCATATATTAGATACTAGCAGGTATTTGATACGACAATATATCAGAGACTAGCAAAGATCAGAGACGAGCAGGGGTGACATGCAGCAAAGGGACCTGGACCGGGATATTGCATTTTAAAGCCAATATCACTCGATGATATCAGATATCTCTAGTTTAAATGCAACTCAGGGACTTTTTCTACACCGTCACTAAAGAAACAAGATCTCGCAAGATTTCACTACAGAACAAGATTTTGCTTGATTTTGTTCGGAAAATTATTGTTTGAATAAAACAATACCGATATTTTCCGGTATCACATTTTGATGCCTACTATCAGGCGATAATTTCGGCAGGTCAGTAATGTTGTACGTCTCTGGTTCTCTGGGAAATGGGAAGGATTCGCCTGGCTTGTACGTTAGTTTAATAGTTCTACATTTGGAGCAAATTCAGGACCGTAAAGGATATCTGTCTCTGTTTCCAACCTGGACCTTATTTCCAGGAGTATGTACAGTACGTGCATTTACTCACCGGTAAAGTTTCTGCATCACTTTGAGTCCTTGGGAAGATATTACGTTGAGTCGCCCTTCTGTGTTCTTCCAGTATCGTGGCGGAAATGGGGCAGCCTCAATCAGACTTCATCTGCAGTACAACTCCTTCATGTCATCAATGCTTTCAGAATGAAGGAATGAACGAGTACTTTTCTCCTCTGAGTTCAGAATTTCCCAAATTGTGTGTTTTTGTTGTTGTCTGGGTAGCAGCTGTTCTTCTCAGCTGTACTTCGGAAGCGCGCATCATGAACGCGTCGCCCCGAAAAGTGCGTATAACACCCTGATATCTACCGAAAAGCTAAATCTGGACTCACGGGACAATTGTACTCGTTCATTCTACTTAAAAGTATTGGCAAAAATCAAGGAGTTTTGCTGCAGATAATGTCTCATAGAGAGGCTGCCGTTATACTGGATGTACACCGTAAGGCGACTCAACGTAATATCTTCCCGAGGACTCAAAGTGATGGTGAAACTTTACCGGTGAGTAAATGCACGTATATACTCCTAGAAATAAGGTCCAGGGTGGAAAAAAAGGAAAATTATCCTTTAACTGGAAGTGTTTTTTGTCATCCTGACGTGCCTATCGGGGTGTGAATGTGTGTGAATGGGTGAATCTGACGTGTGCTTGGACTGGAAAAGGGCTGTATAAGTACAGTCTGTTTGGGGGTTTGAGCAGTGATACGATACACGACAGACCAACGGGTTTCTGTAACACATGCTGGGTCATTCGCTCTAAACCATGAAATGAGTCTGAAGTACATTTTCTCCTCAGAAACGTTTTAAAAATGAGGTCTGAATTTATTCGACTGATGGATGGAAACGGCGTAACCTGTCTCTGTCTGAATGGAAACAAACCTGTGCTGACCACAAACCGACAGAGCTTTAATTATGCCTCAGCCATCATAAAACCTCATAAAATAAGCTGCGCTTGTTTCATCTGAAGCACCGTTAGACAGTAAACCAGCCCCGTGACTTCCTGTAAATCTCCGTTATTCACTAACCAGTCGCCACTGGTCCAACGGTCCCAGTGGCGACCATAAAAGCAACTTGCTGCCCAGTTTGTGTTTTATGGCACCAAATCTGGATTACACCAACAATGAACTCTGTTGTCGGGCTGATCTGATATTCTGCTTATCAATCATTCAGAAACTGATGGCGGATGATGGGCTGTCCTCTACAATCGCACCATTCTTCTTTGCGGCGGGTGTTTTAAGAGCAAATAACTGACAACATCATTGGTTGTTTCCTGCAGGTTCTTCCACAGGGAAGCTTTCTGGATCACTTTCATATCAACGTATCATCCTGAATAGTCATTTTTGTGTAGAGATTCAGTTTAAATGAAAGCATCTGAGAATGGTTTCCACTTGTCCATCGTACCTGATAGCAGAGGCATGGCCGACGCACCTCCACTTGTTAAAGGAGGAAGAAACTATTTCATGTAGGTGATATTGCTGCATATGTCAATTCTCCAAAGAATAATAACCTCCCGTTTTTCAGAGGGGATTGTTTTGGCATGCAACTTGGCTCGTTCCGTCTGCAAAGCCGAATGAGAGCGCATGAAGTAATTGACATGAGGAAGAAATGCCTCGAACCGTTGCATGAAGCAGCTCTGGAGGAACAGACTTGGTGTCCGTCATCCAGAAGTTGGGGAGATGGATTCCAGGTTTCTCCAGGCAACATGCAGCCAAAAAACCTGAAAGGATTTAGGTTCCGTCAATGAGAAGAACTGTGGATGGCACATATAAACTGAGTGGATATTATAAACATAATATTCCGTATTTTTGTGCACAAACGACCTAATATGGTGTGATTTTTTTAGAGGACTTGTTGATTTTACATTGCACAGTTTTATGCGTCAGTGGCACGAAATTTGGAGTAGAAAAGCTTCACCATTGACTTAACATTGCACAACTTTACATGTCAGTGACACGTTAAATGAGTAAGACTGTTCATGCTCATGTCACGTATTTTTGTGAGATCAAGTTGACTAAACAGATCAATCAGCAACGTACGAAATGTTTCAGCAAATGTACGAAACTCTTTTCTGAAAGGTTTGTTTCTGGCTGAGTTTAGGTGAAAACATGACCTAACTAGAGAGCGCAGACCTCCGGCAAGCAGCCCACTGCTGCTCAGACGTTTCATTTCTGCATCCTGACATCATGTGCTCAGTCCCGCTGCTGCACACTTCCGCCACAAGGGGGCGCTCACGCCTCATCAACAGCCTTTCCACCATGGCTGTTCTCACAATGATAAAGAATCCTTCAAAACAGCCCTGGATCCAGAAGGTGATCCGGATCACCACCAACATTTAGGTCAATCCGTCCAGAACTTTTTCTGTGAAGTTGCTGATGAACGGACAAACCATCGCTACTGAAAACGTGACCTCCTTGGCTGAGGTAATAAGGATAGATGTGGAAAAGATTAGGCACGCTTCACCACCATCACGTCAAGACATAGGCTACTTTGACGCAAGTATTTGGATGTAATTAAAAGCTGTTTTTGGGAGGAAGTTATTTCCTCTTGTGTTCAGAGTGAAAATGGAAAAGTTTGTTGCTCCCCATTGAACCAGCACATCATACAAACACATTATCCTTCTGTAGGATAACATGAAGGCAGAAAGTTGTGTTAATTTAACATTTTTCTATAAGAGCAGACAGAAAGCCAGACACAGGAGTCGTCGGGGTGCTGGGTGACTGATGGTAGGCTGAAGCATCTTTACTGCATCTAATTAAGAATATAATGAGATCAGCGCACTGAGCGTAATCAAACATTTATCTTCAAATTGTATTTTCCTGCCCAAACAGATGAACTCTGTGCAGGACTTAAATGAAAACATAAATGTTTACGCATAAAAACATGACCCTGAAGTATTCGGCAGCTGATGCCAGTTATCATCTGTCAATAATCTTTAAACAGAGGTGATCAGTTCCAGTCAGGAACAGGGATCATCCACCAGCAGAAATCTGTCAGCCTTCAGAAGCACAGGCAGCTCAGCCTCGTCAGCCAGCCAAGCAGTGGGCGGTCCAGCTGCTCGGCCAGTTATCTGGAGCATGTGATGCATGTGTTTACACCTCGCTCGTCTCCACCTGAGAGCCTCTCTGTCTGCAGGCTGACTCACAGCCCGGCGTCTGGACCCTCCATTGATCTGCTGATTCATTCATTCAGCTCTGAAAGAGGAGATACATCCACCGAGACGTCGGCTCATCTTTCTACCTGCAGGAGAACGAATCCTGAGCATCTGCCGGACAGAAAATTCCATTTTACTGTAACTATCAATCAAATATTTCAAGCAAATCAAGGTGCTTAATACAATTAAAGTATCTCATTAATCTCCTTTACACATGCAACGGAGAGCCAACCAGCAGTGGGTTGTTATCTCCATCCACCTCTTCCTTTTATGTCATAGTCTGACCTACGGATAGATATCGACATTTTCTCATCAGTCAAAGGCCAATGCTGCATTTAATATAATTTGATATAATGTAAAATACTATGAAAAGTAATTGTACTATTGTAATATAAAAAAAGAACAAAGTACCTTAAACAAATATATAAAAGAGAAACGTTGCACTTGTAAACAAATATTAAATAGAAACATTAAACTTGTAGGTCTAAAGTTGCTTTGTAGGCCCCATTTTGCTGAGTGGGGGTATTGGCCAACACCCCTGACATATTGGCCGATGCTGATACCAGCAAAAAGCGCAAATATCGATGTATGGCGCGATCCTTCGTCTGAACCTCCAGCAAACACATCCACACGTGACATCTGACTCAAGCAGGAACCTCACGGTTACACATTTTCTTAGTGACCCTGCGACAGACTGGCGACCGGTCCAGGTGTACCTACAGCCGTCCTCACAATTATTCATACCCTCCAATTAAACAAGGTAAAAAATCAGATGGCTGTAAAATAAGTTGAAATTAACAAAAGTAATAATAAATAAAAAATTTCTGAAAATCATGACACTGATCTTGAATTGTGGTTCTAAAGAAATATGAACAACAAACACCAAAAAATAAAACAAGTAAACAAGCACGATGGGGCTCCGAACCTCAAATTTTGTGGAGCAACACTTTGAGGTAATCGCTGCAATCAGGTGTTTTCTCTAATGTTCAAAAAGACTTCAACCAATCACAGTGAACTGTACATTTGGCTGAATAAATAAAGTGTGTTGAATGTTAAAGAATAAAAAAATGTCTACACTTATTGACAGGTACAGTATGTTGGCCCACTGTTCATGGGAAAGGTGCTTTAATGTCTCTCAATTTTGTTTATTTGTTTTTTCCTATCATTATTTCCAACCACTATTCAAAAGCAATATTTTATTTCAATAAATCATAATTTTGTGAATTTTTATTTATTATTAGTTTCTTTAGTTTCTTGTTATATGAGTTACTGTTGTGAATTTAGCCTTTTCTTTAATTGGAGGGTATGAATAGTTTTGAGGACGACTGTACCTCTCTTCTAGTTGCTGGGATAAACTCCTGCAGCGACCCTGAACTGGACTAAATGGTCATTATCAAATCTTTTACACTCCGAGGTGCATAGAACCAACTAGATTAACCAGTCCTACCCAACCTGGGCAAGGTGTTGCGCTTCAACCGGGGACAAATTAAAGGCCTTCAGGTCCTGGGCCACGGTGTCAAGCCAACGGATGGAGGGGGGATGTCTCTGGTGCCTTTCCAGCCAAATTGGTGGGGGTTAGTCCAGGATGGCACGTGTTAGGTGTTCTGGCAGGAAGCTGGTGACGTGTCCGAACCAGCAAACTCTGCATTGTTGCAGTATCGGATATGGGGGGTTGTGTCCGGTCTGGGATCTCCTTGTTGGTGATGTGATGGAACCACTGCAGGGCTCTGATGTGGAAGCCATCGAGCCATCAGTTCTGTGAAATCTAGAGCCTATTTTTTTATATATTTATTTATTTATATTTATTTATTAATATATTTAATATTTTGGTCAAAATGACCAGTATTGGCCACTTTGACAAAATAATGGTTAATCTAACCAATCTTTCTGTTTAAACAACAAAAAGATTGGTCGGATGACATAACTACCAACCACATTGGTTGAATTCGACCAGTATGATTTGTAGTTCTGTGTCCTTCCAATGTTTTGGTTGTGTTACCCAAAAGATTGGTTAGATTAGCCAATATTTTCAACCAATATTTGGTCAAAGTGACCAATATTGGCCACCTTGACTAAATAATGGTTAATCTAACCAATCTTTTGGTCAGACACATAACTACCAACCAGACTGGTTAAATCTGACCAGTCTGATTGGTAGTTATGTGTCTGACATTGGTATGTGTCCGATATTGGTTCGATTAACCAATATTTTTAACCAACATTTTGGTCATAGTGACCAATATTGGCCACCTTGACTAAATCTTGGTTAATCTAACCATTCTTTTGGTTTAAACAACCAAAGGATTGGTTGGACACAGAACTACAAACCAAATTGGTTGAATTTGACTAATGTGACTGGTAGTTATGTGTCTGACCAATCTTTCGATTGTTTTAACCAATCGACTGCTTAAATTTACCAAGATTTTTAACCAGCATTTTGGTCAAAGTGACCAATATTGGCCACTTTCACAAAATAATGGTTAATCAAAGCAATCTTGGGTAAAACAACCACAAGATTGGTTGGTCACATAAACACCAACCAGATTGGCTGAATTTGACCAATCTATTCTTAGAGTGCAGCCAGCTCCAGGAGCTCCGCCTCCATCTTGTAAAGTTAACGAAATCTCCTGTAAAGGGACTCCGACCAGAATAAACATCCAGCTTCCAGGAAGAGTTTTTACTGCAGCTGTGTGCTGCAAGTGTTGCATTTCCAGAAAGTTCCCAGAGTGTTTATGTCCCACATGGCATCCCATCACACACCGGGTGTGAGATCAGACATGTGACTGATTAGGAAACATCATAATTGCATTGCATTTCCCGCCGAGATCCTTTATCACGTTACACTTCATTCCTCATTCAATGCACGGTCTAGACCAGACTAATTGAGTGTCTGTGGTGTTGATTCAGACTATTAACCATCTGTGCCTCTTCCTCCCCCTCCCTCCCATCCCTCTGTCCTCACCCCCATCACCCTCTCTCCTCCTTGTCCTCTCCTCTGCAGGAGTTTGGCGGACAAGTAGGATGCTGAGTATCTTTCCTCCTCGCCACTGCTCTCCATCCTGCTCTCCATGACTTGAAAGCGTGACCACAGTGGGAGGAACCGAACACCAGAAAGAGAGAGAGAGAGGAAGAGGAGGGTAGAAGGCCAGGGAAGGAAGGAAGGAAGGAAGGAAGACACTTTTTCTGTTCTTATTATTTGTTTTCCCTTTCTGAGATGGCGGCAACGGAGGCCAGCGCGGCGCCGGTGGTCCAGGAAGACGGAAAAACCCCCGAAAACAAGCCGGCGGAGGCGGAGCAGCCGGCCAAGACGGCGAACTCAGAGACTGTCAACAGCGAGGTTGTCGATAAAGACGGCACGGCTGTTAACAGCGAGGTGGTCGATAACAAAGAGACTGTGAATAATGACACGGCGGCGAGCGCCGAGGAGGGAGGAGAGGCAGCAAGCGGGGAGGCCGCACCTCCTCAGAACTTGGAAAACGCCTCCTCCGCTGAGCCCAAGACCTCCTTTTTGGACTCCTTCCTGAACAAGAGCGGCCTGGGGAAGGTGATGGGAGGAAGGAAGAAGAAGGAGCACAGCGCCGCCGCTGGAGGAGGCGAGGATAGCCAGGTCGAAGGAGGCGAGAAGGAGGGAGAGAAGGGAGGAGAGGAAGATGCGGCAGGTGAGGGAGGAGCGGAGGGAGGTGCAGAGGGAGACGCAGCCACAGACAAAGCTGCAGAAAATGGAGAGAAGGAGGAGGAGAAGAAGGGGGAGAAAGGCAAAGCCACCGAGGCCAAGTCCACAGTCCGCGATCTGATCCGGAAGCCGGTGGCGAGGATCTTCTCCCATCGCAGCACCGAGAAGAAGGACGGCGCCGCCGCGGAACCCCCGAAGCCGGTCAAGGTCCGGTCCAAGTCCCTGGACCGCCTGCAGGATCCTGAAGCACTTAACGCCCCCACAGACTCCACGGTGGAGGAGGGAGGAGCCGCAGGAGGCGCAGAGGGGGAGCAGAAAGCCTCGTCCTCCTCGGCGGCCAAGCACATGAAGCGCTGGCACTCCTTCAAGAAACTCATGGCTCAGAAAACTCACAAGAAGAGCGGCGGCGGAGAGGACGGCAAGGAGGAGGGAGCGGAGGGCGAGGGAGGAGGTGGAGACTCCTCCACGCTGGACTCCAAGGAGTCCGGGCACAAGAGGTGGAAGCTGAAGCGCTCCTGGACCTTCCAGGGCCTGAAGAGAGACCCGTCCATGTCCGGCATCAGCGGAAAGGCCAAGGCTTCGGAAAAGGACTCCGACGACAAGACGGAGGAGGTGGCGGGCGGAGCCGAGGAGAGCGAGGAGGCCAAGGTGGAGGCGGGAGCAGCAGAGGAGGCCAAGACGGAGGGAGGCGAGGAGAAAGCGGAGGGAGGCGAGGAGGAGAAGGCGGGAGGCGGGACGGTGACGCAGCACGCCAACGAGATCTGGACCTCCTTCAAGAAGCGGGTCATCCCCAAGAGCAAACGTGCCAACACGGAGTGCGCCCCCGGTGGCGAGGAGGATGCGACTGCAGCCGCCCCGTCAGGTCAGAGCGCTTTAAACCTTTAACCTGCACGCTAGGCTGCTGGAGAGGGTTTACTGGTTTCACTTCAACCCTGACAACATTTAAAACTCCATCAGACTCTGCAGATTAGTTCTCCAGGATGAAGTTTTAACCACTGTCCTGTCTAACTGAATATTTGGAGAGTTGAAATGTTGCTCTGGGCAGTCCTGTTGATTTTAGAAGACGAATGGGATGTTTTAAGAACAAGTGTGAGCTAGAAGGATTTACTGGAAACAAAAACTCCATTAGGGTACCACTCTGAATATCTAAGCTTCAAGGAATAGTACACCCACAGAAAGATATGCCTTCATTTTCTACTCACCCTCATGGTGAGCAACACTCTGGAGAACTTTTTTAATATCTCAAAGGCAGCCGGAGATCCAGAGTGGTTTCCCTTATCCGCCGACTTTCATATCATGAGGTTCACTGGTGCCTGAACCAAAAAGGTCCATAAAAGTCCACCAAAACTTGTCAATATTCCTCCATACTGCTCGTCCAATGTAATCCACGTGTCCTGAGTGGGTCGCGTCTATAATTTACTCGAAATGACAACATTTAGTATATTTTATAGCTTGAACAGCAGTACACAGGGTCCCCATGCGTCCTGGAAAACCTGGAAAATGACTGAACATTTTTCCAGTGATGGAAAATGAGAAAAAGAGTGAAGTGTCCTGGAAAATTAATTTTTCTCCCTCTGCTTTTTCTCTGTCATCTCAGCTTCGTCTCTGCTTCGTCTCTGCTTCGTCTCTGCTTCGTCTCTGCTTTGTCACTGCTTCGCCTCTGCTTCGTCTCTGCTTTGTCACTGCTTCGCCTCTGCTTCGTCTCTGCTTTGTCACTGCTTCGCCTCTGCTTTGTCACTGCTTCGCCTCTGCTTTGTCACTGCTTCGCCTCAGCTTCGCCTCTGCTTTGTCACTGCTTCGCCTCTGCTTCGTCTCTGCTTTGTCACTGCTTCGCATCTGCTTCGCCTCTGCTTTGTCACTGCTTCGCCTCTGCTTCGTCTCTGCTTCGTCTCTGCTTCGTCTCTGCTTTGTCACTGCTTCGCCTCTGCTTCGTCTCTGCTTTGTCACTGCTTCGCCTCTGCTTCGTCTCTGCTTCGTCTCTGCTTTGTCCCTGCTTCGTCTCTGCTTCGTCTCTGCTTTGTCGCTGCTTCGCCTCTGCTTCGTCGCTTCTTTGTCGCTGCTTCACCTCTGCTTCGTCTCTGCTTCGTCTCTGCTTCGTCGCTGCTTCGCCTCTGCTTTGTCTCTGCTTTGTCGCAGCTTTGTCGGGGTTTTGTTGTTGCTTCGCCTCTGCTGTGTCGTAGCTTTATCATGGTTTTTGTCATTGCTTTGTTTTTGCTTCGTCTCTGCTTCGTCACTGCTTCGGCTCCGTTTTGTCTCTGCTTTGTCGCTGCTTCGTCTCCGTTTTGTCTCTGCTTTGTCTCTGCTTCGTTGCTGCTCCGTCGCTGCTCCATCTCTGCTCCGTCTCTGCTTCGTCATAGCTTTATCATGGTTTTTGCTTTGTCTCTGCTTTGTCGCAGCTTTGTCGTGGTTACCTTTATAGAAAATTTCTCCAAAACCTTGGGGTGGGATTCATTGGCCTATGTTGTGATAACTTGACTCCTACTGTAGCAGCTGGAGAACTCCTGGAAATGTCCTGGAAAATAAGTTCAAGAAGAGTGCTGCTACATCGTACTTTCGCAAAGCGCGCCCCTGCAAGTTCATGACACTATGGAAGCCGCGGCGTTCAGAGCCTACTCTGCCTATAATACAAGCGTAGAAGAAGAAATTTGCTGTTTACATTGTGCTAAGAGCAAACGAGCTGCAGACAGTTGGATGTTGATTTAAAACAAAGAAAGAAAGAAAGAGAGAACGTGCGATCTCGTCTGCTGCGGCTTCCGTACTGTCGTGAACTCACACTAACATACAAGTGTAATATACTACTGTTTAGACCAGGGTCCCCAATTAGCGGCCCACGGGCTGGATGAGGCCCACAGGAGCAAAATGTCTGGCCCCCCCAGACCCAGTGAGACAATGTAATAAACTTCAACAAGGTGAAATAAATACATTGACATCAGACACTAATATCAGTGTTTTTAAACTCTAACAGGGACAAAGATGTTGTTCGGCTGTGTTAGAGGAACTGGAGCCCCTGAAACATTCCTAACCCCCCTAAAATATCCTAGATTTAATTGATTTTCAATATTGGCTTTATAACTAAGCCCACATGTACTTTTAATAGTTTTATCCTTGTTGGGCTGATGATTGCGTTATTTCCCAGCTGTCTTGAACGCAGCACGGCTGTGATGCATCTTAGGTTTGGTTTCTCCGTCCTTTTCGTGGCCGCCGGCCGGTTTAAATCATCTTCTCCGGTGTAAGAACCAGCAGCAGTTTATGGAGGTCTGCAGGTTTGTTTTAGTTTAATCAGTGACATGGAGGAGGAAGCAGTCGCTCCTGGAGGAGCAGCCGGAGTTTCTCCTCCTGCAGATGGAGAATGCACATCACGGTAGGAGCTTAAAATGGATCAGCTGTAGGTGTTTATTCCAGCATTTATCTGAGATGTGAACTTTAAGGATATTTAACGCGACTCCACTGCAGGAAACAGTTTCATTAGGACTAAATGAACCTTTTTTTGTCATTAGTGGTATTTTTTAATCACCACGTTTCAGTCATTTATTGATGATTATTCTGTGATGAAGATCAGGAATGTAACGTGCCTTCACAGCATTCAGCTGTCACATGATGATTAATATGTTTGTTATATCATGTGCATATAAACACTGATGCTGTAGGTGGGGGGTCTGTTACACAGTTCATGAACACATCATGAAGCAGAGCTGATTTTAAGGTTGCCAGTGCGGTCTAGCCTGGATGGAAGATAACAGTATTAAAGTATTATAGCTACTATTTTACATTTTTATTATTAATACAATACATGTACATACTTATTACAAAGCCATGTCACAGGAGTTACCACTGGTATTTATCCCCCCCCCCCCCCCCCCCCCCCCCCACCAAAAAAAAAAAAAGTTGGCCCTCGCCTTGGCAGCGAGGACATTTTTTGGCCCCCGGTGAAAATTAATTGAGAACCCCTGGTTTAGACATTAATAATCTACTAAATGACGTCGTTTCCAGTAAATTCTGGACGCTACCCACTCAGGACACGTGGATTACATTGGACGAGCAGTATGGAGGAATATGGACACGTTTTTGTGGACTTTTATGGACCTGTTTGTTTTTGTTTCCGGTGAACTCCATTATATGAAAGTCCCCATAGATTTTTTTCCTCGATTAATATAGCGATTATTTTTTTTCGATTAATCGATTAGTCTATCGATTACCTCCAACAAAATATAGATGCAGTACACTTAAAAAGGAGTCATTCAATATCAACCTTCTCTTAAAGGGATAGTACACCCACAGAATGATGTGCGTTCATTTTCTACTCACCCTTATGCTAAGCAAGACTCTGGGGCACTTTTTTAATATTGCCAGAGATCTGGGGGGGTCGTTATCCCCCAACTTTCATATAATGGAGTTCACCCTAGCGATAACACAAAAAGGTCCATAAACGTCCACCAAAACTTGTCAGTATTCCTCCATACTGCTCGTCCAATGTAATCCAAGTGTCCTGAATTTACTCCAAACGACATCATTTAGCATATAACAGTAGAACATCGCGCTTCCTCCATGCGTATAGTGTAATGCGTATGCGTATGCGTATGCGTATGCGTATGTGAGAGTTCACGGGAAGCTACAAATTGTATATAAGTTGTAGCTTTGACCCTTAAAGGCGTTACAGAAGATGCTTCGGCATTTGAGAAAGCAGAGACTGTTAGCGAGTTTTTGAATTATGCGCATGTGCAGACCAGCCTGCTGGATTCACCCCCCCCCCCCCCCCCCCCCCCCGACCACAGAACAACGTTCATGAGCCACTCTGATGACAGCAGCTACAGATTCTCCATCATGTCACAAACGCAGTAAAACAGATGTCGTCTGAATGCCGCTAACTGCTAGCAGAATGATGTTAGCTACCTGCTGTAAACGTCAGACGAGTGCGCGCAGCTTCCGGTACGCAGTATCACTCTCACCAATCAATCACTCTCACTATGGTAGTAAAAGCGATTGACGAGCGAGTAGACAAATGATGAAGTTCAGGCATGCAGAGATGATTGGAGGATGGTTTTCAGCCCCGTTACTTTCACAGCTGATGTAGAATAATATTTATATATTTAAAGTTTCTAATCAATCATAGCGTATGAGGTAGTGAACCCAATTTTACAGAATATTGCAAAAGTTATTGGAAGAAACATCTTCTGAAACACCTTTAAGTTGATTTAACATTCTGATTTTGAACAAGTGACCTGCACTCTTTAGCTTTTAATTGAATAAACAACATTATTCAATGTTGTGTGATAACATGAGTTACCACACGATTAAACACGGACAGGCCTAAAGCTGGAATCTTTAAGGTTAAATTTAAAATTAACAACAGTGGTCCCCCCTCCCAGATCTCCAACTCAGACTCTCCAGGCCTCAGTCACCATGTTGGATGTTAATGTTCCTGACAGTCCAGTCTGATAAAGGCGGATCCAGTATGGCTTGTTGGGCTCCTTCAGTCATTGATGGACCATGAACTCCTCTGGATACTAAATTATTCTGGAGTCAGATGTCTCTTCCTGGGAGGTGAACGACTGGTGCAGTTCTTCCTCCTGATAAATTCATCCAGTCAGGATCCAGGGAGGACAGACAGGAGTTAAAGCTTTGCTAATTCTAGGGGAGGTAATGTAATTGAACATTCTCCCAAATTAAATATTCAACAACTGATGTGAAATTCAAATCACACTGAAGGCTCAGTCAACAGTGAGGACTAAATCTGGCTCGTGGCTATGTGAAAACACATGAACACAAAAGAGAAGCTGCAGAACGTTTGTGTTATCAGGGATATTATCCTGCGAGGGGGCAGCACAGCAGTGCAGCGGCGTCTCCGCACAGCATGCTGATGTTCATAATGACTCCGAAAAGAGAAGGAGTTCATCTCTGCATGACAAAGGCTTGCTGAAAGTGAGACGTCAGGAACAGGTCGTCTGTGATGCGTTTTATTCATACGGGATGTTGAAACAGACATTTTGATGTGAGCTCATTTTGAAGGACAGTTGACGATTCAGCAGCAGGACTCTGGACTGCAGGCAGACCAGTTCAGCAGCCAGATTCTGGACTGCAGGCAGACCAGTTCAGCAGCCAGATTCCGGACTGCAGGCAGGTCAGTTCAGCAGCCAGATTCTGGACTGCAGGCAGGTCAGTTCAGCAGCCAGATTCTGGACTGCAGGCAGACCAGTTCAGCAGCCAGATTCTGGACTGCAGGCAGACCAGTTCAGCAGCCGGACTCTGGACTGCAGGCAGACCAGTTCAGCAGCCGGACTCTGGACTGCAGGCAGACCAGTTCAGCAGCCGGACTCTGGACTGCAGGCAGACCAGTTCAGCAGCCGGACTCTGGACTGCAGGCAGACCAGTTCAGCAGCCAGACTCTGGACTGCAGGTGGACCAGTTCAGCAGCCGGACTCTGGACTGCAGGCAGACCAGTTCAGCAGCTGGACTCTGGACTGCAGGCAGACCAGTTCAGCAGCTGGACTCTGGACTGCAGGCAGATCAGTTCAGCAGCTGGACTCTGGACTGCAGGCAGACCAGTTCAGCAGCTGGACTCTGGATGGGAGCAGCTGTTTTTCAGAACGCGGGATTCTGACAGTTTTCCAGCCTCACATTTACATGAGTTATCACACAATTAAACACGGACAGGCCTAAAGCTGGAATCTTCAAGGTTAAATTTAAAATTACCATTTTTCTGAAACTGTCCCACAGTTTTTATGCATTTTGTCTCAAATCTGTGAACCTCCGTCCATCTTTACATCCGGGGCTGACAGCTGGTGTCCTCCCTTCTTGGACATTTACAGTTTTAAAATGAGAGCGGATGCCACACATGGTAAACATCACCCTGTTCTAGCTTTTGAGGGACGTGTTGCTGTCATCAGATTTAAAATCACCTCATATTTTCCATAAAAATGATAAAATGTCCCAATTTCATCATCAGATTAGTTGTCTATGTTGGAAAATATGGATTGGTGAGATTTGGAAATCTTTACTCTGTCTCTATTTACATTTTACACAGTATCCCACTTGTTTTATTACAGCTGTAAGTTTGTGCGTAGCTTCCTGCAGGAGATTGGCTAAAAATAGGTTATAGACTGTATTTACTCTAGTAAAACAGCTACAGGTGAATTTGTGCTGGAGTGTCCTCCATCTTTTCCAGTTTTACCTGAGGATGTGGAGTTGTTTCAAACATTAGTACTTCAAAGCATGTTTATGCCTGGGGGGTGCAGCAGGTTGCTCATGCTCATACATCATCTTCAGTAACTCGTCGTTTGGTCCCTTTTAAAACCGAAATATCTCCAGACAACAGATCCGTCGTCATGTTTAACTTCGACAACTGCAGAGACATCGTTTTCTAAACTTTCTCCGTCCGTTTTCACGGATCATCATCTCCAATAACAGCTGCAGGTTTAGCGGTGCAGCATTGAAAAAGGTCCCCTCAAACAGTTCCCTGCTGCTACACGGTTCCAAGGTTGTTTCAGCCTTTAAACAGGCGTTAAACAAGACAAGTTCGTATCATAACTGAACTTAAAAGTACTTTTCAGTGTGATCTGGTATTATAAGCCAGTACTAGTACTACTTCTACAGCTCACCAGCCTTCGCTTGCACAACAGCATCCTGCGAGGGATACGGCTTATTGGACGCATCATTAACTCACTTCTTTTTGTTAGTGAATGAACAATCAAGTGTTGGAGAGGTGTTGCCATGGTAACCTTCCAACAAAGCATGTCTATTCAAAAATCTTTGAATACGGCATTGAGTTAAATGATTTATTCTTTGTTTTTGCTGTTTTTGGTGGTGTTTATCCAGCAGAAGCTCAAATATCTGACGTTTTCTCAACACGCAGATATATCGCCGCAGTTTTACAGGAAATCATTGCAAATGTCGTCCTTCCTGGAGAAATGTAACCCTCGACTCTCCTTCTCTCTCCAGGTGAGGAAGCAGCTGCAGAGGAAGGAAAAGACGGGAAGTCGGCCAAAGCCAAGCGCTCCCATTTTGGCCGTGCGGTTTCCCTGAAGAACTTCATCATGAGGAAGGGCAAATCCAGCAGCGTGGACGCCAAGGAGGGCGAGGAGGCCACGGAGGGAGGAGACGCAGCGGAGGAAGGAGGCGCTGATGGCGAAGCCGCCACCGAGGAGACCAATGAGAAGGACGCACCGGCACCGGCGGCGGCGGCAGAGAAGACGCCGGCAGAGGAGAGCGGAGCCGAGGAGGCCAAGGAGCCAAAGGAGGCCAAGGAGCCGGAGAAGACACCGACCGAAGCTCCGGTGACCAACGGGGAGAACGGCTGCTCCAACGGCACGGCGGAGGAGAACGCCACACACAATCACCAAGAGGAGGAGCAGGAGGAGACGACAGGGAGCAGCCCGGTGAAGAAGAGCAAGGAGGCGGGAGGAGTCAAAGACGAGGCCAACGCCAAGATCATCAACGCCACGGCGGCGGTGAACAGCGGTGAGTTAGAGCGCACCGACCGGGACTCTGACCAGCCGCAGAACAGCTGCAGCCGCAAAGACGGAGACACTAACAACAAACAACAACAACAACAACAAGTACCAGCACTGACAAACAGGAAACAAAGTCAGGCAGTAGCCGTTAGCAGGGACGAGGAGGAGGAGGAGGCGGGAGGGGAGGCAGAGTCTCCACAAAACAGCGGTCGTTATGGCGATGTCGCGTCACGCGACCCGGGAGGAAGGGAGGAGGATGAGGAAGAGATGAGGAAGAGGGACCTTCGAGATGCAGCGGTGGCGATCGTTCAGAACGTGATGTCAGCGGCAACTGACCAATTAGAGAGGGAGCTCTGCGTGGACAATGGCCTAGATGGCTGTTACCATGGCGACCTCGGATACTGAGGAGACGAGATTCCCGCGCGTGGGAATAAACCGTAAAACTGTTTTGTGCCAAACATAAAGTTGCGCCGCCGTTAGCTTTAGCAAGCGCAGGTTGACAGGAACGTCCAACTTCCGCAAAAACACGACTTTTATTTATCTGCTACACTGCAAAACTCAAATCTTACCAAGTATATTTTTCTAAGTTCTAGTCCAAATATCTCATCACACTTAAAATAAGAGAAAAGTACCGAAAGAGAAACATTTCAGTGAGATATAAGATCTTGTTTTAAGGCGATGCATCTTTATCCCAGAAATCTTATCAAGAAAATTTTGCTTGTTCTATTGGCAGGATTTTTTGCGTATTACAAACAAAAACTTTTGGCCATCCTTAAAATAAGTTTTTAAAAAATATATTTTTAAAATATATTTTATTATATATTTATTTATTTATTTTTTGCTTGTAGCAGCAAAAAATTCTTATTCATCAAACAAACATATTTAAATATTAGACAAAGGTATTACAAGTCAATGCAAAATGTGGTTTTTAAATGAAGATTTTGAGTAGTTAGTGGGAAAAGAAATCCAAACCTACATGGTGGTCCTGAGTGGAAAGTAACATTTCAGAAAAGGAACATCATAGCAACAGTAAAACATGGTGGTGGTAGTGTGATGGTCTGGGGCTGTTTTGCTGCTTCAGGACCTGGAAGACTTGCTGTGGTAAATGGAACCATGAATTCTGCTTCTACCAAAAATCCTGAAGGAGAACGTCCGGCCATCTGTTGGTGACCTCAAGCTGAAGCGCACTTGGGTTCTGCAGCAGAACAATGATCCAGAACACACCAGCAAGTCCACCTCTGAATGGCTTAAGAACAACAACATGAAGACTTTGGAGTGGCCTAGTCAAAGCCCCCACCTGAATCCCATTGAGATGCTGTGGCATGACCTTAAAAAGGCGGTTCATGCTGGAAAACCCTCCAATGTGGCTGAATTACAACAATTCTGCAAAGATGAGTGGAACAAAATTCCTCCACAGCGCTGTAGAAGACTCACTGCCAGTTATCACAAACGCTTGATGCAGTTGTTGCTGCTAAGGTGGAACAACCAGTTATTAGGTTTAGGGGAAGATCACTTTTTCACACAGCTGTATACTTGGTAAGATTTGAGTGTTTGCAGTGTGATCGATGAGGCGCATCAGTCCAGAATCAGTCTGTTCAAATTCTCACATGTTTAATGTTTAAAAATTAGAGAAAAACTTTCACCATTTACCACGTTTCTGTCCGGCGAGCGGAAGATTGAGACCTTCTGCATTATATTTAGCATCATTAGCATAACTCTTTTAGCCGCATTCCAAATGATGAGCTTTAATGCTCAGAAGATAACCCAGGTTTTATTTCACGTGGTCTGACAGGACCACCTCGAGCTGTGGAGCTGGACAGACGTTCGCTGGTTATCCCGACAGCCTGATGTACCCAGAGATCCAATCAGGATACCAGACAGGGAGCGTTTTAAAAGGGCTGACAGCAGAAATTATCTCTGGGACCTTCAAGGACACAACCTGGGTGGTCCAGGAGCTGCTGGACAGCTACAGGGGGACAAAAACACTTTTTGGGGGACATTTTAATGGCAAAATTATGTAAACCCAAATATTTAGGTACTACAAAGACATGAACAGTCACACAACTATGAAGTTTGGCAGAGAGTATCTTGACACATAGAAGGAGGCAGCCGAAAAAAAGATTATAATTCCTGCTGTAAGTCTGTTTTAAGTTACCATCCCCCATCGTCCCCAAAAGACAAAAACAGTCACGTTGGCCTGAAAATTCTCCTAAAAATGTATATTTTTCAGCACTTATGGAGAATGTCTATGCCCAACATGGAGATAGAAAACTTCCTTCATTCATGAGCTTCCATTTGAGCCCAAGATGAGCTACAGGACCAGATCCAGATCCAGATCGTCCTTTTACCAGATCCAGGACCAGATCCGGTCCTTTCTACCAGCTACAGGACCAGATCCAGATCCGGATCCAGATGCTTTTACCAGCTACAGGACCAGATCCAGATCCAGATCCAGATCCAGGACCAGATCCAGTCCTTTCCACCTAACGTGGAAAACTCCATGTTATACTCATGACCAGACTCTGTTCTAGTTCTGGTCTCCCCAAAGTCAACAAGCAGTGTGCGTGTGGTTTTCTGGATTAGTTGCTGTTCAGAATAGGTAAAAATACTTTAAATATTATTTCTTCATAAAATATTGAAGAATTATTAATCAAAGGTTGAATATGGAACATTTTCATTAAAAGCTACATTTTTATTAAGATAATACCTCCACGAGTCGTTTGGGGGTTGCAACCTTCAACCTAGACGCACGATGTCGCTGTTCTGTCCATGTTCCATTTTCAACGTTTAATATAATTTTCAGGACAATAAGGATCTGTGGAAGGACAATATATGTTTGCCTTTCTGCGA
Organism: Atherinomorus stipes; assembly: GCA_023101725.1. Classification (NCBI taxonomy): domain Eukaryota; kingdom Metazoa; phylum Chordata; class Actinopteri; order Atheriniformes; family Atherinidae; genus Atherinomorus; species Atherinomorus stipes. The sequence goes on from JALJCO010007503.1 coordinate 119,389, forward strand.
ATTATAACCGTTAGCAGTTTTTACATTGTTTTTGAGCCCCCTGTCGCTTCCCTGTAGCTGGTAGTAGAGATGTAACAATATGAAAATTTCATATCACGGTTATTGTGACAAAAATGAGCACGGTTATCGTTATTTCACGGTATTATTGAAATCACCCCCCAGTATCATTATAAACATCCAATATGGGTCTAGAAGTCTACTTTGCCTTTTTAAAGGGGGAAACTCTCCAGAGTACTGTCCACGTGGGGGCCTTTGTTGCCTTCTGCCATGTTTTCATAAATTAAACGTTAAACTGGGGCTGCTGCTGCTTTTCCAGCCAATCAGCAGCATCGCTGGCAGTTTTTCAAAGTGCAAAAATCAATAACGATTTTAACGATAATTAAAATCTGAAACGGTATTACTAACCGTGGGGAATGACATCACGGTTAATCATTTTAGCGGTAATCGTTACAGCCCGAGCTGGAACAAAGTCCATCATGGCCTCAAACGGCAGCTTATGAATGGAGGAAGTTTTCTGTCAGGCATCGACATTCTCCATAAGTGCTGAAACAGAAGCATGACTTTTTTTTCTTTTGGGGGTTGTTGGGGTGATTTAAAACAGACTTGAAGCAAGACCCAGAATCTTTTTTGTCAAGTTACTCTGCCAGATTTCATAGTTGTATGACTGTTTATGCCATTATAGTACCTAAATATTTGGATTGACATAAAATGTCCCCCTGTAGCTGTCCAGCAGCTACTGGACTGGGTTGTCCAGCCAGGTTGTGTCCTTTGAGGTCCTAGATTTCTGGTGTCAAACCTTTTTCAACGCTCTGTGTGTGTTTTAAAGAAAAACTGGAGTTTTGCCCCCTGGGTAATCGGTGTGTTAGCAGCTTTAGCATAGCTTTAGCGGCTTCATTATGTTTTCATTAGCTTTCTTTTTGCAGATGTGTAAAGCAGATGAACTGCTGATTAGCTAAAATTAGATCTTCTAGAGGTAGATTTTTACAGGCCTTGGACTTGCTGTTCAAGCTTTTTATTTATCTTTTTTATCTTTATTTATTTATTTATTTATTTATTTATCTTGATTATTAACGCTTATCCGAACATCATAAAAGAGGCTCTTCCTGTCTCTGGACTGAGAGAAATTCATCTTACCAGTATTCAAGATGTTGCTCTGAGTGTTATTCTGACATCTACAGGTGTGTTTGTGGTAGAGTCCACCTGCATTAAGCCATCCCAGAAGTAGGCATTTCTGTGCTCCTGCAGGTTTTAGATGTTTCCCTGTTTCAACCCAACACATTCAAATAAACTGGTCACTGAGCAGAACTTGAAAGGCTGTTGGATCCATTTAATCTGTTGGAACCTGAAACATCTAAAACCTGTAGGACAGTGGTTCTTACGGACTGAACGTCCCTGTGACCGAGCTAACCTAACCCATTACAAACATAAACCTTGGAATAGGAAGATGGAATCTGCACAGCAGGGATCTCCGAACCTGACCCTGTGAGCTACTGTCCTGCAGGTTTTAGATGTTTCCTTGCTGCAGCACACCTGTCATAAATCAATGGGGCATTAGTAGGAATGTAACAATACATGACCTATGGATCCGAAATCATAAAAGCAGCCAAAAATTGATATCAAACCCATTTTTATTTTGAAAATGGCTTTAAATTTGAAGTTTCTTTGACACAAAGTTTGCGCCTGACTGGGGACTCATGTCGATGTTTTTGAAAAATACATATTTATAGTTGTGCAGTGGATAGATATGAAACAGGGAGATTGTACTGCATGTGTACTTCCAAGAAAGTAGGAGCTTACAGTTATGGTAAAGAAACAATAATCCTGTTCATTACTTACAATATTGTATCATATCATTTCATATCAATCGGTGGATCCGAAATCAAATCAAAATCGTATCGTGACTGAATGTGAGATATAGACAAACATCAAATCGCTATCCACTGTGTCGATACAGTTTCGTACCATGATCAAACCAGTGATTTACACTCCTCGTCATTATCAGGCTTGTGGAGAGCTTCTCGTGTGAGTGAGGTGTGTGTTATCGTAGGCTAACATGTAAAACCTGCAGGACAGTAGCTCACGAGGACTGAAGCTGGAGATCCCGACTCTGGCATCCACATCTTGGAATCTTCTGATGTCGGTGGTGTATATACAGCTCTGCATGGCCGTTCCTGCTTTCATTTGACTGATGTCTCAGATGTTCCTCTTACGTGGACGGATATCACCGAGTAAATAAATGTAGTTAAAATGAACTCATGTTACAGGTAGGTGTGTAGGCTGAGTGCTGATTGGCTGAACATCAACTCGAGCTGAGTAGCACTGAAAAATGATACTTTGCATCTTTGTTTTCCACCGCAGAGCAAAGCTAAAGCACCAACACAAGCAGCTGTACCGACCATACAGTTTGTTTATAATACTGCCCCCAAGTGGCAGCAAAATGCTACAACATGTAGTAGATTATGCTTGCAAATCACTGTGGCTTCTGCTCACTGCTTCTAACTTTCATTGACCTAATGATGATAGGCAGGTGCATCATCCAATCACCTGACAGGAGTGTCTTTCTAGCAGCTTCTTTTGAGGCCTGTCCATGTGGTTTAACAGTCTGTTTGGTAGATGAGGTTTATTATTCTGCAACAAACCAACTCAAACTAAATCTCATGGGTGATTAAAGTCAGATTTAGGTGGATTAATGAACTATTAGCCGTTATACTGGTAGTTTAACCTCTTTCAGTTGTTATGCTAAGCTAATGATGTTCTAACTACCGTATACTGAACCAACACAACCATCTGGTGATTGCATGATGAAAATAATGCAGCTATCCCTACAACTGTAGATGAACAGTGGGTACGGAAATTATTCAGACCCCTTTAAACTTTTTACTCTCTTTCATTGCAGCCATTTGCTAAAATAAAAAAGTTCATTTTATTTCTCATTACTGTTCACTCAGCACCCCATCTTGACAGAAAAAAAACAGAAATGTAGAAATGTTAGCAAATTAATTAAAAAAGAAAAATGGAATAGTACATGGTCATAAATATTCAAAGCCTTTGCAGTGACTCATATTTCACTCATATTCTGTCCATTTCTTCTGATCCTCCTTGAGATGGTTCTCCTCCTTCATTGGAGTCCAGCTGTGTTTAATTAAACTGATTGGACGTGATTAGGAAAGACACACACCTGTCTATATAAGAGCTTCCAGCTCACAGTGCATGTCAGAGCAAATGAGGATCATGAGGTGGAAGGAACTGTCCAAGGAGCTCAGAGACAGAATTGTGGTGAGACACAGATCTGGACAAGGTTACAAAAGAGTTTCTGCAGCACTAAAGGTTCCTAAGAGCACGGTGGCCTCCATAGTCCTTACATGGAAGAAGTTTGGGACGACCAGAACTCCTCCTAGACCCGGCCGTCCAGCCAAACTGAGCAATGGTGGGAGAAGAGCCTTGGTGAGAGAGTAAAGAAGAAGCCAAAGATCACTGTGGCTGAGCTCCAGAGATGCAGTAGGGAGATGGAGAAAGTTCCACAAAGTCAGTATCACTGCAGCCTCCACCAGTCGGGGCTTTATGGCAGAGTGGCCCGATGGAAGCCTCTCCTCAGTGCAGACATATGAAAGCCCACATAGAGTTTGCCAAAAACACATGAAGGACTCCCAGACTGAGAGAAATAAGATTCTCTGGTCTGATGAGACCAAGATTGAACTTTCTGGAGTTCATTCTAAGCGGTATGTGTGGAGAAAACCAGGCACTGCTCATCACCGGCCCAATACCATCCCAACAGTGAAGCACGGTGGTGGCAGCATCATGGTATGGGGGTGTTTTTCAGCTGCAGGGACAGGACGACTGGTTGCAGTTGAAGGAAAGATGAATGCGGCCAAGTACAGAGATCCTGGAAGAAAAAGCTCTTCCAGAGTTCAGGAGCTCAGACTGGGCCGAAGGTTCACCTTCCAACAAGACAATGACCCTCAGCACACAGCTGAAATAACAAAGGAGTGGATCAGAACCACTCTGGACCATTCTGGACCGGCCCAGCCAGAACCCTGACTTAAACCCAACTGAGCATCTCTGAGAGACCTGAAAATGGCTGAACACCACCGTTCACCATCCAAGCTGACAGAACTGGAGAGGATCTGCAAGAAGAACCAGAAGATCCCAAATCCAGGTGTGGAACACTTGTTGCATCATTCCCAAGAAGACTCATGAATGTACCAGCTCAGAAGTACTTCTACTCAGTACTGAGCAAAGTACTGAATACTTATCACCATGTCATATTTCAGGTTTTCTTTTTTAAAAGATTTGCGAAAATCTCTACATTTCTGTTGTTTTCTGTCCAGATGGAGCTGAGTGACATTAATGAGAAATAACATGAACTTTTTTGATTTTGGTAAATGGCTGCAATGAAACAAAGAGTGAAAAGTTTAAAGGGGTCTGAATAATTTCCGTACTAACTGTAAATGGGTGTTATGCAAAGAGCAGAAAGCGATAGAGAAGCATCATTTAGTAACTGAGTGAACTTCATCGTAGCGTCTGAGCTGGTAAACATGAAAACCGCTCAGCAAGGACTCAGGTGGTGAGCGCAGATATTCAGAGTTATGTCTGGAAGCTCATCAGCGTGTGTGAGAATGGAAATATCTGACAAACGGCCGACTGTGCCGGCAGCAGTCTTTCACCAGGGGCTAAAACAATAAGAGAGGCCAGGTTTTTCCTGGACCGGGGGGGTGGTCTGCTTCTTGTTCAAATCATTTCACGTCTTCCCACCCGGGAGCCACTAGAGAGCCGCTGGACGCCGAGCAGCAGGAGGTGAAGTTCCTCTGAACCTCCTCCATTATTTATCAGTCCAGCCCCACCTCTCTATTCAAGAGCCCCGTGAGGCTCGGTGTCCAGCATCCGCCCGGCTTTGATCTCGCGCAGCCCAACAGATGCTTGTAGAGACCCGAGCGGCTCCCGCTGCTGCCATGCGCTTCACCGGAGGCCTCTTTGAAGTTCCAACTCTTCTGCTAAAATAAAACTCTGCTTAAAAGCAAGTGTTTGGCCGTAAACTGTGCCCAGCTCTCCGCGTTGTCAGGACGACAAAGCAGCAACAGCTTCTGGCTGAAATGTTGAGTAAAAGCACACAAGTGAAGCATCACACGTCTTCTATGTGGTGGTTTTAGAAAAAGACCATTTTTAATGATTTCATTTAAGTTGTGTTGGAAAAAGAAATAAATATGCTGTAGCAACACATATGTTTCATGAAAGGGATTCTTTAATGGATTTTAGGGCTTTTTGAAGGGTCCCACTAATAGGGTGGGGCTTACAACACTGAGTATCTGTGATTGGTTTAGCACTTTAGCATCTTATTACCACTTTTCAGTGTCAGTCGTTGGACTCCACCATAGTTTGTTAAAGCCGTTATGGTCCAAAGCTCAAATAAGAGCACCGTAACCTCGGCACCACCCTGTGGGAAGGTGCCACACTGCTGACACTGGTACATGAGACAAAAACCGTTTGTCCGATTCTAAAGCACAGTCTGAACCCTCTCAGAGAAGCTTTCTGTTATTTCTGCAAGTACTCTTCAGGAGCAGTTCTCCGAACTTCTTGAGGGACTTTCCAAAGTTGTTTTTGGATGCAGACGCGGCTGGATGAACACTTTTGTCCATCTTCTGCGTTGTTTATGGGAAAACTGATGCCAGTGTTTAATTATTTCCCAGTTTCCTCCATCAATGTCATTTAGCGGTCCTTAGACACGCGGTTAATTGCTAATATCTAAAAATAATTCCCACTCATCCCCAACATAGTCCTCAGGACCAGGTCTCCGAGACCCTTAGAGGACTTTCAAAAGTTCTTTTTTGGATGTTTCTGCCTTTTGTTCTGTTCTCTGTCCAGATGATCCACACAGGTTTAATAATGTTGAGATCTGGGTTCTGGAAAGGATCCACCGGACCATCAGACCCATTGCGGTCTGGGTTCTGGGGAGGTCCAGAAGCATCTCAGGACCTGGTCCAGGTCTTTGGGAATCACCTTGTTGCTGCTAGAATCCTGGTTTCTGTCAGACTGTTTGATCTTTGCTGCTTTTCACACATGAAACTAAAACATGGAACAACTCTGGTTCATCCATTTAGTTGGGGTAAAGTGGCCTAACAAACGAGGTCTGGACTGAATGTCAGCGAAAAAGCAGAAAACATCCAAAGAAAATCTTTAAAAGACCTTCATAAAACTGGAGAACTATTGATCAGGATTTTAAAAGATTACCACTGCCAAATATAAAAACATGAGAGCAGGACTGCGAATTTTGGACGTGGTCAGACTGTGCAACGTCTACAAGCTTCAACACGTAGATAACTATCTGATGAAGCGATGTTCGATATTGGCTTTTTCACTGATATACCAATATTGTCCAACTCTTGATTGCTAATATCAGCCGATATCAATCTATGTAGGCAACTGTGAAGTTGTATTTCTCATTTTTGAGAGATACAACTATATTCTTCTCCACGAGCAAAGATCCCAAAATATCCTTAACTCAGCCAGAGGAGTTCATTTTGGACATCTGTCTGCCAGATATCAGATACTAGCAGGTATTAGATACTAGCAGGTATTAGATACTAGCAGGTATCAGATACTACCATATATCAGATACTAGCAGGTATTAAATACTACCATATATCAGATACTAGCAGGTATTAGATACTACCATATATCAGATACTAGCAGGTATCAGATACTACCATATATCAGATACTAGCAGGTATTAAATACTACCATATATCAGATACTAGCAGGTATTAAATACTACCATATATCAGATACTAGCAGGTATTAGATACTAGCAGGTATTAGATACTAGCAGGTATCAGATACTACCATATATCAGATACTAGCAGGTATTAAATACTACCATATATCAGATACTAGCAGGTATTAGATACTACCATATATCAGATACTAGCAGGTATTAGATACTACCATATATCAGATACTAGCAGGTATTAGATACTACCATATATCAGATACTAGCAGGTATTAAAATACTACCATATATCAGATACTAGCAGGTATTAGATACTACCATATATCAGATACTAGCAGGTATCAGATACTACCATATATCAGATACTAGCAGGTATTAGATACTAGCAAAAAAAAAAAAAAAAAAAAAAAAAAAAAAAAAAAAAAAAAAAAAAAAAAAAAAAAAAAAAATATATCAGATACTAGCAGACAGATTATCAGCAGCTTCAAACCACGTCAGTCTGTAGCAGCACATACTTATAAGCAGGATCTCACGAGATTTTGTGACATTTTGTTAGTTAAGATATCGGTCCGAAAAAACAATATAGACCGATGCTAATGGAACAAGATTTACTCACAAAGTCTTGTGAGATTTCATAACGGAACAAAGAGATTCTGCGAGATTTTGTTAGTTGGAATACTGGCCTGAAAAAAAAATTATATTGACCGGTGCAACTGGAAGATTTATAAATGAAGTCTCACGAGGTTTCGTGAGTAGAAATATTGGTACTAAAAGCCCCAATATGGAACGCTGCTAATGGAACAAGATCTTGCGAGATTTCGTGATGGAACAAAAAGATTTTGCAAGATTTTGTTGTTAGAATATCGGTCCGAAAAAAATGATATTGACCGGTGCAAATGGAACAAGATTTACAAAACAAAATCTCACGAGATTTTGTAACAGAACACCAAGACTTTGTGATATTTTGTTAGTAGAAAAATTGGTACCAAAAAAACAATCTGGACCACTGCTAATGGAACAAGATCTCACAAGATTTTGTCATGAAACAAAAAGATTTTGTTATTTAAAATATTTGTCCGAAAAAAAAACAAAAAACAATGTGGACTGGTGGTCATGGAACGTTCACTGGCAGAATCTCGTGAGATTTTGTAACGGTACAGAGATTTCATGAGATTTCGTTTGTAGAAATATTGGTACAAAAAACTGATATGGACCGCTGCTAAGATTTACTTTCAAAACCTCGCAAGATTTTAACGGAACAAAGAAAATTTCACAAGATTTTTTTAGTAGAAATATTGGTCTGATTAACACTGATACAAATAAATCCCAATATCACATTTTAATGTTGATATCGGCCAATAATATCGGACATCTGTAATCTGAAGTTATCTTGAGAACCTTTCTGAAGCAGTCCTGCTAATAGAAACTGTAAAAGACCCACATATGATCGATATCTGAAGGAAAATTAGCATGTAATTTTGCACACTCGTCTCCTCGTCATGCAGTCAAGTCTTCCTAAAATGATTTCGTAGACACGGATTGTTTGCTGGACTCCATGAGACCCTCTCCTCTTCACCGTCTTCCCGTCAGTGCTGTGTGATCCTAAAATGATCGTTATCTCAGGAAAACAAGTTAAAGCATCCTAAAACTCCACCGCAGACTCAACCCGAGCTTCACCTTCCTCCTCCTCCTCCTCCTCCGTCCTAGCAGACGGCTGCTAGCGCTAACTAGCCGTAGCACAGATAGTTAGCTTTGTGTTTGTAGTGGAAGAGAAAAGCTGGTTTAGCAGACATCAATAGAGCTGAGTCCATCAACGGATTAGTGGTGGAAATCAAAGTGTCACAGAGCCTCTTCAACAAGCCAGATTACCGCCGTCTCTCTGGGTTTCCCTCTGTCTGAGGACGGAAAGGACAGACTGACGACAGGCGGACGCTCGGCTCGTTTCTCAGGTTTCAGGGAAAACCTTCGTCTCAGTGCGAGCACAAAGACGGTCCAAAGGAAAGGCAGAAACAAGCCTAACAGCAGGAGCGTCTTCCTGATCTCGTGACCTCTGCTTTCCTTTTGTCTCCTTCTCGGGGAGCTGTTGTGTTGTTGTTTGCTCTGTGTGCACCCTTTAACACCAAAATAACTCCACTAACAACACTAGAGACCAGCATCTGTACTAAACCACTAAAACACACATATAACCCTTTTTCTATGACTGTTTTTATCATTATTATTATTCTATTTTTTAATACATTTTTCAATCTCTTCTGTTATCATTTTACCAGACAAAAAGGCGGGAAACGTGTGAGGCCACACAAAGAGGATTAGAACTGCCCGGGATTCGCTGAGCAAGGAGCTCTGAGCCCCACCCCACCCCCAACTCCTCCTCCTCTTCCTCCCCCTTCCTCCTCGTCTCCCTTCATCCCTCCTTCCTCCCGATAAGCGGAGTAATCACGTGTAAACAGGTCGCCATGGTGAGAGCGATGGAGAGAGATGCAATTCACGTAGACGAGAAGTGAAACTAACACTTACTCAGAAAGCAATAAGTCAACCCCCCCATCCCATCGCATCCCTCCATCCGCCCCCCTCCGTCCGACACATAAACACATGTACATCCAGTGTTCTTTTTTATCTTTTCTTTGCTTGTCTGTGAGATTTTATATTGTCTACGAGAGAAAAGAAAAATGCAGAAATGTTTTAAAAAAAAAAAAAGGAAAATCGAGACATTCCACCCCCCCACCCCCTCCCTCACCCCCTCTTTCCCGCTTCTCCGTCTCTACCGACTCCTGATTGGTGGATTTAAACAAAAAAAAAAGAAAAAAAAAAGACTGTTAGTTTTATATTGACGGCCATTTTGGTTTGTAGTCCCCCTCCCCCTTCTCTCTCTCTCTCTCTCTCTCTCTCTCTTCAACCCCTCTTCTTTGCCCCCCTCCCCCTCTGTCTCCATCCACCCCAGTAGATATGACAGTGCAGCAGGACCATGTTGCTCCGGTATATAACTGCCCGAGGACTGCCACCCCCACCCACCACTGCAACGTCTCCGGCTCTGTGTTTAATGTTTTTAGACTGTTATATTGTGTACATGGATTTAAAAAAAGAAAAGAAAAACAACCATCGAAGATTAAAGTAAAAAAATTCTTTTTGTTGTTTTCCTGTTTTGGTTTGAATTCTCTTTGTTTTTTTGTTTTTTAAAAACCACATCTTCTCACTGTTACTGCAGTCTGACGATATGCTGTAATTAAAAATAATAATAATAATAATAATGATGATGTTTTGTTGGTCCAAGTTTTCACATGTCCGCTAGCAAATTGTCAAGGAAAAATAGTACAATAAAGACTAAAATCTAACAACTAAACTGCAAGTCATTGTGGAGGATTTTTTCTATTTGTGTCTGGATGATTGAAGCCATGTGTGCAGACGGGGGGGGGGCTCATTAATCTGCGTATTGATAAGCTCATCCCTTTACGTAATGGGTGGAATAATACGAGATTTCTTTGTATTAAAGTAGATCTGCATGTATTATGTGGCAGCAGGCTGCAGCTCGAGAACGTCCATATGCCAGCCAGCAGCTTCCCCCCCCCCCCCCCACGGTTACACCTCACACATGCGGGTAAAGCCCTGAAATCATACAAAGACCTTTGACCTTCTGCTTCATCCGCATTTTACCACCGTTGGCTCAGAAATACCATCAGAATGCTACTTTTGGCTGAGAAATGACGTTTTTTTTAACATGATTATGACAAATATATACATACATACATACATGTATATATATACATATATATATATATATATATAGTCATCCTCAAAATTATTCATACCCTCCAATTAAAGAAATTCACAATAATAATTCAAATAATAAGAAACTAATAATTAACCAAAAATTCATGAAATCATGATTTAGTGATTTAGAATATTAATTTTGAATTGTGCTTTAAAAAAAAAAAAAAAAAGTACTACACATTAGATCAGCGGTTCTCAACGTTTTTCATGATGGGTCCAGGTTCCAGTCCAAACTGGTCCAGGTTCCAGGTTCCAGTCCAAACTGGTCCAGGATCCAGGTTCCAGTCCAAACTGGTCCAGGTTTCAGTCCAAACTGGTCCAGGATCCAGGTTCCAGTCCAAACTGGTCCAGGATCCAGGTTCCAGTCCAAACTGGTCCAGGTTCCAGGTTCCAGTCCAAACTGGTCCAGGATCCAGGTTCCAGTCCAAACTGGTCCAGGATCCAGGTTCCAGTCCAAACTGGTCCAGGTTTCAGTCCAAACTGGTCCAGGATCCAGGTTCCAGTCCAAACTGGTCCAGGTTTCAGTCCAAACTGGTCCAGGATCCAGGTTCCAGTCCAAACTGGTCCAGGTTTCAGTCCAAACTGGTCCAGGATCCAGGTTCCAGTCCAAACTGGTCCAGTTTCCAGTCCAAACTGGTCCAGGTTCATCTTTAACTCTGTATCAGTGTAATGATCATTTCTGGTTTATTTCTTTAATAACTAAAGCAAATCCAGCTCCTTTAACAGACTGAACCTGTAAAATGTGGCTGATAAACATGAATAAAATCATATAAAATATATTCTGAGATGGTCACAAACACATTTATATCACACGTATAATTCATGGAATAAAATCAGACTCCTACAAGAACAAATCAGAATTAGACTATAAACACAAAATCTACAACATTTTACTACAAAAAGAGGAACAACAGAAAAAACTGATGGAAACTGATTTAAAAAGAGATAAAATGCTCCAGTAATGGATCACATTGGACAAAAAAAGGCTCAGTTTAAATAATCTGTAAAAACCTGGATTTTATTGGTTTAGACAGAAAGTTAAAGCACAAAATTTCATTCAACAATTTATTTATTTAAACTTTTCTTTATTTTTTTAAGAACTTCCAGATATTTTTTGCATCAGCAGCTGATTTTTCTCCCCTTATTCTGTAAAAATTCTTTCTTTCCAACAAGTGTGCGATGTTTGCGTTATAGATTGATGCTGCGTTCCATTTGAACATGGAAGACGGAAATTCCCAGTTCCGAGTAGGAAGTTTAAACTGGGACGGCCCCCTGAAGTCGGATTTCCCGCTCGGAAAGTCGGATAATCCTCACAGGTCCGATTCAAAGATGGCCGCGCCCGGTGTTAGCAGCTTTGGAAGCTCCTGTAATGTTGCATTTATTCACACTTGTAATATCTTATTGCTTTAAATCAGTCATACGTGTAGAACTGGTTCATACGGATGTGGGGGGAAGCTGCTGGAGTGTAATTCACATTTTTCATGTGGTATATGTGAACTTCAACGCCAGCTGTGCTAACAATGGCTAATAACACTAGCCTTAGCAAGCACGTTGTTTTGCTAGGTTGCTAACTGGTTTTCCGACCAGTGAACTGAAACGCAAGTTGGCCGGGTGTGACGTCACCCCCCAGTTCCCACTTCCCAGTTCCGAGGTAAAGGGAACGCAGCATAAGCTTGCAGATGCACTCTCCGTTAGCGTTAGCATTAGCATTAGCTGGGTCTCCATCCATCTTCCAGCTCTGCTTTGTTATCTCCACTCACTAATCCGTATTTGATAACCTGGAGTGGGTTTTTGCTGCCAGCAGCCAAAGTTCTCCCAGACAGACATTTTTTCATCTGTGAGTGAATCCACGTTACTTATTCAAACGGTGCTGTAGTATCTGTCAATCAAAGCTTGTACTGCAGCTTTAAAGTTCAGAGGGTTCTCACTTTACACACTTTGTCCATTCAGAGACACCATAGTAAAAATGGTGGCATAAATATGGCAGCTGCCATTTATGTGGACCCACAAGTAGTTATAAATTATTTGTTCTAATAAAATTAGTGTTATTGTAAGGTATTTCAGTAACGTGATGAGATACTAATAAAAACAGTTTTTAAGGATATATTATTTTTTTCCATCATTGATCTTTGTTTTTTTTTAACACACTGAACCTTTAAAGGTGCAGTCTGTAAGAATTACTGACATCTAGTGGTAAAGATGGTATTTGATAGAAAAGATGTTTTATTTCAGATGACTTCATATTCCAGCACTGTAGTGAATGTACGGTGGCCGTTAGTGGCCAAAATTCTCCCAGACATAGATGTTTTCATGTTTGAGTGGATCCAGTATCTCAGGTGCAGCTATGATGGACGGTGAGGAACTACTTTAACGTCTTTGAGGCGTCACTGATCCCAAACAGTCTCTAACTCCCATTAAACAAAGCTGTACAGCAGTTTTAAAGTTCGGAGGGTTCTTACTTCACCCATGTTGTTTTGTCCATTCAGGGACACCGTAGTAAAAATGGTGGAACAAATACGGCAGCCTCCATATGTGCACCCCCCAGCAAGTAGATATAAATGACTCATTCTAAGAAAATAAACATGTAACAGCTGTTCTAGTGCAGCGATTACACATACAGGTACTACAAGAAATTACAATATCCTGAAAAAGTTCATGTATTTCTGTAATTCAACTTTAAAGGTGCAATTTACATATTGTATAAATAAATAATATGCAAATCAATATATTTCAAGCTTTTGTTTGTTTGGATGTTGCTGATTAGAAGTTGAAGCTTAAAGGTATAGTCCGAAGTTTCCCCCGTAAAAAATAAACGTTAGACTTCAGCAAGTGAAATCCGTCTCAAACCCGCCTTTGGGCCTCTACTCCCGTGCCGTGATGCGCTTGAACGCAACTCTCTCTCCCCCTGCCTGTAATTCGCTCTTTTGCATTGTTCTGGTCGGGACGTTTCTGGGTGGAGATTTCTGTTTATATCAGCAGCCAATGACAGAGCTAAGAGCATGACGCTGTGTGGAAATAAGCTCATGATTGGAGCAGACGCCTGTCACTCAAACTCTCGAAGGGAAAAGAAAGAAAGAAAGAAAGAAAACACTGTGGATGCACCGAAGAAAAGGTAAGAGCTTCAGATAATGCACTTTGGAAAACCAGGTTAATCATAGTTTGGCTTGTAGCCGCTTCTGAGCTCTGAAGGAGAAGCTGGAAGTTAAAGAGGCTGAAGAACGAGGCGGCCATTAGCCTGAGAGGGAGGGGGCGCTAAGTTTGAATACTATTTGCAAACAGAAACACTGGAGGGACTTCGGACTCTACCTTTAAGAAAACCTCAAATTCTAAAACTAAAATAATGAGAATATTGTGAAAAGCTCCAGTATTGTAGGTTCAGAGTGTCACATTCTGATCAGGTCAGTAATCCAAACACCTCCATAAGTACCCTGAGCCTTTTAAAAAGTCTCTGTCTTGGTTTAGAAGAATCCACAATCATGGGGAAGATGCTGATCTGACAGTTGTGCAGAAAACCATCATTGACTCCCTGCACAAGGTGGAAAGACACAAAAAGTGATAGAAAAGAAGCTGGATGTTCTCAGAGTGTCTCAAAGCACATTAATGGACAGTTAAGTGGAAGGAAGAAGTGTGGAAGAAAACGGTGTAGAAGCCGGAGGGCTGACAGCAGCCTGGAGAAGATGGTCAGGAAAGGGCCTTTCAGACGTGTGGAGGACTTCATAAGGAATGGACCTGTGAGCTTCATCAAGTCCAGCATCAATGCAGCCGTCTACCAGGACATTTTGGAGACCTTCATGCTTGCTTCAGTGGACCAGCTGTATGGGGATGCAGACTTCATCTTCCAGCAGGACTTGGCACCTGCCCACACTGCCAAAACTACCAAATCCTGCTTCAACAACCATGGATCACCATGCTGGATTGGCCCGCAAACCCACCTGACCTGAACCCCATTGAGAACATGTGGGGCATCGTCAGAGAAAGCTGAACGGGAAGAGAGCAAACAATAAAGAAGAGTTCAAGGCTGTGATGGAAGCATGTTGGTCTCCATAACAGCTGAGATATGCCACAAGCTGCTAGCATCCATGCTACCCGGGTTAAAGCTGCTAGCATCCATGCAACGCCAGGTTAAAGCTGCTAGCATCCATGCTACCCGGGTTAAAGCTGCTAGCATCCATGCTACCCGGGTTAAAGCTGCTAGCATCCATGCCACGCTGGGTTAAAGCTGGTAGCATCCGTGCCACGCCGGGTTAAAGCTGCTAGCATCCATGCCACGCCGGGTTAAAGCTGCTAGCATCCATGCCACGCTGGGTTAAAGCTGCTAGCATCCATGCCACGCCGGGTTAAAGCTGCTAGCATCCATGCCACGCTGGGTTAAAGCTGGTAGCATCCGTGCCACGCCGGGTTAAAGCTGCTAGCATCCATGCCACGCCGGGTTAAAGCTGCTAGCATCCATGCCACGCTGGGTTAAAGTTGCTAGCATCCTTGCCACGCTGGGTTAAAGCTGGTAGCATCCGTGCCACGCCGGGTTAAAGCTGCTAGCATCCATGCCACGCCGGGTTAAAGCTGCTAGCATCCATGCCACGCCGGGTTAAAGCTGCTAGCATCCATGCCACGCAGGGTTAAAGCTGCTAGCATCCATGCCATGCCGGGTTAAAGCTGCTAGCATCCATGCCACGCAGGGTTAAAGCTGCTAGCATCCATGCCACGCCGGGTTAAAGCTGCTAGCATCCATGCCATGCCGGGTTAAAGCTGCTAGCATCCATGCTACGCCGGGTTAAAGCTGCTAGCATCCATGCCACGCCGGGTTAAAGCTGCTAGCATCCATGCTACGCCGGGTTAAAGCTGCTAGCATCCATGCTACGCCGGGTTAAAGCTGCTAGCATCCATGCCATGCCGGGTTAAAGCTGCTAGCATCCATGCTACGTCGGGTAAAAGCTGCTAGCATCCATGCCACGCCGGGTTAAAGCTGGTAGCATCCGTGCCACGCCGGGTTAAAGCTGCTAGCATCCATGCCATGCCGGGTTAAAGCTGCTAGCATCCATGCTACGCCGGGTAAAAGCTGCTAGCATCCATGCCACGCCGGGTTAAAGCTGCTAGCATCCATGCCACGCCGGGTTAAAGCTGCTAGCATCCATGCCACGCCGGGTTAAAGCTGCTAGCATCCATGCCACGCCGGGTTAACGCTGCTAGCATCCATGCTACGCCGGGTTAAAGCTGCTAGCATCCATGCCACGCCGGGTTAAAGCTGCTAGCATCCATGCTACGCCGGGTTAAAGCTGCTAGCATCCATGCCATGTGGGGTTAAAGCTGCTAGCATCCATGCCACGCCAGGTTAAACCTGCTAGCATCCATGCCACGCCGGGTTAAACCTGCTAGCATCCATGCCACGCCGGGTTAAAGCTGCTAGCATCCATGCTACGCCGGGTTAAAGCTGCTAGCATCCATGCCATGTGGGGTTAAAGCTGCTAGCATCCATGCCACGCCAGGTTAAACCTGCTAGCATCCATGCCACGCCAGGTTAAACCTGCTAGCATCCATGCCACGCCGGGTTAAAGCTGCTAGCATCCATGCCACGCCAGGTTAAACCTGCTAGCATCCATGCCACGCCAGGTTAAACCTGCTAGCATCCATGCCACGCCGGGTTAAAGCTAAAGTACACATGAAAGTTTTTACTGCAGGAGGACGAATATTTTTGTATTTAAAGTCCTTTTTAAATTGATTTCTTGCACTATTCTCATTTTTTGAGTTTTAGAATTTGAGGTTTTTTTAAGCTGCAACTTCTAATCAGCAACATCCAAACAAATAAAAGCTTGAAATATATTGATTTGCATATTATTTATCTAAACAATATGTGAATTGCACCTTTAAAGTTGAATGACAGAAATACATGAACTTTTTCAGGATATTGTAATTTTTTGGTAGTACCTGTAAATAGAAACACAGTTTAATTATGTATAAATTTTTCTGCCATTGGCCATTGGTTTTTTACATACTGTACTTGTAAAGGGGGTCAGTAAATCTACAGTCATCCTCAGAATTAGTCATACCCTCAAATTTAAAAAAAGACTAAATTCAGTAATTCAAATAAGAAGAAACCAAAAAAAAACCCTAATAATAAATAGAAATTTACAAAATCATAATTTAAAGAAATAAAATATTGTTTTTGAATTGTGGTAATATATATATATATATATATATATATATATATATATATATATATATATATATACATATTACATATACATATTAAAAGTTTTAGCTTTGGAGCCACATCTTGCTTGTTTACTCGTTTTATTTTTGGTGTGTGTATTTTTTAATTTTTTTGCTGACCCACAATTCAAAATTAATGTCATTATTTTCATTATTACTTTTGTCAATTTCAACTTTTTCTTTTTTTTTTGTTGTTGTACTTGTATGATCCCTGAGGGTAAATTAGGTCTCTGCATTTTACCATCTCTGTACTGTGAGTATCAGAGAGCAGTGGGCTGCTACTTAAGGCGCCCGGAGAGCAGTTGGTGGGGGGTTAAGGACCTTGCTCAGGGGTCCACAGTGGTTCACCTAGGAGTCGTGTCGGGGACTCGAACCCGGGTCCTCCGCGCTAAAGCCCACGACGCTACCACTAGGCTCCCCACTCCCCTTATTTTACCAACAGCCGATTTTTTTCCGTCTTTATTTGGAGGATATGAATAGTTTCGATGACGACTGTACGAAGTATTAAAAATCATAATATCTGGTATCAATAACTATGCAGTAATAATATCACATGCAGTGTAAAATCTATAAGTTCACAATATTCAATCATAACAGGGAAGTTCTGCAGCAATTAGTGATCCATGATATTCCTTCCTGACACCATCAGCCAATATTGCTTTAAAAAACTGAATATCAACATTTGCCTGATATCAACCCGATATCGGCCAATATTTTTTTAATTTTATTTATTTATTTGTTGGGGCAAGGGCATGTAAAAGACAGGAAATTTCTAAATATGTCAGATTTAGCCAAAAAGCCAGCTTCCATCTGTTGTCTCTAGCCAGGTCTAATAAATGCTCCCTGAAATGAGAAAATACCAAAATATCACATTGTAAATAAAACTACGGAAGCGTATTGCATTCACCTGAAAAAAATAAAATTGGTCTGTTTTTCTGAATTAACGAGATAATTTTTTACAAAAATAAATAAAAACTTTCTGAAAAAAAGTTTATTTATTTTTGTAAAAAATTATCTCGTTAATTCAGAAAAACAGAACGTTTTTATTTATTTTTGTAAAAATTATCTCGTTAATTCAGAAAAACAGACCAATTTTATTTTTTTCAGGTGAATGCAATACGCTTCCGTATAAAACAGATATAATGAACCGATATAACAGGAGATGTTTGGTGGTTAACTTGCGGAATGATGTGTTTTTTCTTTTCTCTTTTTTTTGGGGGGGGGGGGGGGGGGGGGCTGTTTTTCTTTCTTTTTTTTTTAACCGTAAGGCGTGAGAGCAACATTAGGCCACGCCCACTGGGCAACATTATGTCATCTCCGGCAACTAACGGGCCTGCAGCAGATGTATTTCTTCAAATTTTCCTGAAGGAATGAATGTTACGTCATTTTCAGCTTCGATGTCGGTATCGGCCATGAGAAGCAGAAAATTATCGGTAATCGTATCGGTTGAAATTTATTTATATGGTGCATCAGTAGCAGTAGCTAGCTGTGTTCAATCTGTATAATACCACTCATCTCCCAAACAACACATGATGCTGTAATACAGCTGTAAAGCAGTACGGTCACTACTTGTAGTAGTACATAGTAGGCTATATACATACATAGTACATAGTACTCCTGCACTGTCGTGTGTAGCAGATCTCAGCAATGTAAATATGCAGATATTTAGACGTCACCTGTTCCAGCTTCACCCACAGACACAGAAACCTTTTCTGGTGGGTCTCACCTGCATTTTATCATCTCCCCTGTGAAGCTCCCAGACTTGTTTACTGCACATTAAGTAACTTGTGTTTTATTTATTCAGATTTAGACATGCAACTAAAAATAAAACTGCTTCATCTGCACGCACAGACTGACATAGATAGAAGCCTGATTACAAAATTCCCACCCGCAGATCAGACTTTTCTGAAGGTTTTTTTGACACAAATACAAATTCAACCACGTTTTCTCTGTTTTAAGATTTTGATAAGTGAGCAGTGAGTTTTAAATCCTGTTTATGGTTGTTCAGAAGCATAATTACACACACAGATGGAATAATCCGTCTTAATCCCGCCCTGCTCGCACAGCTGCTGCATTATGACGGGTTTCCGTCTGTTAAATGATTTATCTGCACTTTATCTGGATTTTTGCTTTTCACCACCTCTCGACTCAGGAACATGAAGCCTGCAGGTTTACGGTCAGGTCCGGCTCGGGTGGCTGCGACCTGCCTGGACCGGCCCAGCAGCTGCAGTTTAAGGGACTCACATGAGACTTTTAATGCCAATATCACCTAATATTATCTGATACTGGACCACTGCTGATGGAACAAAAAGATTTTGCGAGATTTTGTTTGTTAAATATTGGTCAAAAAAAAGACTTTATCTTTTCATGGAAAAAATTCAGTAAATCTGATGCAGGAACACGTCAGCTAACAGCTACAACAGGAGAAGATGCTGTAGTTATAGTAGGAGACTTTAATATGCACTCAGATTAACCGGGAACAGGACTGGTTTAACTGGGAACAGGTCAGGAACATGACTGGTTTAACTGGGAACAGGTCAGGAACACGTCAGCAAGCAGCTGCAACAGGAGAAGATGCTGTAGTTATAGTAGGAGACTTTAATATGCACTCAGATTAACCTGGAACATGACTGGTTTAACTGGGAACATGTCAGGAACATGACTGGTTTAACTGGGAACAGGTCAGGAACACGTCAGCAAGCAGCTGCAACAGGAGAAGATGCTGTAGTTATAGTAGGAGACTTTAATATGCACTCAGATTAACCGGGAACATGACTGGTTATACCGGGAACGGGTCAGGAACATGACTGGTTTAACTGGGAACAGGTCAGGAACATGACTGGTTTAACTGGGAACAGGTCAGGAACACGTCAGCAAGCAGCTGCAACAGGAGAAGATGCTGTAGTTATAGTAGGAGACTTTAATATGCACTCAGATTAACCGGGAACAGGACTGGTTATACCAGGAACGGGTCAGGAACATGACTGGTTTAACTGGGAACAGGTCAAGAACATGACTGGTTTAACTGGGAACAGGTCAGGAACACGTCAGCAAGCAGCTACAACAGGAGAAGATGCTGTAGTTATAGTAGGAGACTTTAATATGCACTCAGATTAACCGGGAACATGACTGGTTTAACTGGGAACAGGTCAGGAACATGACTGGTTTAACTGGGAACAGGTCAGGAACACGTCAGCAAGCAGCTACAACAGGAGAAGATGCTGTAGTTATAGTAGGAGACTTTAATATGCACTCAGATTAACCGGGAACATGACTGGTTTAACTGGGAACAGGTCAGGAACATGACTGGTTTAACTGGGAACAGGTCAGGAACACGTCAGCAAGCAGCTACAACAGGAGAAGATGCTGTAGTTATAGTAGGAGACTTTAATATGCACTCAGATTAACCGGGAACAGGACTGGTTATACCAGGAACGGGTCAGGAACATGACTGGTTTAACTGGGAACAGGTCAGTGACACGACTGGTTAAGTTTTAGTTTATTAGTTTATTTGACCGGGACAGTGTACAAAACACATTCGTCTTAAAAAGAAGAGATGTTTTGTACCTGATTTAGCTGTTGCTAATTTCCATCCGTAGTCCCGGGCAGGTACAAACATTTAAAAACACATTTCCACAAACTACAATTGGTCTAAAATACTAAAAAATACTGTAAATATAAGATATGCAGACAGTAATAAAATGTTTCCAGATTAGCGGGACTGATGCTGACTCAGTGTGAAAGAATGATGCCTCAGATGAGCGGAGAACAGGTTCATGTCTACAGCAGTTCCAGACTCGGGGAGCTGATTCCACTGTCTGATGGTCTGAACGTAAAAGCTGTTCGTGCAAACGCAGATGATCTTCATGGAACGGCACAATTCCTGAGTCGTGGAGCGAGATGTTCGGGTCGTTTGATCAGAATAACATTTCAGTGGGGGTGCAGCAGTATTACTGACAAATGGAAAGACTTCTTAAACTTGTGTAGCAGATTAAATGTAGGGTTTTGGATTTGCTGAGGATATTACAGTGATGAAAACAGAAAGGTGTTTTGAGTATCTTCAGGACCTGATTATGAAGTGATCTGAGAGGTTTGAGTTTTGTCTCATTGGCCTGAAACCAACAAGACCAACAGCAGGTGATGTGAGGAATGATCACGGCATGTAAGTAAGTAAAAGATGCTTCAGATGTTAAGCTGTTTCTGATACGTCTGAATCCTGATAAGTTTTAGATAATTGAATTACAGTCTTTTAATATGCTTTTGATAGCTCAGGGTTTGATCTAAGTAAGTCCCTAAATATTTTATCTCTGTTACAATGTTTATTTTTTACCCATTAACATAAACGTTAGGAAAAATACATACCCACTGACGAGATCGCGCGTTCTCTTTTTCTTTCTTTCTTTGTTTTAAATCAACATCAACCCCTCTTGGACCCTCTTGTGTTTGTCCCGGTTTGTCTGCAGCTCTGTCGCTCTTAGCACAATGTAAACAGAGAATTTCTTCTTCTACGCTTGTATTATTGGCAGAGTAGGCTCTGAACGCTGAGGCTTCCATAGTTTCGTGACCGCGCATGTGCGCGCTTCGCGGACGTAAACAATACTCCTTTTTAGGCTCTAAAAATCTACTAAATGACGTTGTTTCCAGTAAATTCTGGACGCTACCCACTCAGGACACTTGGATTACATTGGACGAGCAGTATGAAGGAATGCTGACATGTTTTTGTGGACTTTTATGGACCTTTTTGGCTCGGACCCCAGCAAACTCCATTGGAGGGAAACGAGAAGCCTTCCTGATCTCCGGCTGCATTTGAGATATTAAAAAAGTGAGTCTTTCTCACCATGAGGGGAAGTGGAAGATAAAGTTACATCATTCTGTGGGTGAACTATTCCTTTAAGTGCCACTTGCTCCACCTCCCTTCCATGTACCCAGATAACAGCATCATCTGCGTACATGATGATGTCTTCACCTTTGCACACAAGAGGAAGATCATTTACATAGATGCTAAATAACAACGGTCCAGAGTGGACCCTTGTGGGACCCCAGCTGTGCTTGGTTTCAAGGAGGACGATGCATTATTTGCTCTCACACATTGCAACCGATTCGCAAGACTTTTGTATTTATATTTGGGTTTAATTTATCTTGCTGTAGTTAATTGTTGATCCCTGTTAGACGGGGTATGTTGATGGACAGATGGACAGAGGTTTATCAGTCTGAGACAATCTGGCTCAAAAATTGTGGAACAAGTTCAGAAAAAATACTCCTCAAACTTTGAAGATGCTCCAACTATAGTGTGGAATATCATCAGACGATAGAGAATCAGGTGGAATCTCTGTATGCATGTCTGTGTATATGTACTGTATTACTGTGTATGTATAAATATATATATGTGTGTGTGTATATATATATATATTTATACACATATACATATATATATATATATATATATATATATATATATATATATATATATATATACACACATACACTGCCTGGCCAAAAAAAAGGTAGGAGCCTCCTATTGGATAATTACATGATGGGCGATTATCTTTCAGCTGGCAACAAGTTATTTAACCCCAACTGGTGCAATGACTTGCTTCTCATTTCCTAAACAACCATGTGGAAAGACACATCCGTGGTCTTGGAAAAGATGTTAGTCTGTCTGAGAAGGGTCAGATCATTGGCATCAAGAGGTGAAAACATCTAAGGAGATGCAGAAACTACTAAAACTGGGTTCAGAACAGTCCAACGCATTCTGAAAAACTGGAAGGATAGTGGACCATCGTCTTCCAGGAAGAAATGTGGCCGGAAAGGCAGATGAAGTGATGCAGCATCATGCCTAGTGCTACTGTATGAGCCTGTGGGGGCAGTGTGATGATCTGGGGTTGCTGCAGTTGCTCAGGTCCAGGTTCAGCAACAGTATGAGCTCAGATAATGAGGTCAGCTGATACCTGAATATACTGAATGAGCAGGTTATTCCATCAATGGATGTTTCTTTCCTGATGGCACGGCCATATTCCAAGATGACCGTGCCAGAATTTATCGGGCTCAGATTGTGAAAGATGGTTCAGGGATCATCAGACATCATTTTCACACATGGATTGGCCCCCACAGAGTCCAGACCTGAACCCCATTGAGAATCTTTGGGATGTGCTGTGGTCAGACTCTACAATCATCATCAAGATCTTGGTGAAAAATTGATGCAACAGGATGCAAATAAATCTGGTGACATTGCAGAAGCTTCTGGAAACACAGCGAATGCTGCCGCAATCAAAGCTAAAGGCTCCAACCAAATGTTAAATGTTTGACCTTTTTTTTGTTGGCGACTTTTTTTTGGGCCGGGCAGTGTATATATATATATATATATACATATATATACTCTGTCTCTACCAATTAACAAATAAAAAGTAAAAAAAAAAATGGTATATACATTTTCAAAGCCAATATCGGTAATATCATGCATCACTAGTAAAGTGTCGTTTCATCATCTGATATTTTGTTTATGTTCTACTGGAAATAAAATTTGGGTGAATCAGATTCTGAAATTGTTGTAATCTGGTTTTATTTCACTGAGTCTCAACTTTTGGGGGGTGAGGTTGTAATTAAACATCTCCAGTTAGAGTTTGTCACCAAACAAGCCGCATAATAAAAAGACACTGTTATTAAAACCATCTGCGTCCCTGATTGGGTCTGCGGGCCCACGTTGAGCCTCACAGCAGCAATTATAACACATGCTTAACGGCCTGTAAAGTGTGTGGTGACGATAATTCCCCCCTGTCAGTTGAAATCGGCAGCATACTGTCTTGCTGTCAGGCCAAATCTCTGGGATTATGTTATTACAGCCGTAATGCCGGTGAACAGTAGCAGCACTCACACATGTACACGCAGAGGAAAGCTGACGCTTTGTCATGTAAAGACCTCCTAATGGACAACATGGGGGTCATAAAGGTGTCAGTTTGGATAAACAGAGTTTAAAGGAGCAGCGCAGGAATCCAGAGGAGTTTCCTGGTTAATCGTGGGGAGCAGCAGATGGAGAAAATGTCGCCCAGACGAGCTGCTCAGGTCGGCTTCAGGTTGGAGGCATGAAGGAGGAGCAGCAGATGGATTACACACCGCAGGATTACAATGCAAACACACCAGCTGTTCAACGCGGACAACACACATGTAGTTACATCAGCTCATTTAGACGTGAGGCGTTCACGCTCAGCGGAAATGTGACCGTCAGCCTCTGCAGAGGTCTGGACTTCAGTTCAGTTCACAGATTTATTTCACTTCCAGGCGCTTCGCTCACTGTGTGGACGAAGTGGGGAGGGGAGGGGAGAGAGTAGCTTTGATTGATGGGGTCGTGCAAAAGTAAGGAAATAAGCTGATAACTACAGATGTTCAATATTAGCTTTTTTACCGAGATCCAATATACCGATATTGCCCAACTCTTAATTTCCGATATCCAATATCAACCGACACTGATCTATGCACAGCTGTGAGGTATATATAGAGAGAGTTTTATACATATATATATATATATATATAATATATGTGTGTGTGTATATATATATACATATATATACACACACACATATATGTATATAAATATATAGTCATCATCAGTCAGTCATTTCCTGTACCGCTTATCCAATTCAGGGTCGCGGGGGCTGCTGGAGCCCATCCCAGCTATTATCAGGCGAGAGCATAGACTGTATATAATTACTGGACGTAGCTTCCGGTCTCTTCTGAATAGAGAAATGTGAAGCCAGGTGGGCGTGTCTTACCGTCGCCATCTTGCCGTGTCACGTACGTCGTCACTCCAGGAAAATCCTAAAATGGGCACAGCGCGGCCGCGGGGCAAATGATTGACAGCTGACGTACTGTGGGCTAAACGCTAACTGAGCTAACACGAAACTAAGAGGAGCTAACAAAGATAAGCCCCCTAAGCGGCATGGTTAAGGTAAGACATGCTTAGACTTGCAATTCGCTGACTAAACACCGCCGTTGTGCGACATGTCAATCATAAGGACACGCCCTTAATTATGTGTAATTTGAAGAATAAATAACATCTAAACGAATGAGTTATAAAAAAATTCACCCCCCTCACAGTTGACATGAAGGTAAACTTGACCTAATAAACCTAAAATGATGTTTTGAACCAGGCTGTAAACCTGTTTATTTCTGCTGTGAAGTTGGCGTTTTTAACATGGGAGTCTATGGGGATTTGCTCGCTCTTGGAGCCAGCCCCTAGTGGATGAAGGGAGGATTACACTATTTACAACAAGGAAGAGAGCTTCACTGTTCTGAGGCGGAGTTTGCCCCTTGGGCGAGAGGCAGGTACACCCTGGACAGGTCGCCAGTCTGTCACAGGACCAACACAGAGAGACAGACAACCATTCACACTCACATTCATTCCTAGGGGCAATTTAGAGTGATCAATTAACCTAATATGCATGTCTTCTTATATATATTAATTTTTTGACAGCCCTAATGTATATTTATTTATATATATATATATATATATATATATGTTTATATATGTATATATTCAGAGTTTCGCAACGTGACAGTGTCACACTGTTTCAGTTTTATTGTTAATAATTGGGGGAGCTAGGTTTATGTGGGTTGATGTGTCTTTTACACCCAAGCCTGACACCCTCACCTGCCACAAGTTAATCTGCTGGTTGGAGAATCTTCGTGAACTTTATTACTGGATAATCCGGAAACTTTTCTGTCCGTATTTGACTCCAGAACAACTTTGACTGTGTCATTCAATTAGGATTTAAAGAAATTTTTCAAAAGTAGATTCACACTTTTGTTTCATTTTGCAAATCTTCCCAACTTTTTTTTTCTTGTATGAAATTCTGAAGTTTTTCTATGTTAATATTTTTTTCTTTTTGTTTGTTGTGTTTATTTCTTTCCACGAGGGAGACATTAAAATCATGAAGGATATTCTCTCTGTGGAAAAAGTAAATTTTCTATCAGGCACAACATGAGGAACTGTCTGGAGCGAGGCTGGCACCAGAGCATCGTTGCAGGTGAAAGTTGTGGAGAAACTGGGAGAGTTTCCAGCAGTATTGGTGTTATAGTGGAAAACAATGAAGGAAAATCTTTGAAGCGACTTTCTGAGGCTTGTCGATTTCATCTTGAACAGAAAAGATCGTCTGAACCTGCAGCTCCACTCCGGCTTCTTCGTATTTGGAGGTTTTGTGCAGCTCGGGCAGGAAAACAGCGGAGTGGATATCCTGATGATGTAACATCTCACTGTTTTTATCTGAGCTTCTGATGCAGGTCATGTCTCCGGAGAAGCTGCAGTTTTTCATGTGCAATCCCTGAACGAGCATCTGTTTCTGGCTGTAAAGAGATTACAGACTCAGACTGCTGACGGGCTGAAGCAGCCCGAAAGGATGTTGCAGTGTTGTGGACAATATTCAGCCGTTTTTATCTTTACTTTGAATTTTATTTGTATTACACTTTTTCAGCAAACTAAATAAACCACAGAGCCTTTTACAAAATAACAATAAGCAATAAAGGTGCCATGACATCAACTTTCACTTTTCTGGGGTTTTGGGTGTATAATATGATCTGTTGTGCACTGATGAGGTCATGTGAATGTCAGAGTGAGAATCAAAGTTCCTGTTTATGGTCTGTCAGCTTTGTCTCTCTGCTCAGAAACAGTTGAATCAGACAGCAGCTTATCATTCTACGTAGTTCCATCATTCTACGTAGTTCTATCATTCTACGTAGTTCCATCATTCTACGTAGTTCCATCATTCTACGTAGTTCTATCATTCTACGTAGTTCCATCATTCTACGTAGTTCCATCATTCTACGTAGTTCTATCATTCTACGTAGTTCCATCATTCTACGTAGTTCCATCATTCTACGTAGTTCTATCATTCTACGTAGTTCCATCATTCTACGTAGTTCTATCATTCTACGTAGTTCTATCCTTCTACGTAGTTCCATCATTCTACGTAGTTCTATCATTCTACGTAGTTCCATCATTCTACGTAGTTCTATCATTCTACGTAGATTCATCATTCTACGTAGTTCCATCATTCTACGTAGTTCTATCATTCTACGTAGTTCCATCATTCTACGTAGTTCCATCATTCTACGTAGTTCTATCATTCTACGTAGTTCCATCATTCTACGTAGTTCTATCATTCTACGTAGTTCTATCATTCTATGTAGTTCCATCATTCTATGTAGTTCTATCATTCTGTCATTCTACGTAGTTCTAGCATTCTACGTAGTTCTATCATTGTCATTCTACGTAGTTCTATCATTCTACGTAGTTCTACCATTCTACGTAGTTCTATCATTCTACGTAGTTCCATCATTCTACGTAGTTCTATCATTCTACGTAGTTCTACCATTCTACGTAGTTCTATCATTCTACGTAGTTCCATCATTCTACGTAGTTCCATCATTCTACGTAGTTCTATCATTCTACGTAGTTCCATCATTCTACGTAGTTCTATCATTCTACGTAGTTCTATCCTTCTACGTAGTTCCATCATTCTACGTAGTTCTATCATTCTACGTAGTTCTATCATTCTACGTAGTTCTATCATTCTACGTAGTTCTACCATTCTACGTAGTTCTATCATTCTACGTAGTTCTACCATTCTACGTAGTTCTATCATTCTACGTAGTTCCATCATTCTACGTAGTTCCATCATTCTACGTAGTTCTATCATTCTACGTAGTTCCATCATTCTACGTAGTTCCATCATTCTACGTAGTTCCATCATTCTACGTAGTTCTATCATTCTACGTAGTTCTATCATTCTACGTAGTTCTACCATTCTACGTAGTTCTACCATTCTACGTAGTTCTACCATTCTACGTAGTTCTATCATTCTACGTAGTTCCATCATTCTACGTAGTTCCATCATTCTACGTAGTTCTATCATTCTACGTAGTTCTATCATTCTACGTAGTTTTATCATTCTACGTAGTTCCATCATTCTACGTAGTTCTATCATTCTACGTAGTTCTATCATTCTACGTAGTTCCATCATTCTACGTAGTTCCATCATTCTACATAGTTCCATCATTCTACGTAGTTCTATCATTCTACGTAGTTCTATCATTCTACGTAGTTCCATCATTCTACGTAGTTCCATCATTCTACGTAGTTCTATCATTCTACGTAGTTTAATTGCTCCAATAAGAGCATACTATCAAGTAACCCCCCTAGCAGTTAGCCTTTAGCAAACTCCGACCGCAGCTTGACCTAGATTCTCCAAATAAGGTCATAGCCAAATAAGGTGTAGCCAATCAAAATGAAGTCAACGTGGTCTCCGGGTAAAGCTCCATATCATCACCGGACCCAACTGTATTACTGAGGAAGTGAGGTCTGACGTTTCAAAACAATACTCCGCTGTAAAAAATGCTGTTTTTTTCTTTGGAGTATTTACATATAAAGTAATGCCAACAACATAAACTAGTTTTAACTGCTATGTCATCACTCCTTTAAAAAAGATCCTACCCTAAAATTTATAGTTAACACAGAAACATTCAATTAAAAATTCTACGTATGTATGTAAATATATATATATATATATATATATATATATATATATATATATATATATATATATATATATTTTTTTTTTTTTAATTCTTTTTATTGCCAAAGTTGCAATGCATGGAATACATGTCACTTACAAAGCAATCATAGTTTTACATTTTTTATGGTAAATAAAGTAAAATAAATGTTGAACTGACGTACAAATGAACGCACACACACACACAAAAAAGGAAAAAAAAAGAATTAAAAAATAAAAATAAAATACATAAAGAGTGGTGAAACGAAATGTAATAAACATATCAGCAACATCATACATGTATAGGTTGGAGGCAAGAACATGGTGTATCTAATCAACGTGGGTGTCGTAGATGATAAATAAATAGACAAAAAAAGAAAAAATGCAAGCCCAAGCCGGAAACATAAGGCCGCAGTCGCAGCACAAACCACACAGATACTGTGCATCTGATAGATGAAATGAATGGTATATTACAGGGCGAAATCACAGTCAGCATCGGCATTGTCCCAAAGGATCGTTCACAGAGTAACGTTAACCTCTGCGGGGCTCTGCAAATATTTTAAGACTGGCTCCCATATATCATCAAAAACTACCTGTCTGCCTGCATCTGTATATGGAAGTTTTTCCATGCAGAAGGTCTCACTCAGTTCCCTTAACCACATTTCTAATGAAGGCACCTTATCTGACTTTCAGTGCCTTAGAATAAGTTTTTTAGCCAGAATGGTGCCAAAACACAAAGACTGTTGTAGAGACTTGGGGCTGCTGGAGTACTGGGTTGAGTTATGTGTTGATCCCAGAATGGCAGCTAGAGGGCAGAGTTCACCCAACCTTTTAAATGCCTTTGAGTAAAAGTCAAACACTGAAGACCAGAATGAGTGAAGCCTGGGACATGTCCAGAGTTGGTGGGTGAGTGTTCCAACCTGAGTTTTGCATTTATTACAAAAAGCTGATACATTGGGGTACATCTTGTTAACTTTTAACTTTGAGTAGTGTAACCTATGAATTATTTTGAACTGAATTAATCTGTGTCTAGCGTTGATTGAGCATCGGTGAATGTTTGAGGGGCATGTTTTCCAGTATTCCATAGTGAGTGGCATTCCCAGCTCAAATTCCCACTCAGACCTTTGCTTTGCTGTACTAGTTTCTGTCTGACCACAAAGTATCTGGTATAGACTTGATATTGCTCCTTTTTTATCTGGTGTAATTCGAATTATACTTTCAAGTGCAGGATGCTGTGGAACATCTGAAAGTGTTTTTAGGTGGGTCTTTATAAAATTTCTGATCTGTAGATAACGGAAGAAATGTGTGGCTGGCAGGTTATGCTTAGTTTTCAATTGTTCAAAAGACATCAGGTGTCCCCCTTGATACAGATTGCTAAGGGATCCCACTCCCTTCTCCCTCCAGCAAACAAAAACTGGGTCTTCAGCAGAAGGCTTGAAAGCATGATTATCACAAATAGGCGTGTCCCTGTACATATTTGGGGCTTTCAGATATGATTTGATCTGGTTCCAGACTTTTATTGAGTTGTGTACCATGAAGTTACCGTTGTATAGGGATTTCCTGACTTTAACGGGGCTGTTTAATAGAGCAGGAAGAGACGTCCCCTCGTATGCTGCTTGCTCTAGAGACAGCCAGGCGGGGGATGGATTCGTTGCATCCTCGGTGGGGTTCAAACTCCTCCAGAAAGTCAGAATATTTAAATGTGCTGCCCAATAATAACATTTGAAGTCTGGAAGATGGAAGCCACCTTCTTGTTTTGGTTTACAAAGATGTTTTTTGTTTATTCGAGCTACTTTGTTTTGCCAGAGAAAAGGAATCATTATGGAGTCCAATTTCTTGAATTATGCTTGTGGAATGCAGGATGGGAATGACTGGAAAATATACAGAAAGCGTGGGAGAACTACCATCTTAATGGCGTTTATTCTCCCAACTAGTGATAGTGGGAGGGTCTTCCAGAATTCAACATTCTGCCTCAACTGGTTGATCTTTAAGTTCCAATTTTCCTCCAGAAGCAGGCTAGGTTCCCTGGTGACAGACACCCCTAGATACGTGAACCTGTCTTTAGTGATTCTAAAGGGGACCGAGTTTAACGTGGTACTGTTATAATTTAAGTGTACTGGCATTAGCTCACTCTTGTCCCAGTTGATTTGGAAGCCTGAAAGGGACCCAAAGCGATTAAATACTTCCATAATCGATGGAATAGACTCCTTTGGGTTAGACACGTACAATAGTATGTCGTCCGCGTAGAGTGACAGATGATGCTCATAACCTTTAATAGAAACGGGTGATATCATGGGGTGCTGGCGTATCTTTGTAGCTAGTGTTTCTACAACCAAGGTGAAGAGATAGGGGGAACTGGGGTCTCCCTGTCTGGTTCCTCGTAGTAGCGGGAATTCAGGAGAGATGTCGTGGTTTGTAATATCGCTTGCAGTAGGATGAGCATACAAAATCCGTATCCAGTCTATAAATATTTTCCCAAATCCAAATGCGTTTAAGGTCTCGTACATGTACGGCCACTCGACCTGGTCAAAGGCCTTTTGAGCATCAACTGATATCACAACTGTTTCTGAATTATGCTTAGAGTAAAGTATGTTGAATAGGCGTATTAAATTGAAATAAGTGTGCCTGTTAGGGATAAACCCTGTCTGATCAGGGTGTACAATCGTGTGAATATATGATTTTAAACGGTTTGCTAGAATTTTGCTTATCAGTTTTGTTTCGTTAGGAATCAGTGACACTGGTCTATAGGATGAGGCTTCCAGCTTATCCCTGCCTTTTTTTAAAGTTAATGAAATATTAGCTCGATAAAGTGTCTGAGGGAGTCTGGCCTCTGCTGATGCGTGTTTAATCATACGCAGTAGGAGTGGGGTTAATTCTTTGTGAAAACATTTATAGAATTCTATAGTGAATCCATCAGGTCCGGGTGTTTTGTTGTTTGGAGATTCTTTTATTGCTTGTATAATCTCTTCCGCCATGATTTCTTTGTCAAGTGATGCTACGGCTTCAGGGCTAAGTTGAGGAAGGTTTAGTTCGGATAGAAATGATTTGATTCCGTCAGTATCATGATTACCATTTGACTTGTATAGCTGTGAATAGAATTCCATAAAGTGTGAGTTTATTTCTTTAGGGTCTGTGAGATCAGCTCCAGAGGCAGATTTCACTCTGTGTATAGTTTGTGAGGCTTGAATGTGCCTCAGCTGGCGTGCCAGTAATTTCTGGGGTTTGTCACCGATCTCAAATTGCATCTGTTTAATCCTATTTAATTGCTTGTTGACCTGAGAGGCTAGAATCGTGTTATACTCTTGTTTCATGGAAATGATCAAATTCAGGGCATTGGGATCTGGCGAAAATCTGTAAGAGTTTTCCAATTTTGCAATAGACTTGTCCAATTCTGCCAATCTTTTTTCTGATTGTCTTTTCCTTCCTGCCATATAAGAAATGATGTTGCCTCTGAGTACTGCCTTAATAGCTTCCCATAATGTTGAGTCATCAACTGCACCTGTGTCATTCAAGGCTATAATTTCTGGCAACTTTTCTGACAAAAACGTCAAGAAGCTCTTGTCTTTTAGAATAGTGTTATCAAATCGCCATGCTCGAGCACTCCTACGGTGTTTAAGTCTAATATCAAGGGACATCGGAGCATGATCACTTATCAAATAATATGATAACACGAGGTTACAACATTAGAAATCAATTTATAGTCTAATAATAAATAGTCTATCCTTGAGTAAGAATTGTTTACGGGGGAAAAAAAGAATATGCTCTAGTGGCGGGATTATGCAGTCTCCAGATATCTACAAGATTTAAATTATGCATTATGTTTTTTAGGACCTCACTAGCTTTACTATTTACTGGTGCCTTCTGAGGATGCTTGTCAAGAGAGGGATCGATTATGCAGTTAAGGTCACCCCCCATTAATATTTGTGTCCCCCATGTCTGGAATCTTGTTCAAAACTGTTTGGAAAAACGACGGATCGTCAAAGTTTGGACCATAAATATTTATCAGAGTTACTGGAATACTGTTGAGTGTTCCTGATACGATGATGAATCTACCATTGGGATCCTCAATTGTGCATTTGTGGTCAAATGACACATTTCTCTTGATAATAATGGCTACTCCTCTAGCTCTTGACTCGAAATTTGACTGAAATATTTGTTATCTCCACCCCATGCACAGCCTCTGTCTGGCTGTATTTGTGTGTGTCTCCTGTAGAAATATTATGTCTGCCTTAAGGTTTTCCGAATGTGCCATTACTTCCCCCCTCTTGACAGGGTGATTTAGACCTCTTATGTTCCAGCTCACAGTTCTTGCAATATCACCATCATTTGAAGACAGAAATCAAACAAATTAATAAGATAATCATTGCCTACACCCAAAAGTACTGCAGAGCTTCCTTCCTTAGATAACTGAGATGCTGCCTCAGAACATGAACACAAACTTATATAAAAGAACGTATTAATGTCCTCCGGGGCCCCCTGTCTCCCCCTCCCTCCCCTCTGAGAACAAACATACCTAAATCTAACCTGCTAGGCTCATACCCATCCATAACACTATACCTGTGGCCGCCCCCTCCTTACCACGAGAGTCATGTATGTGTAGCCGTGACTCCGCCATCGGCGGCAGGAATGGGCTGTATCGAGGTTTAGCTGTTCTCTGGGTCCTTAACTGGGGGGCCCGTCTGCCGTGATACGTTGTTGTCGTCGAGGAACCTCTCTGCATCCTTTGGGTTGGCGAACGAGCGTCTGTCTGAGCTGACCGACACCACGAACGTTGCTGGATATGTGAAGCCGCACCTCAGCCCCGCTGCTCTGCACCTGGCTCTGATGCTGTCGAATCGCTGCCTTGCTTCATAACCGCTGGTCCCAGGTCAGGGAAGATGTGTATGCGCGTGCCCTCGTATTGCAGGGGAAACTTCTGTGAAGAAAGCCTCAAGATGCGTTCTTTAACTGCGTCATGGTGGATCCTTGCAATAATTTGGCGAGAGGGGGCATCAACTGCAGTCGCTCTTCCACGGATCCTGTGCGCGCGGTCGACTTGAATCGGTTTGTTGTCGAAGTCGGGATGAAGCTGGCGACGAAGTCTGTGGGATTGCCTTTCTCCGTCCCCTCTTTGAGTCCGATAATGCGAATGTTTCGCCTCCTGGAGCGTGAAACCAGATCGCCGAGTCTCTCGCCGAGTGATTGAGCTGTGGCCTCCCATCTTGCACACCTGTCTTCCAAGGCTTTAAGTCGGGACTCGTGTTCGTTCAGTCCCCCCTCATTGGAAGTCACTCTCTCCTCGATGTCTACCATCATTTGCTTCAAGTCAGTGAGTGATACTTGGAGAGTGTCGAACCTTTTGTCGACGATCTGGCTCAGCTGGTTGATGGCAAGCATGACCTCTGTCGCTGTTGGCGTCTCGTTTGTCGGCACATCGGTGTGCTCGCTGCTAGCTTCCATGTGCCGCTTGCGTTATCATTGTTGGGACCGTCTGTGGGCTGTTTTTCGGCTCCTCTATTTTTTTACTTTTTCCCCATCGTTCTGTCAAACGTGTCCGGCTGTTGCTATTAACCTTGTGAAAATCTACTCGCTAAATTGCGTTTTTAAATTGTCCAAGTTGTTTGAGGGAGCAGAGCCTCGCTCGGATACGTCTATCTGTCTGTCTCTCTCTGTGTCTGTCTGTCTCTCTCTCTCTGTGTGTCTGTCTGTGTCTCTGTGTCTGTCTGTGTCTCTGTGTCTGTCTCTCTCTGTGTCTCTCTCTGTGTCTGTCTGTCTCTCTCTGTGTCTGTCTGTGTCTCTGTGTCTGTCTGTGTCTGTCTCTCTCTGTGTCTGTCTGTCTGTCTCTCTCTCTCTGTGTCTGTCTGTGTCTCTGTGTCTGTCTGTGTCTGTCTCTCTCTGTGTCTGTCTGTCTGTCTGTCTCTCTCTGTGTCTGTGTCTCTCTCTCTCTGTGTCTCTGTGTCTGTCTCTCTCTGTGTCTCTCTCTGTGTCTGTGTCTGTCTCTGTCTCTCACTCTCTCTCACTCTCACACACACACACACACACACACACATATATATGGGAGACCATGCCGGGGAAATATGCTTAAAACCAGCTTTTATTTATCAAGACTATTTGAAAAGAGTGGTAACCGCGACCAGGCCCAGCCACGCCGGAGCAACAACCTCCCAGGTGTAGAGCAGAAGGCAGAGTGAGCGACACGAGCCCTCTAGCAGGCGGAGCTTTAAGCCCGCCGTGCTCCGGAAACCACGCCCAGACCTGCACACAGAAAGAGGAGGAGCAGGAAAAAGGCAAACATAGACCACCCCCACCCCACATGGCTTAGGGCCGTAACAATATATATACATATATATATACAGCTGTGTGAAAAAGTGTTTCCTCCTTCCTGATTTCTTACTTTTTGCATGTTTTTCACACTTAAATGTTTCAGATCATCAAACAAATTTAAATGTGAGACAAAGATAACACAAGTAAACACAAAATGCAGTTTTTAATGAAGGTTTTTATTAGTAAGGGGGGAGAAATCCAAACGTCCATGTCCCTGCGTGAAAAAGTGATTGTCCCCTAAACCTAATAACTGGTTGTTCCACCTTAGCAGCAACAACTGCATCAAGCGTTTGTGATAACTGGCAGTGAGTCTTCTTCAGCGCTGTGGAGGAATTTTGTTCCACTCATCTTTGCAGAATTGTTGTAATTCAGCCACATTGGAGGCTTTTCCAGCATGAACCGCCTTTTTAAGGTCATGCCACAGCATCTCAATGGGATTCAGGTGGGGGCTTTGACTAGGCCACTCCAAAGTCTTCATGTTGTTGTTCTTAAGCCATTCAGAGGTGGACTTGCTGGTGTGTTCTGGATCATTGTTCTGCTGCAGAACCCAAGTGCGCTTCAGCTTGAGGTCACCAACAGATGGCCGGACGTTCTCCTTCAGGATTTTTTGGTAGAAGCAGAATTCATGGTTCCATTTACCACAGCAAGTCTTCCAGGTCCTGAAGCAGCAAAACAGCCCCAGACCATCACACTACCACCACCATATTTTACTGTTGCTATGATGTTCCTTTTCTGAAATGCCGTGTTACTTTTACGCCAGATGTAATGGGACCTCCACCTTCCAGAAAGTTCCACTTTTGTCTCGTCAGTCCACAGAGTATTTTCCCAAAAGTCTTGGGGATCATCAAGATGCTTTCTGGCTAAACTGAGACGAGCCTTTATGTTCTTTTTGCTCAGCAGTGGTTTTGGTCTTGGAACTCTGCCATGCAGCCATTTTTGCCCCCCAGTCTCTTTCTGATGGGGGAGTCATGAACACTGACCTTCATTGAGGCAAGTGAGGCCTGCAGTTCTTGGATGTTGTTCTGGGGTCTTTTGTGACCTCTTGGATGAGTCGTCGCTGTGCTCTTGGGGTCATTTTGGTCGGCCGGCCCCTCCTGGGAAGGTTCCCCACTGTTCCATGTTTTCACCATTTGTGGATAATGGTTCTCACTGTGGTTCTCTGGAGTCCCAAAGCTTTAGAAATGGCTTTGGAACCTTTTCCAGACTGATAGATCTCAATGACTTTGTTTCTCATTTGTTGCTGAATTTCTTTGGATGGCAGCATGATGTCTAGCTTTGGAGGATCTTTTGGTCTACTTCACTTTGTCAGGCAGGTCCTATTTAAGGGATTTCTGATGGAGAACAGGTGTGGCAGTAATCCGGCCTGGATGTGGATAGAGAAACTGAACCCAGCTTTCCAAAGATGATAAATCACATTTACTTTCAATCTTGTTTGTTTTGGGGGTTTTTTGCTTGTTGTTGTTTTTTTTGTTTGTTTGTTTTTCTCTTCTCTTCATGTTTGTTTGTATGTTTGTGTATGTATACAATCGTCAAATATTTTTTGTGCTGCACCTGTCTTGTTCATCCGTTCTGCTTTCTTGGAAAATTTTGGGGACCCCCTCGAAAACGAGATGGTACATCTCAAGGGGTTTATCCTATAAATAAACAAATCTAGAACTTTATGTTTTAACAGGGGGGGGGTGGGGGGGGGGGCAATCACTTTTTCACACAGGACCGTGGAGGTTTGGACCCCCCCCCCCCTAAAAAGTGTGACTATAAGTCACACTTTTTTTCATAGTTCCGTGGCTTGTATGACTTGTGGTCAAATGCAACTTATATATCAAAATATTTACAATTTCACATATTTTTAAGTATTAATTCATATTGACTGACATTAGCGAAGGAGTAAATATTACCATCTAATGTCAAACGAGGGCGCTCTAAGCTTGTGGCAACTTTATTCTGCTCCAAGGTCAAAAATCCCAAAATAGCCTCATTCAATTCAATTCAATTCAACTTTATTTGTGTAGCGTCCATTCATGACAGTGTCACCTCAGGGCGCTTAAACAGACAGAAAAATTCAGGTCAGATTCATAACAGCCTGGTTAAGGAAACCAACAGATTGGATGGAATCTTGACTTGACCCGGTCCAATCCCCCATCCTGAACAAGCACGGAGGGGTGGCGACAGTGGGAAGGAAAACCTCCGGCAGAACCCGGCTCAGGTAGGGCGGCCATCTGCCTCGACCAGCTGGGGGGGAGAAGACAGAAAGGGAGACCAACAAACACTGCAACGTTATCCAGCCAGATCTGCTGAGAGAGGAGAACACAGTTAATGATGCAATACTGCCACAGGTTTCTACATGGAGAGACAGAGATGGTGGGAGAGGAAGAGCCCAGTGCATCATGGGAGAGGAAGAGCCCAGTGCATCATGGGAGAGGAAGAGCCCAGTGCATCATGGGAGAGGAAGAGCCCAGTGCATCATGGGAGAGGAAGAGCCCAGTGCATCATGGGAAAGGAAGAGCCCAGTGCATCATGGGAGAGGAAGAGCCCAGTGCATCATGGGAAAGGAAGAGTCCAGTGCATCATGGGAAAGGAAGAGCCCAGTGCATCATGGGAGAGAAAGAGCCCAGTGCATCATGGGAGAGGAAGAGCCCAGTGCATCATGGGAGAGGAAGAGCCCAGTGCATCATGGGAGAGAAAGAGCCCAGTGCATCATGGGAGAGGAGGAGCCCAGTGCATCATGGGAGAGGAAGAGCCCAGTGCATCATGGGAAAGGAAGAGCCCAGAGCATCATGGGAGAGAAAGAGCCCAGTGCATCATGGGAAAGGAAGAGCCCAGTGCATCATGGGAGAGGAAGAGCCCAGTGCATCATGGGAAAGGAAGAGCCCAGTGCATCATGGGAGAGAAAACAGGTCCCAGTGCATCAGCAGTGCTCATGGGAGAGGAAGAGCGGGGGGGGGAAACTGGGGCTGGACGATATAAAAAAAAAAGATCTTCGATAAAAAAACAATCTGTATCGATCGATATCTATATTTATAAAAAAAAAAAAAAAAAAAAAAAAAAAAGAGCCATTATCAAATTCAGAGCTATTTTAGGTGCAGCCCTGGCCATTTAAGCTTTTGCTAGTTGACCTACTTATAATATAGTTCACACTAAAGCCATTTTCAGACTTGCATTGGACCGGTACGCATGTCTGAATGCAGCGTTATAAAGGACCGGTACGCATGTCTGAATGCAGCGTTATAAAGGACCGGTACGCATGTCTGAGTGCAGCGTTATAAAGGACCGGTACGCATGTCTGAATGCAGCGTTATAAAGGACCGGTACGCATGTCTGAATGCAGCGTTATAAAGGACCGGTACGCATGTCTGAATGCAGCGTTATAAAGGACCGGTACGCATGTCTGAATGCAGCGTTATAAAGGACCGGTACGCATGTCTGAATGCAGCGTTATAAAGGACCGGTACGCATGTCTGAATGCAGCGTTATAAAGGATCGGTACGATGTCTGAATGAGCAAAGGCAGGTACGCATGTCTGAATGCAGCGTTATAAAGGACCGGTACGCATGTCTGAATGCAGCGTTATAAAGGACCGGTACGCATGTCTGAATGCAGCGTTATAAAGGACCGGTACGCATGTCTGAATGCAGCGTTATAAAGGACCGGTACGCATGTCTGAATGCAGCGTTATAAAGGACCGGTACGCATGTCTGAATGCAGCGTTATAAAGGACCGGTACGCATGTCTGAATGCGGCGTTATAAAGGACCGGTAGTGTATGCAGCGTTATAAAGGACCGGTACGCATGTCTGAATGCAGCGTTATAAAGGACCGGTACGCATGTCTGAATGCGGCGTTATAAAGGACCGGTACGCGTGTCTGAATGCAGCGTTATAAAGGACCGGTACGCATGTCTGAATGCGGCGTTATAAAGGACCGGTACGCATGTCTGAATGCAGCGTTATAAAGGACCGGTACGCATGTCTGAATGCAGCGTTATAAAGGACCGGTACGCATGTCTGAATGCAGCGTTATAAAGGACCGGTACGCATGTCTGAATGCAGCGTTATAAAGGACCGGTACGCATGTCTGAATGCAGCGTTATAAAGGACGGGTACGCATGTCTGAATGCAGCGTTATAAAGGACCGGCACGCATGTCTGAATGCAGCGTTATAAAGGACCGGTACGCATGTCTGAGTGCAGCGTTATAAAGGACGGGTACGCATGTCTGAATGCAGCGTTATAAAGGACGGGTACGCATGTCTGAATGCAGCGTTATAAAGGACGGGTACGCATGTCTGAATGCAGCGTTATAAAGGACGGGTAAGCATGTCTGAATGCAGCGTTATAAAGGACCGGTACGCATGTCTGAATGCAGCGTTATAAAGGACCGGTACGCATGTCTGAATGCAGCGTTATAAAGGACCGGTACGCGTGTCTGAATGCAGCGTTATAAAGGACCGGTACACATGTCTGAATGCAGCGTTATAAAGGACCGATACGCATGTCTGAATGCAGCGTTATAAAGGACCGGTACGCATGTCTGAATGCAGCGTTATAAAGGACCGGTACGCGTGTCTGAATGCAGCGTTATAAAGGACCGGTACGCATGTCTGAATGCAGCGTTATAAAGGACGGGTAAGCATGTCTGAATGCAGCGTTATAAAGGACCGGTACGCATGTCTGAATGCAGCGTTATAA
Organism: Atherinomorus stipes; assembly: GCA_023101725.1. NCBI lineage: Eukaryota > Metazoa > Chordata > Actinopteri > Atheriniformes > Atherinidae > Atherinomorus > Atherinomorus stipes. The sequence continues at coordinate 158,614 of JALJCO010007503.1, forward strand.
AGGACCGGTACGCATGTCTGAATGCAGCGTTATAAAGGACCGGTACGCATGTCTGAATGCGGCGTTATAAAGGACCGGTACGCATGTCTGAATGCAGCGTTATAAAGGACCGGTACGCGTGTCTGAATGCAGCGTTATAAAGGACCGGTACGCATGTCTGAATGCAGCATTATAAAGGACCGGTACGCATGTCTGAATGCGGCGTTATAAAGGACCGGCACGCATGTCTGAATGCAGCGTTATAAAGGACCGGTACACATGTCTGAATGCGGCGTTATAAAAGACCGGTACATGCATGTCTGAATGCAGCTTTATAAAGGACCGATACGCATGTCTGAATGCAGCGTTATAAAGGACCGGTACGCATGTCTGAATGCAGCGTTATAAAGGACCGGTACGCATGTCTGAATGCAGCGTTATAAAGGACCGGTACGCGTGTCTGAATGCAGCGTTATAAAGGACCGGCACACATGTCTGAATGCGGCGTTATAAAGGACCGGTACGCATGTCTGAATGCGGCGTTATAAAGGACCGGCACGCATGTCTGAATGCAGCGTTATAAAGGACCGGTACACATGTCTGAATGCGGCGTTATAAAAGACCGGTACGCATGTCTGAATGCAGCTTTATAAAGGACCGGCACGCATGTCTGAATGCAGCGTTATAAAGGACCGGTACGCATGTCTGAATGCGGCGTTATAAAGGACCGGTACGCATGTCTGAATGCAGCGTTATAAAGGACCGGTACGCATGTCTGAATGCGGCGTTATAAAGGACCGGTACGCATGTCCGAATGCAGCGTTATAAAGGACCGGTACGCATGTCCGAATGCAGCGTTATAAAGGACCGGTACGCGTGTCTGAATGCAGCGTTATAAAGGACCGGTACGCATGTCTGAATGCAGCGTTATAAAGGACCGGTACGCATGTCTGAATGCAGCGTTATAAAGGACCGGTACGCATGTCTGAATGCAGCGTTATAAAGGACCGGTACGCATGTCTGAATGCAGCGTTATAAAGGACCGGTACGCATGTCTGAATGCAGCGTTATAAAGGACCGGTACGCATGTCTGAATGCAGCGTTATAAAGGACCGGTACGCATGTCTGAATGCAGCGTTATAAAGGACCGGTACGCATGTCTGAATGCAGCGTTATAAAGGACCGGTACGCATGTCTGAATGCAGCGTTATAAAGGACCGGTACGCATGTCTGAATGCAGCGTTATAAAGGACCGGTACGCATGTCTGAATGCAGCGTTATAAAGGACCGGTACGCATGTCTGAATGCAGCGTTATAAAGGACCGATACGCATGTCTGAATGCAGCGTTATAAAGGACCGGTACGCATGTCTGAATGCAGCGTTATAAAGGACCGGTACGCATGTCTGAATGCAGCGTTATAAAGGACCGGTACGCATGTCTGAATGCAGCGTTATAAAGGACCGGTACGCATGTCTGAATGCAGCGTTATAAAGGACCGGTACGCATGTCTGAATGCAGCGTTATAAAGGACCGGTACGCATGTCTGAATGCAGCGTTATAAAGGACCGGTACGCATGTCTGAATGCAGCGTTATAAAGGACCGGTACGCATGTCTGAATGCAGCGTTATAAAGGACCGGTACGCATGTCTGAATGCAGCGTTATAAAGGACCGGTACGCATGTCTGAATGCAGCGTTATAAAGGACCGGTACGCATGTCTGAATGCAGCGTTATAAAGGACCGGTACGCATGTCTGAATGCAGCGTTATAAAGGACCGGTACGCATGTCTGAATGCAGCGTTATAAAGGACCGGTACGCATGTCTGAATGCAGCGTTATAAAGGACCGGTACACGTGTCTGAATGCAGCGTTATAAAGGACCGGTACGCATGTCTGAATGCAGCGTTATAAAGGACCGGTACGCATGTCTGAATGCAGCGTTATAAAGGACCGGTACGCATGTCTGAATGCAGCGTTATAAAGGACCGGTACGCATGTCTGAATGCAGCGTTATAAAGGACCGGTACGCATGTCTGAATGCAGCGTTATAAAGGACCGGTACGCATGTCTGAATGCAGCGTTATAAAGGACCGGTACGCATGTCTGAATGCAGCGTTATAAAGGACCGGTACGCATGTCTGAATGCAGCGTTATAAAGGACCGGTACGCATGTCTGAATGCAGCGTTATAAAGGACCGGTACGCATGTCTGAATGCAGCGTTATAAAGGACCGGTACGCATGTCTGAATGCAGCGTTATAAAGGACCGGTACGCATGTCTGAATGCAGCGTTATAAAGGACCGGTACGCATGTCTGAATGCAGCGTTATAAAGGACCGGTACGCATGTCTGAATGCAGCGTTATAAAGGACCGGTACGCATGTCTGAGTGCAGCGTTAAAAAGGACAGAGTTCACAATATTACCGCTTTCCAGTGGAAGTCTGAAAGCAGCATTACACTGAATTCCAGTTCAGCCGTTGCCTGGTCTGCGTTTGTGATTGGTTTGGATAATGACTGTAGTATCATGCTACCTGATAGGCTACAGCTGAAAACTGTGCTTCTATACTGAACTTTTATTGACCCTCTTTTTTTTATATTGAAAAAACCTCTATCAATCGATATATATTGATATTGAATTATCGTCCAGCCCTAGTCTAAACCTATAGCAGCTTAACTCAGGGATGCTAACCATCCGTTACTATAAGACTTATCAAAAAGGAAGGTTTTAAGCCTGATCTTAAAGGTAGAGAGGGTGTCTGCCCCCCCAACCTGAAGTGGTAACTGATTCCATAATAGGGGGGCTTGCCTCATCTCAGTGAGAGAAGTTCATTTTGGACATCAGGCTATGCGGTAGGACAATTCCTCAAAAAACATGTTTGTCCTTCTTAGCTATGATGTTTATGATCATTTACAGGCATTAACTTTGGAATTGAACTGATTGAGTCATTTTTAGCAGCAACAAGCAGGATATGAAAAATCCAAAAATCACCGTATTCTAAATAAATAAATACCACTTATAGTCCGGTGCAACTTATATATGTTTTTTGATGCATTTTTTGACTGATGCAACTTATAGTCCAGAAAATATGGTATATATGCATATATACATACACAGATGCAGTCATCCTCAAAGTTATTCAAATTTAATCTCAAATTGCCCCGTGCGGACAAATCAAGTTCTTTGAGGATTTTAAATTATTCATGGTTCCATTTACCACAGCAAGGGGACGGACGGACGGACGGACGGACGGACGGACGGACGGACGGATGGATAGATAGATAGATAGATAGATAGATAGATAGATAGATAGATAGATAGATAGATAGATAGATAGATAGATAGATAGATAGATAGATAGATAGATAGATAGATAGATAGATAGATAGATAGATAGATAGACAGACAGATAGATAGACAGATAGATAGATGGATATCTGTCCATCTATCTATCTATCTATCTATCTATCTATCTATCTATCTATCTATCTATCTATCTATCTATCTATCTATCTATCTATCTTTAAAAAGCAGCCCCCTGCTCTCAGGTTCAACCTGAGATGGGTGAAAATGCAGAGAATGAATTTCCTAATTGGGATGAATTAAATATATATATAAAAAAAACGAGGCAGTCCAGCAGATGGTGGTGTCTGCAGGTATGAAGCCGTTGCAGCTTCTTCTTCGTTCCTTCCGTGGGCCGTATGACAGCTCAGCACTGCCTCCGTGGTTTCCAGCGGTACTGCTCCGTCTCCCACAAACAGTGAAAACGCTGTCGTACGTCTGCCTGGCCTGCAACCAAGGGGGGTGGATGGAGGAGGATGTGGAGTATGCAGAGAAACAGTGGATGTATGGTGGCCATCAGTGGCCAAACTTCCTCCGGATGTGATGTTTTCAGGTTCTCAGGTGCAGCGATGACGAGCAGGGTAACTACTTCAACATGTGCTCTAAAAACCTGCATACATGTCAGACCCAAAGCAAGTAAAACAAAGGAAAGCATTTATTTCATTCAGCAATTACAACCCAAAAGAAACATCTTTAATTGCACCACCGCTCAAAAGTTCAGGATCACCTTCCCGCCGGTTTAATCGCAACGATGGTGTTTATATCACATTTTTCTGCCATTCACCTTCCATTCGGTTTTCTTTGAGTGTTACAGCCACACCAAGAAAAACCTTTTCACAGACTTCAGGAATACTTATGAGAAAAACTGCCGTCATTTTACAAGAGTACAGTTGTAAATTTATACAGGAAATAAAGTTGTAATTTCACAAGAATAAAGTCATATTTATGAGAATAAAGTCGTTATTTAATGACAAAGTAATAAATATATTAGAATATAATTATTTTTTGAGGAAAAAGTCAAATACATGAGAATAAAGTTATCTTATGAGAATATACATAATCGAACAAGAATAAAGTCATTATTTAATGAGAAGAAAGTTATATGACGATAGTTATTTTATAAAAATAAAGTCATAAATTTATGAGAATAAAGTCATAATTTAACAAGAATAAAGTAGTTATTTCAGGAAAATAGTCATTATTTCATGAGAATAAAGCCAGAAATATACAAGAATAGTTATTTTATGAGCAGAAAATTATTTTATGAGAATAGTCATAAATTTATGAGAATAAAGTCCTTTATTTAACAAGAATAAAGTTATTTCATGAAAAAATAGTAATCAATTTATGAGAATAAAGTCATAAATATATGAGAATAGTCATTATTTTTTGACAGTCATAGTTTTTTTTAATGAAAATAAAGTCAAATTTATGAGAATAAAGTTGCTATTTTATGAGAATAGTCATAAATTAATGAGAATTTAGTCTTTTAATAATAGTTCTTTTATGAAAATAGTCATTATTTCATGAGAATAAAAGTAATACATTTTTGAGAATAAAATGATTTTATAATAAAACCGTGAATTGACAAGAATAATGTCAGAATTTAACTAAATTAAGTACTTATTTTAGGAGAATACAGTCATAGATTTACAAGTTTTACCAATTTTATGAGCTTTGGGGGTGGACATTTGGTGAAGATGGTTTTACAAACCAGGAGATCCTGGATCTCTCGGCACATCGTCGTCATCAGGATGAGCACTTTGAAACGAATCTGCAGGAAAATGCAGAAAGAAGCAGACGGACTTGGAGGAAGCGGCTGCTTTTGTGGAGGAGGAACTGGCTGAAAACCAACCGGTACGAAAAACGTACCCCTGCCGTGAAAAGCACCCGCTCTCACAGAGCGCAGTGACCACCACTCGCCAGTAGATGGCGTGTGCTCATATTTGATACCCTACAACACCAGCCGCTATAATCTTCAGATTACCAAGACTTTATTCTCATTAAATTATGACTTTATTCTTGTTAAGTTACGAATTTATTCTCTTAAATTATTACTTTATTTCAGTTAAATGAAGACTCCATTCTTGTTAAACTTTATTTTTTCTTAATAATAACACCACTGACCTGGTTACGCATTTATTCTCTTAAATTGTCACGTTACTTGTGGTATATCATAGTACAACTTATATTTGTTAAATTACAAATTTATGCTCGTTAAATTATGACTTCATTTTTGTTAAATTACATCATTCTTGTTAAATCACAAATTTTATTTATGTTAAATATGTTCTTGTTAAATTACGAATTCACTCTCTTAAATTATTTAATTTTCACTAAATTACAACCTCATTCTTGTTAAATTACAGATTTATTCTAGTTAAATTAAGACTTAACTGTCATTAAATTATGACAGTTCTTTTTAAATTACAAATTCATTCTCTTAAATCAAAACATTTTCAGTAAATTACTACTTTATTCTCATAAAATGATGACTTTGTCATTAAATTACAACTGTTCTGGTTGAAAAAACAAATTTATTCGCTTGAATTATTCATTTTTGATAAATTAAATGGTAAATGGTAAATGGACTGTACTTATATAGCGCTTTTCCAGTCATACTAACCGCTCAAAGCGCTTTACACTACATATCACATTCACCCAGTCACACACACATTCATACCCCGATGGGCACATCGAGAGGCAACTTGGGGTTCAGTGTCTTGCCCAAGGACACTTTGGCATGTAGTCTGGGGAAGCCTGGAATCGATCCCACAACCCTCCGGTTGAAAGACGACTGCTCTTCCACCTGAGCTACAGCCGCCCTGGATTAATTAAGACTATTTTTGTTTAATTATTACTATTCTTGTTAAATTACAAATTTATTCTCACCAAATCATGAACTTATTCTGTTTAATTGTGACTTTATTTTCATTAAATTACAACATCATTCTTATTAAATTATGACTTTATTCTTGTTAAATAACGACTTAATTCTTGTAAATTAGATTATTTTTCTGAATTGGACTATTTTCATAAATTTAATCTTTATTCAAGTAAATAACTACTTTTCTCCTGTTAAATTACATTTTTCTGGTAATATTATTACTTTCATCTAAAAAAATAAAACGTTTTTTTCTCATAAAATTCCGACATTCCTTCGTAATATTACTCCGATCAGCCATACTTCTCTGTGATACACTGCACCTTTAATCACTGTTTGTTTATTGATAAACAAAAGGCGGCAGGAGGTGTTGGGACATAAACGGTTCAAAGCTAAAACGATTCAGCTGTGTGAAGCGCTCAGAGCGGGAAAAAGAGTTTAACCTGGCTTTACAGTCCGTAGACGATCTGGGTTGAGCATGAGCAGAAGTGAAAGGACACTGAGCAGTTGGTCGTTCTGCTTTTCTTCTTTCTGACTCAAACTTTGGCTTTTCCAGGCTGAAGACATTCAGACAAACTGGACCTGAAACATCATGGTGGATGCAGGACTGCTGCACCAGATATCCATCCAAGATCAGACATGTAAACGAAGGAAAAAGGCAAGCAAGCCGCTCCGAAGCAGAAACATCAACCTTTCCAAATTATACGGTGTACAGAGAGAAGATGTACGTATATTTATAAATTTCAATATAAATACAAACAGGTGATGACGAGAAAACGACTAAAAAAGGTCTGCGTGCCGCTGTGATTGATTCTACTCCCAGTCTATGTACAATACAGGCTTACAAAGCTCATAAATTCAGGGATCAAATCACACGGTGACGCCGCCGCCCCCCCCCAGCTCATCCTTTCTTCTTCATGTGGATTAAATCAGGCGTCGCGTTTCTGTCAGCGTAACACCCACTGCTCTCCCTCCTCCTGCATCCAGCGTCCTGCTCCACACTCACTCCATCTTGGACATCTCGAATTTGGTTGCCATGGTTTCCTGCAGAGAGAAGGTCATGGTGTTGGTTAGTTTCTGATCATTTGGCCATGGATGTCAACCGGGTTAGGAACTTTTGTGAACACGCTGCTCTGGTTAATAACACCTCTGACCTGGTTAATAACACCTCTGACCTGGTTAATAACATGCTGCTCTGGTTAATAACACCTCTGACATGGTTAATACGTCACTGACCTGGTTAATTCCACCTCTGACCTGGTTAATAACATGCTGCTCTGGTTATTAACACAGCTGACCTGGTTAGTAACATGCTGCTCTGGTTAATAACACCTCTGACCTGGTTAATAACACCTCTGACCTGGTTAATAACACCTCTGACGTTGTTAATAACATGCTGCTCTGGTTAATAACACCTCTGACCTGGTTAATAACACCTCTGACCTGGTTAGTAACATGCTGCTCTGGTTAATAACACCTCTGACCTGGTTAGTAACATGCTGCTCTGGTTAATAACACCTCTGACCTGGTTAATAACACCTCTGACCTGGTTAGTAACATGCTGCTCTGGTTAATAACACCTCTGACCTGGTTAATAACACCTCTGACCTGGTTAATAACACCTCTGACCTGGTTAATAACACCTCTGACGTGGTTAATAACATGCTGCTCTGGTTAATAACACCTCTGACATGGTCAATAACACATCTGACCTGGTTAATAACACCTCTGACCTGGTTAGTAACATGCTGCTCTGGTTAATAACACCTCTGACCTGGTTAGTAACATGCTGCTCTGGTTAATAACACCTCTGACCTGGTTAATAACATGCTGCTCTGGCTATTAACACCTCTGACCTGGTTAGTAACATGCTGCTCTGGTTAATAACACCTCTGACCTGGTTAGTAACATGCTGCTCTGGTTAATAACACCTCTGACCTGGTTAATAACACCTCTGACCTGGTTAATAACACCTCTGACCTGGTTAATAACACCTCTGACGTGGTTAATAACATGCTGCTCTGGTTAATAACACCTCTGACCTGGTCAATAACACATCTGACCTGGTTAATAACACCTCTGACCTGGTTAGTAACATGCTGCTCTGGTTAATAACACCTCTGACCTGGTTAGTAACATGCTGCTCTGGTTAATAACACCTCTGACCTGGTTAGTAACATGCTGCTCTGGTTAATAACACCTCTGACCTGGTTAATAACACCTCTGACCTGGTTAGTAACATGCTGCTCTGGTTAATAACACCTCTGACCTGGTTAGTAACATGCTGCTCTGGTTAATAACACCTCTGACCTGGTTAGTAACATGCTGCTCTGGTTAATAACACCTCTGACCTGGTTAATAACACCTCTGACCTGGTTAATAACACCTCTGACGTGGTTAATAACATGCTGCTCTGGTTAATAACACCTCTGACCTGGTCAATAACACATCTGACCTGGTTAATAACACCTCTGACCTGGTTAATAACATGCTGCTCTGGTTAATAACACCTCTGACCTGGTTAATAACACCTCTGACCTGGTTAATAACACCTCTGACGTGGTTAGTAACACTCTTACATCCTGGTTAGAACAAATTAGTGGGATTCCTGAGACCATATTGGTAAATGAGGTCCATTATGTCTTAAAGTTTGAGGACTTTCCACATTTTCTCATTAACACTTAGAATATGATCAAATATTTGATCAATCTGAAGGAATTTCAATAATGAAAGGACCTGATGGACACGGTGATCTCTGACCCATCAGACAGACCTGCATCCAGACCCATCATCGTAATTGTTACCACACAGTCAGGAAGTATTCAGGTTGCACATAAGGAGAGAGGTGGGCTTTGGGCTGATGGGGGGGTGACAATCTCCCTTTCCTCTTTAATCACCATAAACTGCATCATTTTCTGTGACAGGCTGTTTGGATCTCAGATCTGACCTTCATTTACCTCTTAAATAACAAAACATGTACAATAATCTGCCACAGGGATACAAATATTCTGCCCTAATCCCAGCCTTTAATTAAGACGATCCATAACGTGGTTCCTTATCAAAAATCCTGCAGCGTGAGAGGACTTATCATCCGCCGACTGTCATTATCACAGCCAGCCCACCTGACAGAAGCGCCCACCCCCCTCCTCCTCCTCCAGCCTGCACACACCTCATATCTTCCATGCATTTTAATCCCGCTGCTCAAACAGCAGCAAACAATCAATTGATTTGACATTAGAGGCACTCTGCTGATTGCCGGATGACGGAGAAGGAGCTCGGGTAGGAGATGAAAGAGTATATTTGGAAAGTGGCCTGGATAAACTCTGGAGGAAAAGATGAACAAAAACATAAACATCTTCAGCTGGAACGTCTAATGAGGACAGAATCTGTCGTTCATCTGAAGGATTTCTGCCCAGATGATGAATAATTTCATATTTCATGAGTGTGATGATCCTTAATGTCTGCGGCACACACACAGGCATGCTGGTGTCACATCAGGCTGCTCGCCATGACAACAAGGAGGAGGATGAACAACAGTGTGACGTAACCGTGGCAACAGATGATCTCTGAATGTTTGCCTCCCCCTGCTAGTCACTGCCAGAACTGCAGCGACGACACAGAAGCGTCAGATCCTCAAATCAAACATTTGAAGGTCCTGGTGCTTCCTGTGAACCAGCCCATAATATTACCAGTTTAACCAGAACAGAGTGGGGGGCTCTGCTCTGCAGAGGCAAACATCAAGTTCAGAAGAACCCACGTGAAGTCGACAGGCTCCATCTAACCTGCAGTTTCCCCGAGTAAACAAGACGCAGACGACAGATAGATATCCATCTATCAGTGTGTGTGTGTGTATGTGCATATATATATATATATATATATATATATATATATATATATGCGGCCAAATAAACCATTCTAGCATCTGATCAATCTCAGCCAATCAGAGTATAATTTTCTACAGGTGGTCTGTGTTTGGGCTGAATCCGGCCTGCTTCTGACACTCATGGCGCATGGAAGTGGACCAGATGTGGGCTGCCAGCCTGGCTTGCATTATGCCAAGTCTCCTGTGGGCCACATGTGGTAGTTCTGGTCTGTGTGGTGTGGTCTGTTCTGGTCTGATGTCAGTTCTGGTCTTGAGTCTGATTTCAGACAGCCAAACTCACATAGCACCAAAACCACCAAATACAGACACACACAACTGCAGAAGTGGGCCAAAACTGGACCAAACATGTCTCAGTATCTGGGTACCGTCCTTATCCGTGGAAGATTTGGGCTGAATCAACTTCTCAGGTTCTGAACCAACATTTTTCAGTCTGACCAGGCCGGTCAGTTCAAATTTTGTTCCAGGAAGCAGCACCGGCAAGGTTCCCTGCCAGTCAGCAGGTGCTAAAGGTGACAGGAACCCAACCAGAAGCATGTTCTGCTGCCGTTTCCTCTCTGCCTGCTGCTGTATTTGATCACCTCTTGTTGTCAGCTTGCTTTAAACCCAGTTTGTAATGTGGGAAAACATGTCAGAGCATTTTCAGGTGCAGGGAAGATGTCTGCAAACACGTTTTCATGTAAATGCTTGTTATTTTCAGGCTGAAGAGATTCTCCAAGAAGATCAAAACAGCTTTCATCAAACACTTTACATAGAGTATCCAACTCACACATTCCCTCTGCTTCCAGATTAACTGGAGACCACCTCCATTCTCAGCTCCATCTCTGAAGTCAAAGCTGTGGTGTGAGTCTTCCTCTTCTAAAACCATCATTTCTAACCAAGTGAACACATCTGGAACACCGTCATTACACCGAAAAGCAGTGCATTTAATCATAGGATCACCCCACTTTCAGTCTGGTTCATGTGGGAGAGCAACCTCTCATCAGACAAACAAACATGTCTAATGTTTGTTTAGACATGTTTACATCCAGACAACCTTTACACCCTTACGATGTAAAGGTGTGGAGTACTTGGATGCGTGTGATGGAGCATTGTCCTGCATGAAAATCATGTTTTTCTTGAAGGATGCGGACTTCTTCCTGTACCACTGCTTGAAGAAGGCGTCTTCCAGAAACTGGCAGTAGGACTGGGAGTTGAGCTTGACTCCATCCTCAACCGAAAAGGCCCCACAAGCTCATCTTTGATGATACCAGCCCATACCAGTACCCCCACCTCCACCTTGCTGGCGTCTGAGTGGGACTGGAGCTCTCTGGCCTTTACCGATCCAACCACGGGCCCATCCATCTGGCCCATACCAGTACCCCACCTCCACCTTGCTGGCGTCTGAGTGGGACTGGAGCTCTCTGGCCTTTACCGATCCAGCCACGGGCCCATCCATCTGGCCCATACCAGTACCCCACCTCCACCTTGCTGGCGTCTGAGTGGGACTGGAGCTCTCTGGCCTTTACCGATCCAGCCACGGGCCCATCCATCTGGCCCATACCAGTACCCCACCTCCACCTTGCTGGCGTCTGAGTGGGACTGGAGCTCTCTGGCCTTTACCGATCCAGCCACGGGCCCATCCATCTGGCCCATACCAGTACCCCACCTCCACCTTGCTGGCGTCTGAGTGGGGCTGGAGCTCTCTGGCCTTTACCAATCCAGCCACGGGCCCATCCATCTGGCCCATCAAGACTCACTCTCATTTCATCAGTCCATAAAACCTTAGAAAAATCAGTCTGAGATATTTCTTGGCCCAGTCTTGACGTTTCAGCTTGTGTGTCTTGTTCAGTGGTGGTGGTTTTTCAGCCAAAACTGCTGGTAAGTGGCATCTTGGGAGCTGCACACTTGACTTTTCTCAGTTCATGGGCAGTTATTTTGCCATGAAAGTATGAAATCAAATTTCAAACTTTCCATACTTGTGTAGGAACGCTGCAGCATGCAGCCCAGCTCTGCAATTAGAAATCCTGTACCGCCGGCTAGTGCGGTGCAGTACAATGCGGGTGCAGAGAAGGAGTTCAGGAATTGTGAGCCTTTCTTGGGCACAGGGTTTGTTTGAGGTCGTGAGCTGTACAGCATACATGCTTGTATTGTACCACCAGGGGTGTACCGATGCAATGGTACAATGTATACTGTTCCAAGTAAACAGAGCCCTAGAGTCTTTGAAGGAGTCCAGGCTATGTCATCTTCATCAGAAAGATCGCTAGGACATCCTGGATGAAGATAACTCAGTGTTGTCAGCTTCTTTCTTAGCAGTTGATATCTGGACGGCTTTTATCTCCCTGTGTGCTTTAATTTAGCCAAACAAAGTGACTTCCAAACCTTTAACTAAATGATCACTGAAAACTGACATGATTTGGCTCAGCTCCTTTAGATCCCAACTAAAGGTTCATTAGACCACTCTCTCTACATGTTTTCATTAAATCCTTGGCTCTATCTCCTTTTCTATGATTTAAGGAACCTCCATCAGTTTCAGGATTTAAAAGCAGGGTGGACTCTCTTAATAAAACCTCAACGTCAAACAAGATGAATCATCAGAGAAAAGAAGCCAAGGAGTTCGGCAATAATGTCATTCTGGTGGAAAAGACCAGTGAGCCATTCACTGATGCTACATATGGGCCCTAAGGGCTTGAATGAATAAGAAAACTAGAACGCATACCTCATCCGAGTCCAACAGGGGTGGCAGGGCGCTGTAAAGATGAGAAAGACATGACTTTTAAATGACCCTGGATTCACATCTGGATCCAGATCATCAACAAACAAACCAAACCAATCAAATAAGCTCCAGGGTGGAGCTACTACTCACACGTCTGCCATAGATGACGGGATGTTCTCTTCCACCCATTTCAGATCCTCATCCTGTGGAAACACCACCAGGGTTGAGTAATCTGACCATATTCAGCAACTGGTGCCTTCATCAGTTTAAAAAAAGCCGCACTTGCTGAGAGGACTCACCACTTTGCTGGCTTTGGCCGTCCCGTTGGTCTCAACCTTCACGCCCCTCATCTTCATCCCCTCTGGAGGCACAAAGGACCCAAACACACAAAGATCAACAGTTGGGATGACAGTGAGGAAGACGTTTTCGTTAACGAGGAAATAAGAGACATGGTTTCTGACCAAAAGCCTCGTTCATCATGGGCTCCTTCTCCTCGTCTTCACTCTCTTCATCCACCAGAGGACTGAAGGCATATCTGACACAGAGACGCAGATATTCTGATTCCATTTAAAAACCACAGAGAAAGCCGACAGAACCCCCCCGGAACACCCTCTACCTCTGGTTATTGGCCGACGGTCGCCATAGAAACATGATGACCAATAAGATGATGGAGAACAAGAAGCGCCAAAATGCGTCCTCTATCCACAGTTCTCTCCAGTCCTGCAGACGAGGAGAAGATTTCTCATCAGATCGTCTGAGAATCAAACGGTTCAAATAAAAGTGTCTCAGCTCTCCAACGTACACGATATAACCAAAAGTATTTGAACCTGGACTCTCAGGGCCGGTCACACTTGGCACAGTTGGAGTATATCCCAGGAACAAACAGCAGACGATTGCGTAATTCACCCACGTGACGAAGAGGCAATGATGTATCAATATGCACTGCCTACGTAGAAGCCCTCCACCCACTGACATATGTATACTGTGTCTGCTACCCATCAAGCAATTCAGGAAATGTGAAGAGGGAGAAACAACATGGCTTTAAAAGGATCCCGTTGGTCCGATGCCTAGTGACTTCTCATAGAAATTTGGTCAGACAAATGCATCCAGAACATGTTGGACTTGACACACAAGAACACTGTATTTTACAGGAAAGTTGCTGCTTATTGGAGAAGAGAAATTTTAACAACATAAATGACTATTAGTGCCACCTGCTGGACTGGAGTGAAGCAGGCGGCTTTTGATTTGCACTTTCGTAAATGCGGTCACATGACATGGTGGCATAGTGGCGCATTTCCAACTTTGTGAGTGTGATGGGAGGTTATGTACTAGACTTTAGACACCCAGGGGAAGAAAGGGATTAAACCATGCCCTCAGAAGCAGCTGATTGGCTGACCTGAGGGAGTGGTTGAGGATACAGGGTAGGGTGATGGAAGACCTTTTTATCGACTTCAAAGCAATTCAAATAATTATTAAATGAATCTTAAAATAAACCAGCAGCTAGATATTTTCCCCGACTACCTCAATCAAATCAAGCGGGTTTAAACAACTGCTCTAGCCTGACTGACACACTTTAAAGGGGTAGTTGTGAATTTTTCATACAGTATAAGCGTAGGGCTACCAAAGTCAGTCCGATGAGAGCCGCAATCCTCCAGGTTTTTAGAGGATTATCACCCGGAAGTGCCACTTTTTAACATTAAAACATGTGTACTGGAACAGGACCTCAGTTAAAACGTGCCAGAAACTCCAGAGAGCGAAAGTAACTTCGTCTTTGAGTGTGGGCGCTCTCTTCTCACCAGAATTGGCCACTAGAGCGCGCTCTCCACAGTACGCGATTTTGTATTTTCTCTCCGAATGACGTGATCTACAGAGACTGTGAGCTGCTAAGCTAGCCTCTTTAGCACCACCTGAAATCAGCTGATTACCTGCCGTGGAGAAACGTTATGACCAGCTTTGTCAGAGAGGAGGACGAGAAGGAGGAGGAAAACATTGTCATGCTGAGCTGCTTCGGCAGAAATTCAGCAGTTTTCAGTGTAACAGGAGGGACAGCCCTTTACAAGGAGCAGTGGATCATATTTATCAGTGAGGATGTGCAGTCGGTAAGTGTTGCTGCTGTGTAACTTATTATCTTTTGTGTCAGAGACCAGTAAGCGGTGGTAGATGAACGGACAAGCTGCTAATGTAGCTACAGAAGCTAACAGTGTTTGGTTAGCTTCACGTCAGACGTCCGCTCCTTATATTCATCAGAGTCCAGCCCTTTTACTCCGGATCCTCTCCATCAACCGTACAGTTACGTTTTTATCATGTTTTTCTCTGCTGGGACATCATTTCCTTCACTTCTGTCCTGATAAAACTTTGTTTTGGCTTTGACGTTTGCCTCGTGAACGCGCTTACAGACAGCTCTGATTCTGCTTATTCGTATTCTCACCACAAACATAGTTGGAGATTAAAAGAGGTTAAAATGAGCTCATTACATTTTCCTCCCCACCTAACTAGAATTAAAAATTCATTTGAAGATAATTTAAGGATTGTGGATGTAAAACAGCAGGTTATGACACCTTTAATGTATCCCTGCTCCAATACACCAAGTCATTGTGCAGAACTTCATTGGCTGTTGGATCCATCTAATTTTGAGTCAGTTGTGTTGGACCAGGGATACACTGAAAACCCTGGAGGATTGCGTCTCGTAGGTTCGACTTGAGTAATCCTGATATGGAGCCTCATTTTCAAGTAAAAGCAAGGTACTATTTATTACTGGAGACAGTTTCAACATATTTTATCCCGTTATTTCAGTTCAGGGTGTCCAAAGTCGGTCCTCAAGGCCCGCTGTCCTGCCGGTTTTCCATGTCTCCCTACACCAATGCGTAGGGTTGGGACAGGAGACATGAAAAACCTGCGGGATTGTGGACCTCGAGGACTGGAGCTGACTCAGGCTAACCGCAGCGTCTGTGACCTCCTGCAACTCGAATAACAGGATGAAATATGTTGAAACTCTCTCCAGTGAGAAATACTTTCGTACCCTGGTTGAAGCCCTATGTGAAAAATTCTGAACTACCCCTTTAAGATCATTCGTTTGGAGCACCGGGTCCAGCTTGGTATTGCTGGGTTGACAGTATACCTGATCTGACCTGTCTAGACTGTTTGAGTCTGTCTTACCGATCCCCCCCCCCCCCCCCCAAGGAGGGAACCTTGACACACCGCAATCCACGGCTCGGCCCAAAGTGTCATCACTTCCTGTGTGACTCAGCAATAAAAACAAAATGGGAAGAGCTCTATGTTGAAATATACGGTGGATTTTTGGTTCTTTTAGACGAGACGTTACCGAGACCAGGAACCAAGACAAGACCAAGACTGGGAAAAGTCTTGGTACTTGGTCTCAGTAATGTCTTGGTCTTTGTGGTGTGATCTTGACTACAACACTAGTAATAAGTATTTATTGCTATCATAATTATACCCCTGCTACCAGCTACGGTACGGCCGACTGTGGAAACGCAACAGATTTACCGAACTTAACCGTACTGTTCCGAGTCAGACACTTTTGTAGAAACAGGGCTTTTGCCTATTTTCAGCGTTGGGTTTGAGACGGTTGGTTTGAAGGAGGGGGACCAGGGAGGCTCAGGGGGAACAGGGCGAGGTTTTCAATAAAACTCAAAAAAGTTAAGTCAATGGGGCAAGAAATGCCATACTCTTTTAAAAAACATCAATCTGAGTGGGAGCAAGTTGGGAAAGAAGTGTAGGGGGCCCAAAACTGAGCCTTGTGGGACCCCCACATGAGAGTGGGGCAAATCTGGACACGGTCTCCGTGGTTGACTAAAAAAACCTGTGTGCATGGTTAGACCTGAATCACTCTGAACCTAAGCCCCGATGCCCACCTACTGTTCCAGATGAGAGGTTGAAATCAGGTGTTCAAGCATGGTCCTTAAAGACATGGATGAAAGTTTGGTGTGGAGGAATTTGGCTGGCCTACACAGTCCTGACCTTAACCCAGAAGAACTCATTTGGGTTGAATAAAGGTGGAAACTGTGAGCCTGTGCTTCCCATCCAAAACCAGAACCTCACCTCATTTTGCACTTCTAGAAGAATGGTCAAAAATTCCCATAAACGCTCCTGAACTTTGTTTAAAACCAAGAAGAACTGAAGCCGTTACTGCTGAAAAGGGTGGGTCAACTCCATACTAAACCCCACAGATAGGAATAGGATCTCTCAGCTGTCTCAATACTTTTGGCAATACAGTGCATGAACATAAAGCCAGAAGAGCAGAAACCTCCTCCGTATACTTACAGAGCGACACCTGGAGAGCGTGAAGGTCTTTGTAGTCCAAATGACGAAAATGACCGACGCTAAAAAGGTAAAGAGAAAAAAAGTCACAAAATTGTGTGATGGGGCTCAGCGAGTATTGAGCGCGACCAATAATTTCCGTACCAATGACAGCAAAGATGAGAGTGTTGGTGAAGTGTCTGTAGAGAGACAGCTTCACCACGTTCCTTCTCAGCCTCAACAGCTTCATCGTCTCGGCCAGACTCACAAAGATGTGACGACACAGTCAAGGAAGATCTGATTCACATTACTGAATCTGGTCGCTGCAGACAAAGTTTCTGAGACTTTTTCACAGTTGAAAGTGTTCAAACATAAAAAATACAGCCAAGATAAGATCATCTTAAAATTCTAACTTTGATTCAAGGTTTCTGCAGAACACAAACTGAAAGACAAACAAACCAGAGAAGGCAAAGGAGGGAGAAAGGCTTTCTGGTGAACTACAGTTTAAACAGGGGGGAAAAGGGGGTGCAGTAGCGGATATCCACCAGCAGAGGGTAGAGTCGAGCACAGCCAGAGGGATAGCAGCCAGGAGAACTACATCATCTTCAGCCTGAAGAGAAGAAAAGAAGGGAAGAGAGGAGGAAGAGGAGGAGGAAGGGGAATGAAATGTGGGGGTGAAGCAAGAGTATGAAAATGAAGGAGGGAAAGATGGCAGATAGAGCGACAGAGGGAATACAAAGAAAAGAGAAGGATGAACAGAAAGGCAGAAACAGCGAAGCACTCGTAGCAGCTTCACAGTTCGTTTGGCTCAGAAGGATTAGGTTTAAACTTGACCACTAGAGGGAGCCCAACACGAGAACACGAGAATTTCTCCGGGATTAATTACGTTGTTTCAACTGGATAAAAAGGCCTGTAGCATGAAAAATACACTTTTTGCAGCTTTTATCATGCTGTGATGTTAGTTCTTCAGTAAAAAACATCCCCAAAGTGCTACTTTTCATCATTCAGGCATGTCTGTCCTTCCTCTGAATAAATCTCTCAGCTGTAGCAATTCCCAACCCTGTAAAACTGCCACCAGCTGGGTCCCCACCTCCAAGAATAGCTACTTCCTCAAGAATAGCTAAGCTATCCTCTCAGAGGAAGAGTAGTGAACAAACCCTGCCTGAAGTCATTAGAGGAAGTCTTTGTCTGAGAGAGGCAGCCATAAGCTGAACATATGTTTTGCTCTGACGTTCAGAAGAAAACTGTTTTTTCATGATAAAAACAGCTAAACACCAGTAAGTAAAACTATACCACTAGCTCTTGCTAGCTCAATGCTAGCTCAATGCCGCTTGTGATGGCCGAAATACGGGTTCCAGGGCTCCGTCATGAAATGGGCGTGGCCACACACCGATAGCCTCGGTGGTTTAACTTTGTTTGTGGGCAGCAGATGATGAAAATTAAAAGTGTAAGATGTTCCTGACTTTGCCTTCAGTTCCGATCTGTAGTGACGATAGTATCTTTGTGCTAAATCTTTTATTTGTTTACGTTACACACTCAGAAACAGAGGTACCAGTTTGTACCTAAAAGGGTCCAAAGCTTGTTGCTGGGGGGTTCCTTTCTGAAAGACATTTCTGTACCTTCATGGTCCATTTTTGTACCTTATCAAGCTGTATGAGTTAATAAAGTACAATTAAACCAATTAAAGATGATGAATAAAAGTCAATAAAATAGAGATTATGACAACAATCAAAGATGCTAATAATAAATGAATAATTATTATAGAAATATTAGGCCAAACACATATAATTATACATATAATTATTACTATGATTATTATGAAAATCATAATATAATAACTATAATTATACTACTGTTTAGAAGTACTGCTATTTATAGTTATTGTACAAGCTACACACATTTTTCATGCTGCAGGTACCCTTAGGTTGAAATGGTACAAATGTGTACTTTCTATTACTTTGGAGCCTTTTTCATAGTATATAGGTACTTCTGGCCTCATAAAGACCAAAATTGTACTTTGTGAGAACATTTGTAACACATGTAGCTGCAGGTACAGAAACGATCCTGTCTCGTATCTGTTTCTGGAGTGTGTAGATTTTGCACTCACTCACCATGCTGTTTTCTGCTATTATGCCGTATTTTCATTCTAACACAGCTTTTTGTTTTAATTTGGGGGGGTTTCTCCCCTTGTTTTCTTCAACGAGAGCTTTTAAGATCCTTTTATCAATTAAATTTAAGACCAGCTGATATGAAACGGTTATATTCTTACCTCCAGTAAGCATCCTAGCAAACACTGATATCTGTCTACTTCCAGCCGTGACACTGTCGCTGCTAGGACATGATGAGATGGTTTTCCAAGAAAAACCAAAGAAACTAAACGTAAAAGGCTGAGATTCTGTGATGATTGTGACATAGCTTTTTGCGCGCTCATAGCCAGAAACTGGGCCATTTCTTGCCTGTAGTTATCACAGGATTTGTAGTTTAATCACCACGTACCAACACTTGTGGCCGATCCGAGTTAGCTTAGAGAGACTGGACAGGGAGTCAACCTCTGATTTCGTCCTTTGACTAAACGTAATCTGTGGCCAACGTTTCTCAGGAAAGAGTACGCGTAAAGAAAATGAAGACTTGTGTAATTTTAGATGTAGTAATAATTTTAAACGTTTTTGCTCATTTAAGTCCTTGGATAAAAAAACTGACTGTTTAAGACCTTTTAAGGCCTTAAATTTGAGAGATCCACAATGCAACTTTTAGAATTATGCATTTCTCACACTGAGAAAACTGCTAAAAGTTCCCTGTGGATCTTTAAAGTTCCAAATTTTAGACATTTTTGGACTTTTTAAGACCCTGCAAGTATCCTGTCCCCCAGCAAATCACGCCCTAGGCATGGGTAACATATTAGCATGCACTTGAACAAAACTACATCGTGGCTTTCTAAAATATACTTTAAATTTATGAAAATATGGGATATTGAACCCACAAACGCTTTTTGCTAATAAGTTTCAAGCGTTGTTTGCAGCACACATTCTCAATCTTCACAAGCTGCAGTATACAAGTAACCAGTAGGGGGCAGTGTAGGAACCAGTTTGACCAGATGCAAGGCCAAAGGGTCAACACCGGTAAAAACTGACGACACGGCTGCTGTCATTTTCTTTCTGTGGTGATCTCGAAGCAAAACAAACCACCGGCCTCCTCTTTTATCTTCCAGTGGATGATTACCAATTTATTTCTTCAACTTTCCGACTAAAACATTATGAATAAAAAGATTCCGGACGAGTGTTTATTCCGCTCGACAAAGAAATAGACAAAACACCAACATTAAATATGATTTCTCTTTAAAGGATATCCACCAGACAATACCCGAGTCAGTGAGGGCCAGAATTATGTCGCATAAAAGATTACTGCCGGAGGAGGTGCCTCGTTCCTGCAGAGACAGAGGGGTTAAACACATCACACTCGTAACCGGGAATCAACTAAAACATCTCAGGTAAAAAACAGCAGAGTTCTGGAACCAAACCAAACAGATCGGGACATCTGATGGTGACAGAAAACTCTTTCACTTCCATTTGGACCAGATCTGAACTTTGGGAGGAGTCCTGAAGTGGGTGGGGAAAAAACATCGATACACTGAAATTTCCCAATATATGCCAACATCATATTGACATTGAAAAAGCAGCATGACCTATTTTATGAACAAAATCTTGCAGGATTTCATCGTTCTAATGCGAATTCTCACGAGTTGCGTAAAAGAACAATGAAATATTGAGCCTTCAGTAAATCTCATGAGATTTCATAACAGAACTGTGAAATATCGTAAATTTTGTTATAAAATAGATAGATACCGTGTTTTTCGCTATCAATATGACATCGACATGCTGAAGAAATATTTCAGTGCATCAGTAATTTTATAGCACAATTAAAACAAAACATCAAATTTCTATTTAAAGTATTTTGGTTTTATGGTTTAAAATTAATCACAGACCATCAGCTTGTTCTGGTCTGGATCCGTTTGAAACTAGTTTTCCCACATATATCCAGCTGAAGCTCCGCTGTTCTAGCAAATCACGTCCAGGTCTGCAACGCTGTCAGATGGAGTTCCCCATGCTCCATTCTGAGAGCCTTTTTTTTATCTATTTATTTGTCTTTATTAAGTCTTATTTATTTCATATGGTTTATCTTTATCTATCTTTATTTATTTGAGGTTACTAATTGATTTAATATGCAATTCCACTTCTTCCCATTCCAGTCTTTTTTGTATTATTATTGTATTCCTGATTTTTCAGGGGAGGGGTCGTGGCTCCGAACATTTTGGAACCACGAATGTAGGATGGCTCTCCTCTCTGGCACCCCACCCACCCACCTACACCACGACCAGACAGGACATGCTTTGTTCCGTTCATCTATTAAAGGAATGAGGAATTAAACAGTGAAAAAAGGTTCCTTCTTTATTGGAAAGCCACAGCTTTCCCAAAAATTTCCCGTCTGGTATCAGCCGTCATCTGAATGGGACCACTGGTTCGCCCAATAAATGACTGGTCAGCGTTTTCTGTAACCTCCAATAAGACTTCTGCTTCAATTTGTTTGGGACATTTTTGTTTATTTTTTTCATATTGTTTTTTAGACAATTTAAAATCGATATTTTATCTTACTACATTTTAATTTAGCACATTTTTGGATGTAAACTTTCAATGAGAACTGTGAATGGGGCTCGGCATCTGGTATTTTGCCGGTGTTGATTGGTTTATTTACATATTGGTATGGCCGGACATCGACTAAGATGAATTGTTTACTTGTTTGTTTATCTGTTTTTTTACAGCTCAAATAAAAGATTCAAACACACTTTAATTGTGCTGCAGTGTTTATGTGACTCACAGCGTTGACTCGCAGGATCCCTCGATGCTGGAGAAGACCAGGTAGAGCAGACCGACACCGACGACTCGGTGCAGCAAAGCGCCGAGTCTGGGCCTGGTACAGAGACACCAGCAACGCCGTTAAACACAGGAAGCGTGAAACAATCAAACAGCCCGTCATCACCAAATCATCACAGAGCACAAACCCCCTAATGTTAAGGCGTCGTTTAATTTTTTTTCCCACTTTCATGGGGCATTTGCTCTTTCTGCACTGATATTCTGTATTATAAAGTCTTGTAATTTAATTTCTTATATTATTCTTATGATTAGAGATGTCCGATATTATTGGACGACCGATTTCATTGGCTGATATCGGCATTAAAATGTGATATAGGAGAAAAATTCTTTTTTTCCCTTTTATTGGAAAATATCAGTATTTGTGTTTTCAGGCTGATATTTCTCACTGACAAAATTTTGTGAGTTTCATTGTTCTGTTAAAAATCTTAGGTTTTTTTTTTTTGTTTTTTTTTTAACTGGTAGCAACAGAATGGTGATCTAGCTGCTTTGTTGTGTTGAACAAAGTTGCTTTGCCAAGAGGAGGTTTATAAAAATAAGGCTCCTCCTGATTTTTCTGAATTTATTCGTTTTATTTAATTGGATTCTTGTTTAAAACTACATTTAACATAATATTGCTGGAGCCGATGAGAGAAGAAAGAAGGCTCAGAAAGGAAATGACACGG